>OU342837.1:8820798-9420798 GCA_910591585.2 Nysson spinosus | reverse complement strand
ATATAGTATTATCTCATTCGCAATCTCCGAAATCTCATGATTACTATTGAGGAAAATCCTTTAATGTTCTTTACCAACAATTACGTGTAGTAATCAAATAACTTGTAGGAAACTATGAATAAGAAATCTAATTATGTGGAATTAATAAAGTTTATATAAGTTGTACAGTTTATGTTCTACTTTTATTTATCATGATCGATTGATCTTTCTGATTCGTCGAAGTGTATTATCTTAAAGAGGTGATAAAATCTACTGTTTAGATAGAACATTGCCGAATTACGGGGCGACAATGTATTATCCAATACGTTCTGACCTTTCGTAATTTACAGCCGGAAAAGAATTTTCATAATCACAGATGTTAGTAGAAAAATACTGAAAGCCCAATTTCGGTTAAATCCCGAATGACCTGTATTTAAACGCGCATGCCCAAATCACCTACATTGTAAATTGTTTAGGGGATGAGACTCCTGTACCTCGCATAGTACCGTACCTAGGATGCAAATATTCCTTGCAATCATCTACAAACATTTTCATAATTTAAAAATTGATATACACCACACTGTGCGCAAAATTATGAATTGGAAGGAGATCAAAATTCAATTGAAATTCGGGAAAAGGCATTGATAACTGAGATAAAAATAGATTCGTAGCAACATAATAGAGTTGTTCGAGTTTACTAAGAAACTTTAACACTATTTAACAACAAATGTTATTGGCCGAAAAGTTGTAGTGATATCAGATTTCGCGTACACCTCTCCGCAAATACTTACATACGTCAATACCAAATTATTAACGCCTTCACAGTCATTTACTTACTTAACTACGTGCGCTAGAAGAAGTCATTATAGCATAGCATTTAATTGAAAATATTAAACAAAATGTTCTTAAAATGCAAATAGTGCAATGCCATGATGATTCACCCTTCTACCTACATCACTGGCGGTACTTATTCAAAGATTGCCAACATCGAGGCCAAGGATGCGCACGACTACCCCGACCTCGCCAACGTATACAAACAGTGAATAGATCAGCAACTATTTACCACAAGCGAATGACTACCCCTTAAAATTCTCGATCAAAATCATCGTGTCTGATAACACAGAGGAGAAGAAATCATTTTGTATCATATAAAATGAAGAAATAGGGGAAGTATACGAGTACAAAGCATCTGTCAAGTGGTGTGTGACCTAAATCAAAGCGCGCAGGCGCTCGCGAGCAAGGACAGTTTCGAGGGTGTGTTTTCATCCCCGTATTTCCCGTCGCTCGTGAAATTCTCAGTCTCGTGTCTGCTGGTTGCCATTCGTGCAGAAAAGCACCGTTCTGCGAAAGACAACAACTGGTGTCGTGCCACCTGCTGGAGTTTAACATATGCGCCCAAAATCAATATTTCTGTCCTTATCCCTCGTGCTAGCAAAGTGTTGTCACTTCTAGTAGTTCGACCATCAAAAATGCAAGTGGAAAACAAAGTGAGGACCGCATTAACGGTGATCCATTGATTGTGCTTGAAGTGTGGAAGGTACAAGGCGCAACAAAAAACTTTCGTGAAGTTTTGCAATTAGGTTTGCTGCGACACACAGCGATCGTATCAACGCTTCTGTATTACACCATGTTATCAGCATTTGTAATTCAATGGCAGATTGCAGAAAATCGAATATCCCGATAAGCATCGCGCGTAAAAGAAGACTGTTGAAGCTGCAACGTTCGGAGGCCGGAGTAACATTCGCCAAAGGTTAATGCACTGATAAACACGTTGCAAGTGTGATAGGGTGCTTATGAGATAATATATGTCTGCGCCCAGTTCACGACATGCGTCGGGAATGCGTTTGTAATCTTCGAATCGATTGTTTACATTTACACGCACACGGGATTTCGAATATTGCATAAAACTGTCGGTTTTGGGAGATATTGGTTTGGCAAGCTTAATGCATTTGGCGTTCTACTTCAGATTAACGAAACACTGATTGAGGGACTAGATATATTCGATAATAATACTTGATCATGTCAAGTTCGTGCCAAAAAAGCAGATGTCCTATGTTTACACAGCTCGCAAGAAAACGAAGCTACAAATAGCTCCGCGGAACTGAAATTGAAAATCTCGGTGCACCCAAATTACATCTACTGTACCAGGGATTCTGATTGACATGAATAACGCAACTGCATAAAATCATCGGCTTGTCAGAAGCGAATATATAGTATTAATTATTCTTTATAGGAGTAAATAATCGGCAGGGTTTATCAACGGAAGCTTCATGAGCTGCTGTCCATTCATGTGAGTATGAAATGTCCTTTATTAACAGATACTTTGGTACATTATAATGGTCACGTCCATTATATCATAATACGTGACCAGAATCTCAAGATTTAGCAAAGATGGCGATCAGAATGATGCCTTTATCTCGATACTTGATCGACTACTTCTTTTTATGTTATTAGATGATCATTAATATCGAAAAAGAGATTGGTCAAGTGCTTTCTACTTGTGCGCGAATACGCCGACAGTAAAAGGAAACTTTCCAGTTACATATGTGCTTTGAAATAACAAGTACAAACTCATACATAATTTACGGACGGGATTAATAGTAATTGAAAGTATAGAGATTCAAGCACCGACAAATGTAATACATTAATTTTTTCGCATCAAAGTATTACCCGTAAAATCATAAAAAGCATTTGCTGACGCAAATCAAACGTCAATTGAACTAAATATGGAGTTATATAAAGCATATCTTAATTGCCCGTAAAAGTGAAAGAAAACGAAGAGTCTTTACGGCACAGTGCATTACCGTGCATGGATCGGAGGGTTAACGAAGAAAACAATAAATTCGTGACTGCGGAGAGAGTTTACAAACGTGCGGGTACAGTTCGTAGCAAGTGCAAGCAAATAACCACGGGTGCACACACACACCCACACGCGCACACACCCACACGCACACACGCGCACACACACACACACACACACACACACACACACACACACACACACACACACACACACACACACACACACACACACACACCATATACACACTACAGAGCGGATCGACCGCTGCACCTTTTAACGACCGACTGCTGCGCAGTAGACAATTCAACCGTCCACATGGCCGTGTACCTCGCATAAGCATACCAGACATTTCTCCGTCTTCTTTGTACCACCGATGGTTTTACTCTCTGCGTCTCTTTACTCTCCAGAATATAAGGCCTCCCTTTCTCTCTCTTTCTTTATCCTCCCTCGCACCCTCCCGCGATAGCTTCTCTCACTTACACTGCAACGCTTGACCGTGCGCCAATATTCAGGGACGTACTACTTTGATTTATTCCTGGACTCTATGGCCTGTAACGCGCGCGCGCGCTAACATCTGTTTCAAAATAACCGCCCCCACGCGCGTTACACGCGTATTATTACATTCTAAATTCTTAGATAATTCTACGCTGTCATTATTCATAACAATCGCTCAATAAAATTATTAATACGTATTGAAAAGTATGTCACTATTAAATTCAATTTGTAATTTGTTAGTAGTTTTTTAATTTGATAGTCTTAATCTTAAAATAGATAACAAAAGGCGTTGTGGCTTTCAAATCCAATGAGGAACAAAATGATATTACAGTGCACAAAGTTAAGAACACAATATTGGCTGTTGCTTGGATGATGTGAGATCATAAAATGCGATATATAACATTATAATCACGTTATACATTTTTCGTTGTCCTAAGGACAAATCTCGAACTAAGAACAATTATTAAATCTCATTAAATTGCACCATTTGCTTAAATGGCAGACTGCTTGCTAAATTAATGGAGTTGATTGTACGTTTCTTAATTATAATTCAATACTATTAATTTAATATCGCAGTAAAAAAATATATCTAATGTGCTATTTGTTATCGAAAAGCAAAGTATCGCGTTGTAATATTAACCTTTATTGGCAACGTAAATAAACGATGTTTATAGAGACAAAGAAGTGCATGAAAGTTTTCTTTGTCGGAAAAGAGCTATCATTAAAAGGTGTGGTACAAAGTTGAGCAGATTTCTTAAGATTAATGATGAATGATCGAGGAATGAGTAAGTTGTAAATTCTTATAGTATGTATGCGGGGGCACCCGCATGTGCCGAATATGATTTCGTCCCTGGTAGTGGTGCCGGCGCGGATGCAGACGAGAACGTGCGCAGCTGTAAAACGTGAGTCGCTGCGCTTCGCAGCTGATGCGCTCATCGCGATCTGTGGCGGTGTTTTGTTTATAAAAATGCGTCAGAGGTGGAATGTATTTCGGCAGTGTCATTGTTACTTTATAACAAAATACAGCGGGGGCCACAATTGTAACGTGAATATAAAGTGATAGTGAGCATCATAGTGTCGACATTCGAAATGACGTCCAGGACATCCGACAAGAAAGAATCGCGAGATTAAAATAAATATATCCTTTAATGACGAATAAAGAGAATCGAGAACATTTAAGTAGATCTCGCGTCATTCGAAAATAAAGAAATTTAAGCTGAGCATTCGGATAGTTTTCACAAAGCCTTTCTACGTGCAGGACAATAAATATTTCAAGAGGAAGGTAGACAAAGGGGTTTCCGTCGGCATATGCTCCATGTTTTATGATCTTCTTCTACGGCGAGGAGAACAAAATTAATTATAATTCAACGATCATACAGTTGATGTAAAATCACTTATTTTCATAAACTAATAATACAAAGTATACTGTGGTAATGCAAAATAACTATAAATCACATGATTAAAAGAAAGAACTTGTCCGCCGAAATATACTGTGTTTAATTTTGAGACTTCATCAGTGATTAAAATAATACAGAGTTAAAATTGTGGTTTACTATCGTATCCTGATTTTTATAATTCAATGGATCTGATGTAACGAAACAAAGGATGTAATTTTGGACGAAAGAAACTTGGTAGAGGAAGATTTATTGTCTACCAATTTTTTGATGAACGAATTTAATCCGTACTTATACTATCGCTCTGTGTGCATTCTTGCAAAAACGTGTGCCATTTAACGGATGTATACATTTCTCAAAGCGACGACAGGACTAACTCCATTATGGAGGCACTGCGTTTGGCTATACAGTGAGTTTCTCAATTTAACAGATGTTGTCATGAATTCTCCCTTGTATTGCACACGACATTGCCAAGTGCATTATTCGTATACGCTCGTTTATTTTACCTAGAAAGAGCTGCTGCGATATATCCTTGTCAGAATGCGTTCGCATACTTCCGATCCTCGAGCATCGACGAAACAACACCGCGCATCGTGCTAGGATCATTCTCAATTTTTTGAAGTTGTATAACAATATACAAATGTTGACAGACAGATATATGTCATAATGAAATAAAATACTAAACCAGATCATTTTATATCATTTTATAAATATTTTATGCTCGCAAATATTCTTCAGGATAATAATTATTTATTATCTGTTTTTAAATGATATTGTAAAGAATTATCGTTCTCTATCCTTTAATTGTGTATAGACTGATTTACTTGTTCTTTCTTATACTTAAATATCTGTTATTGTTAGATATACACATATAACTTGTTAAGTATTATTTTTCATAAGAATTATATGCATTTATTTACTTTATAGAAAGGAATATAATGTTTAATTGCAATGTATATGAGAAATATCCAAATAGGGATTTTGACAATGTAAATATAAACATACAAATAGTATAGAGATATAAGTAGGGATGAACATATAAATAAGTTTAACTTCATATTGGAAATTGTGGCAGTAATATTAATAAATAAGTATTAAATAAAGCATCCATTTACAACAGTTTTTTATTTTGTGTATTCTAGGACACGGCTAGGGGAGAGGATGGTCAGCATGAGCTCTATGCTCGTGGAAACTGTCAGTATAAATTATGAAGATTTTAATGAAAGCTTTTTAACTTGTGGGACTTGCCTTTGTGTTTATGATGGTGGGGAGCACACGCCTAAGTTATTACCATGCTCACATACAGTAAGCATAATGAGATTATTCCATTAGCTATTAACTTAGCATTAGTGATGTCATGTGTAGTTTTTCTTACAGTATGCTTTTTCTGCATTTAGGTATGTCTACATTGCTTGACAAGAATTGCTGCGTCCCAAACTCGTGAAACAGGTGCCTTTAGATGTCCAATTTGCAGAGAATTAATAACTATACCACGTGGTGGAGTTCCTGCTTTGCCACCAAGTTTTCTTGTCAACCAACTTTTAGATCTTATGTCGAGGCAGAGGAGGGAGGTAAATAGTTGTGAAGGAAGTTTATAGATCATATAAGCATTATCTTTTAATGTGTACATCAACATAATATACGTTTCTATTAAATCCTGTAGGTTATTCCAAAATGTTCAGTTCATATAAATCAAGAACTGTTATTTTGTGAAACTTGTGATACAGTATTCTGTACCGTATGCACTGGCGGAACTCATGCAGGTACTACACCAGGATGTACAGAACACACTATTATCCCGTTCAGCATTGCAATAAAACGAATGTCTGAAATATTACTTTACAAAGCAAATGAATGTATATCTAAGGTAAATAGTTACTTTTTGCTTGAAAACATTCAATCAATCTGCTAAGTATCCCAATCAAGTAACACTGAATACTTTGAATTTTAAATGCTGTCTTTAGTTAACACAGGCACAAGATTCTGTAAGTACAGAATTGCAACGTTTGGAAGCCTCTATGGAAAGATGTTTAAATGCTGTGGATACCGAATTTGCAGATATAATTGCAAAAATAGAAAGGCGACGGTCAGAACTGCAGGCTGCCGTTGCTGCTGCTGCTAGAGACAAGAAGCATGTATTAGAAGAGCAGCATGCTCTCATTGAAGCAGAAAAAAATAAAGTAGAACGGGAGTGTGAAGGTTTACAATATCAAGTATGATACTTCGATCACATGATTCTAATTAGGAACGTTCAAGTTTTTTTATGCACTTATTTATTACATGTTATACAACTATGACTTTTTTGAAGGTTGAAGTACGGAATATTACGCAACGAATCGGTAGTTTATCTGATCAACTTGATGCAGCAGCAGCACTTAGCGAACCTAAAGAAAATGCCTTTATTACTTTTGAGTTTAATCACAATAATGCTCTTTCTCAATTAGAGGAAGCCCTTAATAATCTGGGAAGAGTACGTTCTAGTACAACATTGCCAGGTATCCAGAGGATTGATAATACAGTAAAGTACTTGCTTCAAAATTGTTATTACTATTTAGAACAATGTTGTTGTTTCATACATTCTCAACATTTAATGAAATAAGTTCTGCTAATGACATACAACAATCTTCCACAATAGGTTTATGCAGAGCCCGGTTGAAAGATCCTGCTATAGTAAAGTTACAAGCAGCAGTTATAGTGGAAACAGTAGATTATCATGGACATCCGCGAAATGTCGGCGGAGATCTTATTACTGCAGAACTTACCTTAGCGGATAATATTCAGCCAGATTATCAACATTGTCCAATTGAAACTGAAGTCAAAGATTTTGATAATGGAATTTATGAAGTTTTATTTCGACCACCGACTGCCAATCGTTATGTTTTAAAGGTGTCGGTATTTGAACGACCTATTAAAGATTATCCGTTATTTTTCGACGCGACAGAACATAACGAACCGATTAAAATATATGGAAGAAGGGGAACGGGAAAAGATGAGTTTCATCAACCAGTTGCTGTGGCAGTTGATGATGATGGTACAATATATATTTTAGATACTGGGAACTCGCGAATAAAGGTATAGTTTCATTTGTGTGTGCAAACAAACATTCCCGTATTTGATAAATTACATGTAATTATTCTTTAAAATCAAACACACAGGTACTTGATGAGGATTTAGAGTTCCAAAGGCATATAAGTAATGAAGGTTTAGAAGGTCGTAGCTGTACAGGAATTGGTGTCTCCCAACAAGGACTGGTTGTTGTGAATTGGAGAACTCGGAAAGTTACGGAAATGAGCTCTCTCGGAGATACAATCAGATCCTTTTCTCATAACGCATTTCAAGTTAGTCCTTTGCAATCAACCCTTTAGAATCTAAATGCTTTTGTTATCCGTTAATAACCATTAACTGTTTGCTCATGTAGGAGCCAATCGATGTCGCGGTGGACAGAAGTTATGGTCACATACTTGTAGCTGATAACGGCCAAAGTTGCGTGTTTGTATTTGACTCAGATGGAAAAATTCTCTTTCAGGTTAGTCTTACATCGACTACCTGAGTCCTCTGGTTCTGCACGTGCGAGTTTTCTACACATACTTTATTCATTGATAGGTTGGAAAAAGAGGAACATTTAAGCTAATTAGTTCCGTTACTGTGGGACCAGCCGGTGAAATATTAGTTGCCGATAGTCGTATTCAAGTTTTCTCTGCTAAAGGTGATTTTTCCGAAGAAATATATTCGGAAGGAAAAGGTCAGTGGTCGTAGAGCATGGGTTTAGTTTTATTATTACGTATACCTGCGCACGCGCAGCAGGGAGAAGGACAGAAAAATACAAGTTTATGTTTATTACAAAATACCAGGAAAAGGCTCATATGGAGGTCTGGCTGTTGACGCGGCAGGTAGAATACTTGGCACTCGCACTGACAAAGGTCGAAGTATAATTCAAGTGTTAAAACTTGGAGGAGGTAACATTTTAACTGAAATTGATTCACATAGTTCAAAATTACGACGTCCTTCAGGTATTGCTGTTTTACCTGACAATCATTTAGTGGTTGTAGATTTGGGAAATGATCGTATAAAGAAATATAGGTATTGGTAAAAAGTTTGAATGATAAAATATTGATTTCAACGGCCGAAAGGAATACTACCTATTCCACGCATACCAAATATGTATTTAGTTTTAGATTAATTTATTTAGCTTTGTGAAGCCTTAGTTTGATAATATTCTATTTTACTAGAACTGCGATGTCTATGTTTTTATAAATATTTTATATGCAAATTAGAATATTAAGTGAATCGGAATAACCTTGTGGATGTAAAGAAATACAAATTTGTTTAATGGACTGAGTAATTACATACGGATGTAATACTCTTAACGACCGAATGGAAAATATGCGTTAGACTTCGCCGATGTAAGCCTATTTCTTAGAGAATGGACTTGATTTATTAGTGTAATATAATTATTCGTAGTGTTTCCTGACATTGCGGCAACTGATGATACGATTCCTTCACTAAAAGCAATGAAAATAAACCTCTGGGTTTCAGTACTTATTCTACCCGACGTATGTAGTCGTAATGTAATAGAAATGTTACACTGCCATGGAGTGTTATTTTAAACTTGCGACACTTTATCCCAAAGACCTACCCATTTCTTTATATTCACGACTCGAAAATTCAATTAATTGCAAACAGGTATACATACGAATACCATTCGTTTCCTTTGCAGTGAAAATTATGTTAAGCCAATGGGTGGGATGAAGTTTTCCTTACTCTACATATACAACTAATGGCTTGCAGAATTTTATTCTGGGAATCCTTTCTCCTTTCTAAGCCTCGGTACTTCGTAAATAAAAGTTGGAAAAGTCTTATACTATGTTACAAATGTGATTAATTCTAAGTAGTAACTCTGGCTTCATAATTGTTCTCTGATCATTTTAATACAGCAAAAGCTTTAATTCAGATTGAATTTGAGAAAATAATTATAAAATCTTAAATTAAGATGTAACAATTAGTAAACTTTGAAGGAGACGTGCAAACATTGATTCAATTGTAAATATGCAAAGAAAGTTTAAAACACTTATGTTTTATATCCCATATGTTTTCAATTTTCATTGGAAATTTAACGAAATTCTTTCATACTGAATTGTATCTACATATCGCATCTATTCAATGGAATCCTGCTAACATAGTATAACGTGATAGGCATAGGTCATTACCGAACAGAGAGCCAATTCTTTTTCATATTTTTTTTTTATAAAGAATGCACTCATAAGTGCTTTGTATGAATTTTTTAAATAAATAACTGTTTTTTATTTCAATGTTGTACATTACCTTCTTTTCATCAATATTTTGAACATGACTACTATTATAGTAAATGCAATGCTTATAGCAGTTTTGCGTTGATCATCATACAAAGCATTTAACATTTTTTTATACATTAGTATGCTTTGAATAGACAAACGAATAGACGTACTTTAAATATTTTATTTCTATGGTTTTTAAAGATTATTATAATTGGAAATAGTTATAGTACTTGTCTGCTTGCATCTGTTAATTATGTTTCTTGTACTATACCTAAAAATCTCAATCATTTTACATAATGTCCACAACATTATTTCTGTGTTGCAATTCGTTGTTTTCATTAAACATTAGTGATTTAGAGCTGGGTATTGACTGGGAAATTAACACAAGGTGTAATTAGTCCCTACTGTGTTCAAGACAATATTAAGTGTATATTTATTTAACAGTTTACTCTTCTTCTTACCCTTATTTATACTTTTTGTATTGATCATACATCTATGCTGCATAGCATTTTTTGCTAACAGGAGTGTAATTAATTATTCGAGTATATTAAGTTTCTAATTAGAAATTAGATTGATATTTGATTCAATTTAAAAGTTTCATATTTTTCGTACTACCTCACGTACATTTATTACTAATTTTGCTCTCTATGTCGCAACATAATCTTATGTTAAACTGAATATATTCAGTTTTAGATCTGTTATCGAATTAATGAATAGACAACTCATTCGGAGAAAATAACTCTAGTAACAGAAATGAAGGCAAAAGATATTTTTCAACTTTACATAAAGGTGTACAAATTGGTTTAAACTTTATTTTAAAAAAAGTACTGATGAACTACTGGGTAAGAGGATATAAATCGCATATACATATAAATATACATAACTTTCGAATAACTGTTCTTTGCATAATGTATATCTGTGTATGTGTGAGTGCGTGGATCATATATTTTTAATATGTTTGGCGAATGTATAGATTGATGTTAACAATTAACAATTAATATACTAAGAAACTTGTTGCACATTACATGTTACAATTATGTGAATTAATTCCGAACTTTTGTTTGATGGCATACATATAACATTCCTTATCAGTTACTTTGCGCAGTGATTTACTTTGAACTTTTGAAGACTTATGTATTGTAAGAAATTAATATTAATGCATTACTATATTACTATTTAGTAGGAAGCATGGCAGTGCCTTTAATAAACAAGTTTCCATGCGATCAACCTATTATGATTACGATCAATTTCGACATTGACTCGGATATTTTTAAGCTGAGAGTACACATGATACTCAAGATTTACAATTAGAGTTAATACCTGAGCCAAGATTTACCAAACGTGAAATACGGTAATCATACAGTTTTATTTTTTACTTTACTACGGTTTTTCGTAATTAAGGCATAATTAAAACTTTCGTTAACATCACATGAAAAGCATATTGCTATTTAGTTGTTATTCTAATCGAATTCAAATGATTTTGCTACCAAGAGGATATTAAAAAACCTTAAAAGTAGTATTAAATCATATCACACATTTATTGCACAATAACTTTGACCGGCAATTCTGTTTGGTTTCCTGATATTGTCTAATCTAGTCATATGTTATTTGTAATCATAATACTTTGCAAAATAATGCTACAAAATTACGCTGTAATATAAAATGTATTGTAAATAAATACGTCAGCTTTATTCAACACGATAAATTGTTAAGTCTTTATATCAATTTGGAATGTATTATTTTCAGATGCATAATGCTATACCGTATTCACCATTCTAAAATTTGTACTTAAAACTTGTAGATTGAAGTGTTGATGCACAAAATAGTAATTTACTGAAATGTAACAAAGTCAATTTTTATAGAGAAAGTTGTAATATATTTTAAAGAAACAATACAGTCAAGACATTACAAACTTAAATATAATCACTATAGTTTCTTGAACAAGGCTTATGCATAGACAAAGTTATTAAAGGACTTAATATAATATGAAAAATGTATTCAAACTTAGGTATTTTCATTTATGAAAGCTCTTTTATTAAAACGCTTTTGTACATCATACTAATATATTCCAATACGATAAATGGTAGGCCTATATTGTAAAATGCAGCGTACATTAACGAAGTTAAGTTAGATGTATTCATTGTAGGTCTTTAAGGGACATCTACAAAAAATATTCTACCCGAAAGACAAAAACACTTACGATTAGAAAGAAATGTTCGCGCCCCGCAGCTCGATAACAGTCGATTATCCGATCGCTCGAGTCGTGTAGCGAGAGTATCGAATAGATCTATGGCGTGCACGCGCTGTGCTAAAAAACGTCAGTTCGACCACTTACTACGCTTGTTGTACGTCGCCGTACACGAAACGTTCACACACGCTATTCATCTGCTTGTACCCCCCTCTATTACATATATAAAGCGGTAACGTAAGACGCTACATACGGGCTACGTGCACCCGTCCAGTGCATGTAAGCAGAGTTGCGCACGTCGCGTACGCGTATCTACATGGATATTTTCTTTCGCTCGCAATCGTGTTTTCGTGTTAAACTGATACACTGCTGCAGGTATCACGTATTGTTCCATCAAACTTGTACTCCTCAGATTATAGTTTGAAGTGAAAGTTTATGAGTTATGAGATTATGATACCAACTATTGATTATGTACTGGATAGCTTGGGATACTATCCTGCAAATAAGACATATAGGCTCATTTTCGATAATTTAGAATCATCTTCCTATATAGAAATTCAAGCCTTACGTGATGCCTTGTTAGACTCAATTCATAGCACCAGTGGTTTGAGAATGATAAAAGTTTGTGTTGAAGCAATTAAAACGATTGTTGTTAGACTTAAGTGATGGTAGCAATTGCCATATCAAACTCCATGGTTAGTAATGGAACATTTTATATAATTCATGTTTATATTATTATTTGCGTTGCTGAGCACATCTTCTATTCAATTTATAATAAATGCCGAAGTCAGCAAGCAATAGATAAAATAGGGCCCATACTAACATAGCATATTGTAACAATGAGCAATACGGATGTTGCCTTAACATAACTAAAACATTTGCTTTGATAAACATGTGAATAAAACAGTTGGTAATACATTGCACTGAAACTGCAAACTGACATTTGGATGATTATTTAAGTACTAGGACTGTTGGTGAGGCTAATTGTCTAGATTGCAGAAATGGCTCTTAATTTGATCTAATGGAATTTTTGATAATTCGTTTAGTCTAATTTATTCTATACACGAGTGTCTGAATAATTGGTGTTATGTTGTTAACAATTGAGATACATGGGCATTATAAACAGTTATTTTAACCAGTTTAAGTTTGTCAATTCGTGTATATAATGTTATTCTCATAGACGATTAATAAGAGGGTACGCAAAAATTGGTGCATAATCTTGATATTACAAGTCGTCCCAATTCCAGTATCGAATAAATCGGGAAGCATCTTATTTGAGAATCACTGGTGAAGCATGAATTAAAGTGAGAGGGTTAGAGGGTGAAAGAGTGAGAAAGCGATAGGACGCTAGGTACGGTGCTACGGTGGTAGTGAATGGAACGCGGCCCCCACGAGTGAGCGTAGTACGACGCTTCACGGGCTAGCGTTGCAACCAATGACCGGCCAGGACGGGGGATCACGTGACGTGCGTACCGAGCCAGCAGCAGAACATTGCAAATGACAAGACGCGTAGGGCATTGTCGTTGCGCCGTCGCCGCCACCGTTCTCACCGTCGTTCTTGGTGAATTCATCGTGTTACCGCCGGCTCTACCACCGTTAATGAGAGCCAGCTCGCCGTCCAGGAGGCGAGCATTATAAAACGAAACGTGATACCGTGTCATCATCGCCGTCGGCACTAACGCTGTTGTCGGCGCGTGTGCGCGACACAAAGTCGCGGGTGCTCGGAGGCCTCGTGCCCTGATCGGTGCCCGCGGCGCTCTCTCCTTAGATCTACAACATATACCTGATATAGAGTATATTAAAAGTGTCAGAAACGTAGCCTGGTACGGTGTCTGTCTACATGAGAAAATGTCGGGTTCTCAGCGGATGCGAAAGTCCTCGCCATGCTCGACGTCGAAGCAAGGCCCAATGCGCGCGACTCTACCCGTGAGTTCACTGTTACGACAGGGCCGGCAGGGTAGCAGTCTCAGGAAGAGCAACAGTAATAGTCCGACCGTATCGCCGACAAATGCGAATGCCTGGCGGGCACGGATCTCGCCGGAGACCTCGTCTTCGTCGGGACAACGAAGCCCTGGTTCACTCTCTTATAAAGGTACGTCGGACCAAAAGATTCTCAACTCTTTCTTAATGTTGTACTACGTGCAAGATCTTTCATTCACCCTTTTTCTTGAATCTGTCAACGATCCTTTTACTTTAATTCAATTCTAGATTAAGAACTAATCTTGATGGCTTTCGAGAATAATTTTGTTATTCCAAATAGCCAATATATTTTACTTCGAATGCTGTCTGTTTACAACTTCAATGTACCTTGATTTAACTCCTGTCAGTTTAGAATTATGAAACTTTGCGACTACATATATCCCTTATTTTTAACACTGCTGGTTTGCATAAGAAACAACCAAATTTCGAAATATGATGAATTTAATAACGCAGTAATAATAGTGATAGAAGGTGATGTTAGTGTGGGTACATCTCACTATTTGAAGATCAAATGAATTAATGAAGCAGAATATTTAATTATGTATTATTAATGCTTACATTCAGTACATTGAATAGCATGTTTGTAATTATAAATTTCAGTTCGGTGTAGAATAAAAACAAATGCATACAAGTGGCATCACAATCTTGTGAGGAATTGACATAACATCATTATACACTTAATTATATTATTGATCATAGTTGTGATTTTTGTGCACTGTGGTTTATTATACACATTACCTGATTATATATGAAATATTAACAATTATCAACTTTTTACTTTTTGAAATTCTCTTTATTATTTCTAATTGCATATGATTTCTATTAAAATTATTTTTGTAAAAACATATGAAACAGAACACAACTTATGATTTTTATCCTTTATTAATCTAAAAGTACAGTAATAACTATTGTTAATTTATTTAGTATATTAACAATTTTGATTTTGTTATCATTTATGTTTCCCGTACCCAGAAATCGAACACACTTTATATAGATCGGTTCTGGTAAACTATTCTAATGTCACAGATGCCATTCATTTATACAATTTCTTAGCTTCTTTATTAACATTAATATTGTTCTTTTACAGCCAAATCAAAAACACTAAGTGGACGATGCAGTGACAGTTTAAGTGGAAACCAGAGTATCAGAAGGACAGCATCGTTAGATACAATCTACTTAAAGGGACAATGGCCACGTGACTCGTACTATATCCATTCCAGTCTGCTTTTGGTTGACAAATCTACTCAGGTATAATAATACTTTGCACTGGTTTATTAGTGTACTTTAGTACCTGTAAATATTTGTTATAGAATAATATCTTAATATTTAATAAGTAAATGTGTGTTAATATATTTGTTAATAATTTGCTTATCTTTAAACTACTTTATACGAAATTGATGTTACTTTTGTGACATCAATTGAAATTAATTTAGCTGTTTATAATCATAGACTGAAGAATGGTCCAACGAGCCAAGAAAACTACACACTCGTCACCCCACAGAACAAACTACAACAACAGATGAAAAACTGGAAAAATACTTCAGGCATCGGTATGTTTGCTCTTGCAAATGTAGTTATTACACCATTGTATTTTTATATACGCTACCTTTTTCATAAAGACTGAAACTGATCATGCTTTTGGTAATTTGTCATGAATAATGTTATCTAGGTTACAACGTACAAATAAGGAAGGCACCAGCAGTAGAGAAAGAACAGCTGCGTTTGGACTCATAATGCCTGGTGGACCACCACCATCTGCTTTTCTTGCAGATCACACAGTTCTTTTACCCAGTATTGCTTCACAAACATCTATACGTAAGTGTAAACAAATAATGATCTACATTCATACATAATGGTATTTTCTCCTATTTTTATTGATACAGTGTAGTAATGTCAAATAGTGCTTATAGAATACCAAGCAAGTTTGTTCCTGAGGTATCAAGTATTATATATTGACCGATCAGTGGAATTTGTCATACTAGCTTAGTTATTCTCCCATGGTCCCAATTATGGAATGAGGTCCAATAGGAAATTATAAATATATAAATATATATGATCTTTTTTATTATTTCTGCATCCTATGTCCATTCATCAAAGAGATCCTATATATTAAGAAACACCCTATATCAAACTATGTCAAACATGAATTTCATTTTGTTTGTAGACAATCAGTTTAGTTTGAGTACAAAAGCAAGTCCCATGAACATCCCAGTAAAACCAATGAGGCCTCCAATGCGTTCATCCATAGAAGGACTGAATCAGGAAATTGAAGGACTTGTACTGAAATCCGCGGCTAATCCTAGTGACCCTGATCACCCGGTAGAGGATAAGGTAATGGTTTCTATTTAATGCAGTTAACTTTCATATATTATGTCCATATTAGATTGCCTTATTCTCATATAAACTCTTATCTATTTTTCCGGTCCAGGATAAAAGATAGTAGACAATAAATAAATCTGTATCTTTGATATTGTTATAGTATGCGCGATACCGTGAACAAATAACACCTGAAGGTCATCGTGCTCCATTAGCAGATTTGTTGAGGGCTACACGCAGTGTCAATACACAAACACCAGCTACTGACCTTCCATCCAGTTCTTATTCTTCAGGTACGTTAGTTTGTAATATTCTCCTTATAATACTTAAGTATATTGGCAAATGTTATAAGACCCTTGATATTATGAATATACATATAAATAAAAGCATATGTATAGAGATATAGTGAAAGAAATATGTAAATGATGACATAATAGGAAATTCTCTATGTAACTTTATGAAAGGCAAAAATTGATTTGCATCAATTTTCTGAAATAATGAATATTCTGTTCAATTATATGTAATTGTATACCTGGATATATGTAACATTAGAATTAACACACTAACTATGGTGTGTGCCTGTTGAGACAGGCCCTCCATCTAGGAATTCTGAGTCTCCACTGATTCCTGGTGTTATGGATGCCTCCCGTCCGCCTAGTGATCTATTACAAGGTTGGCGCAAATTTGCGGAACGATTTCTTTTGACTTTTCCTCCGGGGAATTATGTTTTGGCCTAATTTTTTTCTGAGTGACGTTATAAATATAGCCATTCAGATTCTATGTTTTGGATATTTAAGCATTTTGCTATTTTTCAAAGATATGTATGTGGACATATATTTCTTGTTTTAGAGTCTTGTGCATGATATATTGTATTTACAAGTATCAAGATATATATATATATATATATATTTTGTTCTATTCATGTTGAGAACTTTTTTATGAATTTATACTAATATAACATGTGATACTGTTTACAAGTTTTTTTATCTGTTTATCTCGAATAATACATGCCAGATTGAACAGTATGTTATGACAATGTATGGTAAACATGCGATTTTAATAAATTACAGTGGTTTATATATTCTTTATTATTGCATCAGTATTTGCATGTGTTAATCTTACGTTTCATGTGTATTCATACGTCTTATGTATATTTTTAACACATTCACCGCCTCGACGCACAACGGTGACCGTTACTGAGCTTTTTGTTTATGCCTCGTTGGCCAGCGATGACCGACTTGCAATAAATGTTTTGAAATACGTATAATACATAATTACTTACATTTGCAAGGTTATTACTGTTTTTTAATAGTACAAAGAAAACCTAATAAACAAAGTGCATTGGTGGATAGTATAATATTTATGAAAATGTAAAAAATGATTACATGGGCATATTGCGATAAACCGTATTAAACATACAATCTAAGTGACGTGGACGGAAAGTTTGTCAAAATACGCTTGGTAGTGAATGTGTTAACTACGTGCTTTAGTTCAATGCTTTCTCTGAGCTGTTGTGACATATCACTAATGCCCATTATTTCCTAATTATTTCATACAACAGCATTTGCATTGGATGTACATGATCATCATATTTTTTTTAAAGTTAATTATAAATAGTACATCAATTGCATGTTGCAGCAGTATAACGTGTAAGTTATTTCAGTTAGTTTCACATTCATTACTTAACATTTAATATCAGATGACTATATCTTCATATACCATAATTTACATTTTTCATATGTAACTAATTTATTTACATGCATTATTATAATAAACTTCATCCACTTGCGGAAATTTTCGACACCGGCATTATCATTTCATAATTCGTATTATAAGTTCTTCATGAACATACATACAAACAGCTCCCGATTTTAGAGCAGCATGATTATATATAGATGACTTTTATTCATGTAAATAAAATAGTTTCATATTCAATCGCGATTGTTATATAATTACACATTTAGACATAATATTCTGCCTTATAGGTGGAAGTCGTGGTTCAACCCCCGAACAAGATAGAGAAGGACGTCTCGGTACCTCTCCCCACATTAACAGGTTCCTTGCAAGAGAACCTCCTGATGGCTGTGAGAAAGTCAATCTCAAATTTGTAGAGGATGCCAGGTAACACACGTATACATACGGATATGCATGCTATGCAACCTATTGCGGTTTGACTTAATTTCGCCGTTTGATTTGTTTATATTCTATGTCATTTTAACTTGTTTTTTAATGTTTTGCATCTTGTATTTGGTTTAATGTTGAAGAATTAAAGAAGAGCACACATACAGTTTTTTGCATGGCAATAAGAAAACATATTTGAAAATGATAGAATCTGCATATCATTGATATAATTACTGTGGCTTTCTATATATTCGTATGTAAGGCATACAACCGCAAGGGGTTATATTATAAAAGAATATGTGCTTCCTATAAAATTTATTTGTGCTATGTGCTTATTATTGTTTCCAAAACATAGAATTTTATAAAACAATTGCTGATATATTATACTTTTTTCACATATACATATTTATTTGTATAGAAGGCAATTAAAATGTTCCTCGTATATATTTCTATAAGGTTTGAAATAGAAATTGTAGTACTGGAGAAAGTTAGTAGTTTAAAGAAATGATATTTGTATGTATAGGCGACCCATGATAGACTTGAGCAAACTAGACTATTGCCCAAAGCCGTGTGTGGCATTCCAGTTAAAACCTAGCTTGGGATCAGCGTTCCTGCCATTGCAACAGCCAGCCAGTCCAACGATGGTTGCCAGTGCATCACCCTCTTCTCATACAACACCAACTACACCTCCTCCAAACCCATAGTCCTGCTCTTCACCTAATGGAAATATTGTTTATAAACCCATTTGGTACATATACATATATATATTTTTTTTTAATAACCTAATGGATAGAAAGTGGTTTACTTTGACATAAAGGTATATACCAACAAAAAAGAAAAGTTACCGAAAAGCAGCCTGTTCCCCAGTGCGAGCACAAGACTCGGACGTCATGATAATTATGTAATTAAAAAACAAAGGAAACAAGAAGTTATAATTGCATTGATACAAAATATTGAAAGGCATTTGAGCTCCGTTAATGTTTGAAACAATAATAAATACGAGGAACAATAATTTGTGATAACTAATGAAAAAACGACATTTAGGAATGAACATTGTGTTCTACAGGGAAAAAGACTAATGAAATTGTGTATTCTAAATTTAGCACTAAAAAGTGCTAAAACGACTTTAGTTTTGTATACAGGGGTGAATAATGCAAAATGTCGGAAAAAGTATTAAATTCGATCGTTGCAAAGAAAAAAAAGCAAAAAATGGATATGGATGCAAAATATGGGTACATGTGCCTAAATATGTACATTGATACCCTTCTATGACGTTTTTAGTTATCATTATCCAATTTGATTTATTTAATTGCATAACGCGAAACGAATGCATTATTTGTTAGAATTTTATATCGTTTTGTATTACTGTTTACGCTGGGAGAAAAAAAACATTCAAATTATTCTAGTACGAGGAGCTCGAAAATGATGTACCCCTATGGTTCATTATTTCTTTAGAGTTATATTTTTTAGAACATATTATAGGCGTACATTTCTTGACATTGCATATGTAAGATAAAAAATATAAATTAATTTCTCATTCAATAGTTTATTTTGTATTACGTGTACAATGGTGCACTGTCGCGTTAACTTTCTTTTCTTCATTCTATTCTTTCCCTTCCTTTGAGTTAACATACTAGACTCTAGGTTTATACTTTGAACGAGAAGTAGATGAGTACTCATTGCTGAATGCTAATATTCAGCAAGAATAATATATTCATATATTTTTTTAAATTAACGATACACCATAGGGTTACAAAATTTTTGTTTTAATTTGTATTATGTTAGATTACAATCTGAATATGTACAACCAAGAAACAGCATGCAGCGACAGGTTGAAGAATGAATGATAGAATGATCCCAACGACGTAAGACGGAAGTGTGATGCATAGGACGCGTGATAAAGTTTAAAGAAACATTGATCGAAATGACGATGTGTGCTTTAGCCAGTGCGGTATCAGATGTGCATACAAATGGCTCCCTAACTTGGCACAGTATTGGTGTGCGTGTAGGTTTTTGTATAAACGCGGATATTAATAAGAAAAAAATATATAAATAATCTGCGTTCTATACAAATGACAGTATGCATGTGTTGGAATATCAGAATCCTGATTAAGCCATCCACGAATAACATTGAAGGTACTCGTACCGACAAAATATCAGATAATGGGGTTTAACATGCATACTATATATTTCCAAATTTTTATTTCAATAATATAAATGTATGCTACTATTCCAGCATATAAATATATATATATATATATCCTTAATGGTTGACTAAACGAATAGTCAGTGGACTCAGAAAAGTTCACATTTCCGATATGAACCTTGATTGAATCGTTACTGACAAAAGATTAATGACAAAATTCGTCTCGAATGAAATTAAAGACGAGATACCCGCTCAATTTTAAAGGGGATCAAGAGTTATTCGTGCGATGGGTTAAATTATTATTTAGTATACGCAGACATAGCCACTCGAGAAGTTCAATTCTTCGTCAAGTTTATTTTTTGCTTTCTAATACGGAACGTTTTTGCAAACGGTTTTTATAATTACGATCTGAGATATAAGGATCTTAAAGTAAGATATAAGATCGAGAGCAGGGAAGAACAGTTTTTTAAACAAAAAGAAAACAAAATACAATAGTAATATACTTTCTAATATAATAATTGTATCTAGCTACAACAGTGGAAAATGTTAACACATAAAGTACCTGGCACACTGGTCTATGCTCTCTTTTATCCAGCTCACTAGGAAGTTCATGCCTTAGAATGCGTGGCAAAGTGTGCTAAATAGGCAGGAAGGTTAATCAGAGAGCCAGGATATTATTACAAAGGATGTACTGGCTAGTTTAATGAGTATACAATACAAACAAAAACTAATCTGCTATTCACTAGCTTAAGGAAACCTTCGTTTTCTTTTTTATTTATTTTCGCTATAGACCTAAAACAAAATGATATTACACTATCCCATTGCTGTAAGAATTGTATCTGAGCGTTGATGAAGCGTCGTGCTTTTGCAGACGCTTTAAGAACAAACAAATGAAAGAAAAGGGACAAAGAAAGCACGTATCATTCGCATATTTCATCCCTTGGCGTATTTTCACTTGACTTGAGAGAACAGAGGAATGACGTGTTTCAAACCTAACGTAATTGTAATTAATGGTAGTGAATAAAAAGAAATTTCATACTTTTACTAAATATGCAACAGGAGAAAAAAGAGAAATGTTACTTTTCTTAGGAGAAAGGCTAGCATTATCATTTGCTATCTTCTCTTATTACATATATATATATATATGTTTCTGTTGTGCCGCACTCACGAGGCTCCACTCTTTAACCTTCGTGTACTTGCATAATGTGTTATCATTATCGTTAGCTTTTGTTGTACAATTTCATGAGCAAAAGTAATGTGTGTAAAGACTGCTAAACTAAAGATTACCTGTTATTTGGATATACAACTAAAATTTAAACTAAATTAAAATTAGGCTCAAATTTTATTGGCTACCTATGGACGAATTATAGGTACTCTTTGTAATTCATTAATTACAATGATCCTTATGTGACTACGGTTCGGTACATTTTCTCTTACATATCTAAATCTGAGCAGGCTTCAGAATGGCAAAATGATTATGTCAATTACGAATTCGTTTATCCCTAGGACTGCCCAGATGTATCGTTGCAGACTAATCTTTGCACAACAATAAGAACAAGAAAAGAAAGGAGACGAAACAAAGAAAACAAACGAAAAAATAATTGTTGAACGTATATTGTAGTTTGTAAGATGCTCAGAATTATGCAAAACCTTTCAGTACATAAAAATTGTATGTTGTAAAAAATAATCTTAAAAAATTTTATATACTTGCTGAAATTAGGCGCAACTTTTATTCACTGTTTTATAATAAATATATGAAACATTATTTAATGTTTATTTATTCTAGGATTGAAAATACAGAACCTGATTGATAACATATTCTTGGAAATTTAAATATTCATGTGCGTGAATATTAATGCTTTTTAATACTTCTGAAATTCTTTGCATATGAATTTATACTAAAACCTAAAGTATAAAACAAGTTTGTTTATTTTGCGCATTGTACATTAAAAATTTAGCGGTTTATTATCTAAATACGGTACTATTTGTACAAGTAGTCGGCTTATTAAAAACAAACGGAAAAAGATATATAGTTCATATTTGGCAAATGTAATTTCCGTTCCATCTTCAGCTTGCTTCTGAAGTTCGGACATCAAAGAATTCTTAATAAAAAAAGCTTTAATATTTCATTATAAGAAGTGCAATACTTTTGGTTTACTTCTCAGAGTACAATGTGTATTTCGTCAAGAGTATCTTACAATAGCAATTCGTACCATCGGTTACTTTTAACTTCCACTTTACGACTTAAGATATTATAAAATTATAAATTCAGTTTTTACACGTGTGTATATAAAGAAACAGCAGGTCTGGCTTGTCCTAGGGTTAAATCCAAATTAGTCGAGGAAGAAAGTTAGCGTGTGTAAATAATTATTTAAAGCCGTTTACGATGAAACCTTTGTACGGAACGTAGTGACTAAGGCCAACGAATTATGTACTCTCTTTCGAGCGTCTTGGGTAAGTTCATGGAACTAACCATTCGTAGAACAATGCAGATTTTTTAAAAGTACGTATGATGAGAAGAGATTATGTAGATGGAAATACGAGCTGTCCATAGTTAACTGGCATTAGACTCCTTTTTTCGGAACGGCACGATTCAATGATCAAAGTCATAGTAAGAGTTTATAACAATCTATACTTTCACGATATTCGGATTCTTTGAGTTCGTTGACCAACAGTTTTATTGACTTCATACTAAATACTACTGCTTTTTTCGGACTTTCAGCACGCTCCCTCTTAGATAATCCTAAATGCTAAGACTATATTTCATATCTAATTAATCTGGACTTGCATTCACTATTCCAATTTCTATTTGCTCACTCTTACTTCTAACGAGCCTTGAGTTAGAAATTGCCAAATCTGCTAATAATTTTACTTTCAATCGTTCTCTGCTGTTTGTTTATATAAAACATTGATATTGATCAGCAGAAAATAGAGTTCTAGTTAAAAATGATTGCAGAAAGTCTTTAATTTATTTTCACTTTTAATCACAATTAATTAGACATAGGAAGTAGTTAGCATTAGCATTTAAGATTAGCTTTTAAGCATCTGAAGATGTGCTTAAAAAGACGATTAATGAACTCAATAAAACGATTAGCCAACGAGCAACGATTGCAAAATTTCTCGCAAATTGTAATCCTTACCCGTAACGATTTATAAACTTTTTATTATGCATTTCATTCTGAGAGTATGACTTCATATAAATTTCTTTGAAGGACTTAGAACGATTATTTACTAGGGCTCTACTTAAGATATTATTTTTCTCCCTCTTAAAGATTAATTTTATACTTTTTAAAACAAGATGACTTTCGTTGAATTGTCTTGTCGTCTTGTTTAAGCACTATCAGTATTGTAAAATATATTAAACATTTTTGCACTTGAAATTTAATTCTCATTCAAACAGTAGAATTGTATAAGAGTTGATAAATAAATATATATATATATATATATATATATATATATATTTATATTTATATATATATATATATATAAATAGATAGATAGATAGATAGATAGGCTTGTAATATTTTTTTAATAATAACGATACTCTTTAAATTATATATTCTATTTTCATCAAGGTAACGCGTTAGTTATTCGCACAGAGATCTCGAAGTATTGTTGTCGTGTTTTTCAACATGTTATATCGTTATTATTCGTACATGACTCTATGTGAGTTAATAGATCGTATGTTTCGTAATTAAGTGTTCCAATATTCCTGATATGATTTAATCTTTAATACATTATATTCATATTAAATTCGGCGATTCATTTTTCTATTCGTGAGTTATTAATATTCATTCGTTTCTATTTGAGGAAGCATTTCAATTCAAATTCTTTATATAGTATTTAATATTAATCGTTATTCTTATTTGTGGAAAACAAAATGTCTCGTTATATAGTGTCATTCTGAAAATGTGTAAAAGCATAATTTCTACTTATGTTCATGAGTAATATTAATTCATATCATTAAGTTACAAAACTTACTATGATTATGATGCTAATAATTGTGGCGTGGTATAATATACAAACGATAGAATCGATAATTGGATAGTAAGTAATTGCAATTAATACATTGACTGTCACGGAATAGTTTATTTTACGATGCATTAGTAGATGAGTATAATTAAAGAATGTTAATCGTAGACGAACAAAATCGAAATTACAAATTATCAAATTATTCCGTTATCCTGGGATGCCACAAGATCAATTTTATACAATTATTACCTTTGTATCGTAGCATCGTAGAACATAATTCAATATAACATTACGAGCATTTTGTCCGTAATTTACGATATGAAGAGAGTATAATGTTACGTTGATACGCGCGACAGTCAAAGTGTTAATAATGATTATATTAATAACTCGATTTACTTTTGCTATTACAAGGAACTTATATCTCAATATCGAAAGGTGAGTGTTGTAAGAGTATATGTTGTGGTCGTTCAAAGACGATATCCGATTACATAATTGAAATTCTTTCGCTGTAAAGTGCATCTATACTTTATAAATGTCATTGTCTACGAAGGATTTGCTTGGTAATGTATTCTTCGAAAGTCGATTGTAAAGATTCTTTTCGTTTACCTGTCCATAATGAGATTCCTATGCAAAATGTTGAATCTGTGAATCTTATATGCGATTAGTTGTATTATTTACCAGCATAATACTGTACGTGCTTGTTCCAATAACAATATGCACTTTTATTTTTATCGTAAAGTATAAATGGAAAAAAGTGTACCTTTTTATATTACTGTTAAGGCGCCTTACATAAATAAAATTTTTAGTAAATCAGATTGAATATGCCATTGCACAATTTTATTACAATGGCAGTGAAAGGCGTTGATATTATTATCCTTTATCCATCTTGTATTTTATTGAGTTTGTTCAAGATGTAGGATAATGATAAGGAAAGAAACTACGAACGATTTTTGTACAAAAGATTAGCTTTCAATTATTTCGGCTACATACGAATTTTATACACGTTACAGCATTATATAAGCAGCATGGTTTTAACTGTCAACAGTATATATATTTATGCGTACATATAAAGAAACGTACATATTTTATACATTAAATTAAAAAGGTTTCATGTATGTACAAATTGTCTATAAAAACAGTAATAATTATAAACCCATGTATTGAGGAGAAGAAGAAAATGTATTTCTCGTAGAATTGCTTTTTCTCGATTCCTCAGTATTTGGGTTGTCGCTGAAAGATAAAATATATTTTCATAGAACACTAGGTTAAACTTGATAATACAGACTACTTGATTGAATGCAAATTAATCGACTAATAAGTATATTACCCAAAGAACGGCATTAAAGATATGAGAGTCTGCCTAGTTGGCATGGAAAAAAATGCAGGAGAACATTGCGCTAATCTCCATACGATTCGCCGTAACCATTGCTGTAATTTCTGCCGTCTCTCTTCTACAAATTTAGCGTCCTAATAGACACGATGCATATTTAGTTTTAAAATCATTGTGACAAGATGCGGCATGGTTTTTTATATCAGTTATATCATACCTTATTTCCTATTGTCTTTTTTGGCGGAAATTCAAACGCAACGATTGCGTCGTGTTTCTTTAATTCTCTATACAGGGCATAAAACTGAGCGTACCGTCTATATATGTTCCATTCCGTATCTCGAATACGAACATATATCTGCAATAAATCGTATGACGTTTCATGTATTACCATATTATGCATAAAAGAAGATACTGCATACATACACAAAATAGTTTTACTAATTAATAGTTTGTCTTTGCAGGTTGACTTTTGGAGTACCTGATAGACATGGTGAATATCAGAGGGCTGGCCAGTGAGAAATGCAGAAGGGATCCATATATGAATAAGATTTGGTGGTTCTAATGGCAAGTCTTCTTCATTTAAAGGACCCCGAAGACATTCCAACTCAGCTTTCAAGAGCTTCACTAGTCTATCCCTTTATAATAAAATTAAAAACATGTGTATAGAGTATTATAAATGTGTGCATATCTATAGACTTTAGTACAATACCTATTAGTCAATTGTAGAATTAACCTAGAATTAAATTCCATTAATTCAGCGTGCATGTCCGCAACTTGAATTAATTTATCTTGATATTGTTGTGCCTCATTGTGATAATCTAACGATGGATCTTCTTCAGATACTGTAGTAGAATCTGAATCCCTTCTCAACATCTGCACTGCTGTTACATATTTACGCAATTGTTGTCTCAAAAGTTCATTTTCTCTGTTACAGGATAATCATAGTAAATAACGATTCATCTGTATACATCAGAAGATATAATTTAAACTATTGTACTCGCCTATTTAATGTTTGTAATTGTAAATCATGCCTTTCGAGACAATCCTGATGTTGCCTTTGTAAACGTACAAGGTGCAGCCGACTGGTCATAGCATCTAGAAGCTTTACTCTTAACATATTCTCATCTAAATTTTCAATATCTAAATTTTCGACGTCACCCTGAATATCTAAACTTGCAAGTGGTTCGGTCGCTTCTATTGCAGCTTCCGTAACATCGGCAGAATCCTGTAGAAATGACTATTTTACTTATGCCTTTTCATTTGTGTATTTATTTTTATAATACTTTCCAGTATTTGCTAAGTTCATTGACTTACACCCAAATAATTTGGCAATGCTATCAACATATCATCCAAGGGTTGGTCAAGTGGTGATACAGGAACAAGCCCACCCATATTACTAAAACTTGAGATTGGCGCTAATACTTTATCTTCTTCGTCTTCTAATGATTCATTAGGTATACTGAAAACCATTATGCAGAATTAATTCAAAGTATCCTTGCATAGTACTTTAAATAGTATCAAGACTTTTAAATCATATAATAGACTTTGTTGTTCAATAATAATAGTATTCCTACCTTTTCTCCCATTCTGGTATAACTGTATTTACTACTGTGTTGACATCATTTGCGATTGATATTTGAGACTGCGACATAGATAAGGAAGAAGATACTGATTCTTTGTCTGTAGTAACTGTCGGAGAATTTAAACATGTTGATGGTGCGCTACTTGAAACGGTAGCTCCCTTAATTTCTTGCACTTCGTCTTCATTATCAAAACATATTATATGAGTATGTACTTTTTTTCTCTGTTTCTGTTGTTTTGAAGTCGGCGGCCCTAATGAGAAAGAAATCAAATCCCAATGTTTATGTGAATACCTTCAAAGAGTATGTATCCGTTGCCGCGTGCGGCGGCGGAGTGACTGTAATGCCTGACCAATAATACGAAGGTTCTCGGATTGAAACACCGAGAGAAATGAGGAAGTGTAATGTATATCAGAAAAGAGGAAACCCGTTTAAAAAATAGATAAGAGCAGATAAAAATAAGTAAATAAACATCAATTCCAAAAGATAATTAAGATAATTGTCGCACCTGGTACTCCAGATGATATGATTGGTTCTGATTGTGAAACCCTTTGTTTTTCAATTTCTTTTCCTCTTAAGGTATCGTCCAATTCTTCATTATCTACTCTAATTGCAAATAAAATACTACCAAGACCTGGAATTCATATTTCGTTAGTCATTTATGATTTCAGACATATTAGTAACTACAAATATAATAATTCCAAAATATAAGTAATCATAATTTTGATATACCGGCAGCTACATTTGGCAGTACCGCACTTCGTTCTTGATCAAGTAAAAATGCCCATTCCTCGTAAAAAGGGGCCAGAGTGTCAGGATTAATAATAGCATGCAAATGACGCTCGAGCGAACGTTCATTTAAAACAGCTCTAAGCCATGCCCTTCCACGACCATAATCAGTGCGCACCTTTTTTAATGTACTAAAACGTTCTTGCTCATGCCATGTCAATTGTTCCTTTATACATGGCCAAAATGCTACATCCGTTGTATTGCACAATTTTGTACTACTGCCAGACACTATATCAGATACATGCCTGCAGAAATGAATATAATTACTAGTAACAAGAAAAGAATCATAAAGAAAAATAACTACTAAGAACGTGTTTTTAACAATGAATCATATTTTTCATAATCTGTAACACAACATTAGTCATAATATTTAAAATGAAGTCATTACTCATCCTATATAATTATCTTTATGATATGGTCATTGGGATATCTATATCACTTTTTACAAGTGACATTAATAAATAAAATAATATCGTATCATTAGCACTCATACTACAATAGTATAGATAGTACACAAAATATAATTTCCTTTGAATTCAATCTATAACTGCACTTTAACATGTGACAATCACTAAAATTTGTTACTTTTATATGATAATCCAATTCTTCCATTTAATACCTTAGGGCAGAATTCAATTTTTCTATACAATTTGTATGCAACCCATGGCTAAAGATTAATTCAAATGTATGACAAAGCTGCTTGACACATATATCTGACTCTGTAGCTAATTCAACACGCCCACCAAATCGGATATGACATTTCTTTACAGCAGCCAATAAGTCCTCCAACAGTTTCTGTCTCTCTGCTGCATGATCATAGCTTTGATTAATATCTATTGCATTATGGCCTGGAACAATTGCTGACATCATACGTAGAGCCTGTAACATATACCAATACACTTTGTTAACACAAATATGTAATGTGATATTAATTAGCAATAAATAAACTATGTTTGAGGTAAATTTTCAATCTGGATAAATATGTTATGTATATAAAATAAACAGTTCATGTTGAAATGTGCTTATACCAAAAATCACACTAAAGGTTCTTATTTAAGTTCTTCTATGAGTCATATGAAATATTCTAATAAATTAACATATTTATAGTTCTGTATATTCCGAGCGCAACCAATTTAGTTCTTGCATAAATCGTATTTTATGATATCAAAAGGTCTTTACTATATTTGTGCACTGAAATTTTGTAATCCCCAAGATACAACAATATCGTGAAATAAATAATTCTACGATATTTAATATAAAACATACAATACATTCCTTATGAAGAATTTTGTCTACAATACCATGAACGTTTATTTGGAACTAAGTTTATAATTCATTAACTGTCACTATATATTATATTGCATATAAATATTTCATAAACGAATATCGCAATTAAGTACGCCATATTATTTTCATCAGATTAGTTCGATTATAAATAAATAATGAGAATCACAGCAAGTGTTTAGCATTATATAAATGGAGCTGTCAACTGTTTGTAGACAATAGGCTTGTACATACGTAGCAAGGAGGATTTCTTATGTCCGACAATTAAATTAGTAGAACAATAAATATCAGAATCTCATATAAAATAAGACTCTTATTATTTACGTAATGATAAATTCTTGTAGATATATAAATAATCGTCACAATTTCATTGTTGATCGGACAAAGATCTTTAGTACATACGTCGTTTTCAAATGGTATTTTGCCTCGTTAAGCGATGCGTTTCAGACTTTTACGCGCGATTCCTGTCATTTTTTTGCTAGTATAGGCAATAAAAGAAATCGGATCCTATAGTGCATAGTCATAATGCTTAATCATCATTTATCTAATTTCATCCAAGTAGTGCAGTAGTTTATGATTTCATTTCAGGATATTAACAGGTAGAAACGGCAAACTATTTCACGTTAATCATATTTTGACATATACTATGAAATACTTACCATGAGTATGATCGAGGGTAGATCACCGTTAAATATCACCTTTCAAAATCCGTAATTACAAAACTTGTGTAAAAGACATACATAAGTATATACAGTCGTAATTAGAGACAATACTATGTACAGAATTTGTCATGAGGCATAGAATAACGTTGTAACCGCTACATGACAATTAACTTGTAGGGGAGTATTAATTTCCTATCACGTATATATGGCAGTATACAAACACCGACGAGACACAGGATAGACTATAAATCCCGACTGTATTTTTTGTCCACCGGTCTGAAGTAAGCTGTATGTAAAATTCAACGCAAGCCAAAGTACAGTCTACGGAATTGAATGCATGCAGCTACTCATGCAGCATAACCAATTCAGCCACATTATGTTAAGTACTTCAGAACTGTGATGCATGTGTGTATGAAACATAATATCATGTATTTTTACGTGCACTGTGTACGAAGAAATTTAAGTTTACTTAGTAGCAGAGCTCAAGGGTAACTTACGTTAGTCACTTTGCTATTGCTTTTTCTTGAACATACAATCATTATATTACGACGCACAAGTGTAGCTGATAGCCAAAGAACAAATCTTGTAGATAAGGGTGCAGGAAGAAATAACAATAAGAGGTAGCAGAATACTTTATAACTCGAGGGCATACATTTTATTAAACGCAATGTAAATACGACACCTACGAACATAATAACTAATATGATTTAAAAATAAGCTATGCGAATAAGTAAGTGAATTAGAGCGTGTTTCTGGAACGGCAATCGAAATCATCTGATCGGACTTTTTATTTCAAAAAGGGTATTATAAATACATAATAATTTTGTTAATCATTATGGAGTTGTTTGAATATTTGCATCAACCGGCGGGTAAGCACAAAGTTCTTGGCACAGACTGAAACCACTGATAAAATATGTATAGACCCACTACTAAATGGGCTTCCGTGATTCCATCTCGGACGAGATATAAATAGACCAAGCACTAAATGGGCTTTCGTGTTTCCATTCAAAAATTACCGGCGCGGTAAAAATCACTATAAAATGAAATTGATATATTAGGTGCCCAACTAAGTTCGTGCGGTTTTTCCCGCGCGGACCACTTTATTGCTCCTAGAGCCAATGTTTTTATTGCTTTACCTGATTTACCTTTGGGAGGTGTTAGAGGAAGTCAAAATGAGTCAGTATGTAGAAAAAAATCGTAGTTTACACTTCATTTTCGTCTATAATATTACTTCCAAAATGACCGTGTCTAACGCCGTAATTCGCTCATATTTGCTTTATGAGTTCAAACTTGGAGCCAAGGCTACGCAAGCGGCCAGAAAAATTTGTATGGCCTTTGGGGACAGTGTATTAAGTAATCGCACTGCGCAAAAGTGGTTTCAAAAGTTTAAAAGTGATAATGAAAGCCTCGAAGATGAGCAACGAGACGGACGGCCGATTCTTATGAATAATCAAGTTTTGCAAGTGGATATTGAGACAGATCCCAAAATGTCGTGCAAAATGCTTGCAGTCAAGCATGGTATGTCTGAAGAAACGATTAGGAAACATCTACACACTGTAGGTAAAGTGTATCGTGTAAGAAGGTGGGTACCGCACGAACTTACCGAGAGCCAGAGGTGCCAAAGGGTAGCGGCTTGCGTTTCCCTACTCTCACGGTTCCAAAATGATCCGTTTTTGAATCGTATTCTTACTTGTGATGAAAAATGGGATGAAATGGGTCACATACACAAATAAGAAGCGATTCCTACTGGTTAACACCTGGGGAACCTGCTCCATCCACTGCAAAACCGGCCCTTCACCAACAGAAGATTTTGTTATGTGTATGGTGGACAACAGCCGGAATTGTTCATTTCGAATGTTTACAAAAAGGCCAAATGATCACCGCGGACCTGTACTCAGCTCAGCTTCAAAAAGTACAGGAGGAATTGAAGAAAAAACAACCGGGACTTGTAAATCGGAGAGGTGTACGCTTGCTGCAGGACAACGCCAGACCACACGTTGCAAATAAGACCCGAGAAACAATTTGCAACCTCGGATGGGAAACTTTAATTCATCCTTCATATTCCCCGGACCTTTCCCCAACAGATTACCACCTTGTTTTAGCATTACAAAATTATATAACCAATAGGAACTTCATAAACGGAGAGGAAGTAAAGAGGACAGTGTCTGAGTTTTTTAATAATAAAAGCGTAGATTTTTATAAAAATGGGATTTTGAAACTTGTGTCACGTTGGGAAAGGGTCATAGAATATGGAGGAAATTATTTACCAGATTAAAAGTTACTCATTCGGTACCAAATTTCGTCTCGTTTTTGGACAACGAAAAGCGCACGAACTTAGTTGGGCACCTAATAGAATAGGGTGGCCCTTATTTTTCGACATCGGAATTGTTCTGATGGCGTCCGCCCAATGGTTCTTTTTGATGAAAAAATGATTATGGCCAAGTTTCATCGCAATCGGATAACGGGAAAGGGTGCCACCAGGGGTTTTATTATTGCTCAAAAACGTTCGACCGCGCGGCCGTGTAGTTCGCGGCCGCGCGCTACGCATGTACGTCGGGATTTTAACTAACTGCTATTTCACTTAAGAAAAGGTTTCTTTATTTATAATTTTGTTGCAAAATTATTAAGCTCATATGTAGGTCAAGTTATATAATAAATTTACAATACATTTATTGTACTCTGAAATTAATGTTACTGCTCTCCCTGCGGTGTCATTTACAATTTTTAATTTCGAAATTATATCAAGGGCTTCTCTGTAATTATCGTCTTGGTACCACGTCACAGAATCGTTTTGCAAAAATGTAGTATTTATATGGAATCTTTTAAAAAACAATTTGGTTTCTTTACTAACAAAATACTCAATGCCTTTTCCAACTAAACCTGAAATATCTTCTAATTTTGCGTTAAATCATTTTGGACTGTGATCAATGTTACTATCCTCTTCCAGAGACTCTAAAGCTTTAACCTTTTTTCTTGTTATATTTGGAGAAATATTGTTATCAAAAAATGCCATTGCAATCGGCTCCGGACTTAAATACTATAAATGGTTTGTAAATTTTCATATTGCGACCTGCGATATGGTATCATCGACGTCATTATGTAATACCATATTTAAAAAAAATCTAAATCCGTTTTTGCTGCTTCAGCTGCAAAAGGCGCGCGGAACCACACTTTTACATAGACCCTAACAATGGAAATGCAAATATCGCAAATACCGTTATATTCCTCGGCACTTAAATTAAATTCTTCGCGAAATAAAAATATCTTTAAACAATAAATTGCCTTTGCCATCCATCGCGCGTCATGCATGGCACCCGGTCTTTGAAAAGATATTTCCCGATTCGGTACATCTCCCAGAAATAGAAGCGACAATTCTAACAATTCCTTATGATCTTCACGCGGTTGATTATTTTCTAAATTAATTGGTAAAAATACCTTAAGATTATCTAATTCATATAGGGGTAATAAAAAGGTCTATGCTGTTTTATGTTTATCCTTTAACAAAATGCCTTATAGAGCGAAAAGGATTTTCGCAGGTATTGATAGCCCTTAGAGTTTGGTTCCAAGAATGAATTTTCCTTAGTCTCGAGGAATAACATCAAATTGTTTTATGATGGTAACAGAATTAAGAAGCAAACTGTAATTACATGACAGGACCATTCAATAAGGTTGAGAAGTCTTATAAGCCAAATACAAAAACTGTTTGAAAGATCTTCTAGTCTATCATTTATTTCAATAGCAATGTACGGAACAGTTATTAGAGCCGTCCTATTTACTTTGAACGAATGGTAATAGTATTATCACAGTCATATAAGTATTTACTTGAAAGCACAATGCACATAAATTGTAGTTATTGAGTCGCCAATAATACACAGTGTAGCGGGAAAAGCCCAGACTCGATGTTCCTTTGCGCCTATGTGTCGGTCATTAGTGCGACAAGGATGGTTGCGAGATAATACCGCTCTAACCTCTTGCATAGGCGTAGCCCGGCTGGCGGCCGCGCGCTTTAAAGAGCAGAAGATGAATAATAATAAAACCCCTGGTGGCACCCTTTCCCGTTATCCGATTGCGATGAAACTTGGACATAATCATTTTTTCATCAAATGGAACCATTGAGCGGACGCCATTAGAAAAATTCGAAAAAAAAATTTCATCAAGTATAACTAAGGGCTACCCTATTGTACATGGATTATCGTTATTATCATAGTTTCCGACATTCGCTGTAAATTTTCTTTTAAATATCAAGTAATATTTATGCTAACAGATGTAAGAGTTTAATCAAAATAATTTCGTGTTTTATTTTTGGACTTTTGGTACTAAAAACATGAAAAACGGCTATGTTATATATTTGATGGGTAACGTCACCAGTGACACGAAAAATCGTTACCGAGTCTTAGGACTTGGAAACTCTGGAATTAGTGTGTTGGGTCTAATTTTATTTCGTCTGTGCCTCAGCTTGAAATTCTCAATTCTTACACCACAGATTGAAAGACCATCTTTAATTTCATGATATTTTAATGAAAATATTTACAATTACTGCATTAGTATAATTTGATAAGGGATTTACTATAGTAATCTGGAAATTGTACAATTGCTTCATTTTGGTACATTAAAATAAATTTGTGAAACATTCCGACAAGAGACCCTCCCACTTTCTTATACACTTACGGATAAATTTAATTACGATTCAAATGTTTAATTGAATATCCTACATTCTCGCAGAAAGACCATTTCAAGATATTCACATACATTTGTATATATATGCAATATTTATATGTGCATGAAGTATTGAGATTCACATCGATGTTAATTTTTCGAGTGAATTTCAACAGCAATTTTTCATTAAAGGGGAACGTAAAATAAGACAACGATGATGCTTTCTACGAAAATGACAACCCGAATATTACGTTCAATTGTGTCTAATTCAGTAATTAAAAAGAGATGTATATGTACAAATAATACTTTATTATTTGCGAAAGAAAATGACTTGAGCGTATTCGGGAAAATATGTACCGGGTACAACCAATTTGTTACTGAGTGTAACTTATATAAAGAAGAAAAACTCGACATCTTTCGAAAAGATTTCGATTGTGAATATTATACGGATAAACCAAAAATCCAATGGCAGTTCGATGGAAAACCAGATACCCTTGAGAAATGGATTGTAAGTTGTGATAGTGACCATAACCAAGGATTTTCAACTGCCAAGTAAATAACTTAATTTCTAATATATTAATCACATAGATAGTAGAGTCGATGATTTATATCATCAGCAACAATTATTGAGGAATTGGAATTATTTTGTAGATTAGAACTCAGTGAACGTGGTACAGGAATATTTTCTGGTGTACTAAGCACACAAGTACCAAAGGATGGTAGAATTAAATACGCTGGCTTCTGTAACTTAAGTACAGCACCATTCATGAAATCATTTCAGCGAAAGCGTTTTGTGGACTGGACAGGGTATACTCATTTGGCTTTAAGGGTCAGGGGCGATGGTAGACAATATTTGGTAAATTTGCATTGTGACAAAGTCTTTGATGTTTACGATTATGATGCGCATCATTATGTGCTGTATACTAGAGGTGGCCCTCATTGGCAATATGTCCAAATTCCCTTTTCCAAGTTCTGCCATACTAATAAAGGACAGATGCGAGATACTGCGGAACCAATAATGTTTAATAGAATAAAAGCCTTTAGTTTAACAATGTGCGACAAAATAAATGGACCATTTAGATTAGAAATTGACTATATAGGTATAATACATTCATTAATTCATACAGAAGAAAGTGCTTATGAGACTTACGTATAAGAGATGTATTTATTGTACAAAACTAGGAGGAAATTTGTACTAATGTATCTATAAGAAATTCGTAATAAAGTTGAGAATCGTCAAAATAGAAGGTTTCTAAAGTTAATTATCTTAAAATACATATAGCGTGCCTAGCGTGGTGATCGCGAGGCTGTGTCCTTTTTTCTTAACAGTCTATATGTATTTTTTGACAGTAAATAACTGATACCACCAGCCATCGTTGTTATTGCTGTTACATAACATAAACCTTGTAGAATTGGATGATTTACAAAATGGAACACAGGAGCGGCCAAAGTACCCGCGACGAAAGATAATTGAACACCTGTATTTAATTTACTTATAAACGTTGGTGCTAATTGTACTGTTGCATGTGTTGCATCAAAGTACCGTGACAATGTTTTCTGAAATTATGTAGGCTAGATTAAAAAATGTACTTTCGTTAGAAAATGGACATTTTGTATTAATATGTACTATACATACTGGAGGGGGTAAAGATCGATATCTGATGTACGAGGCAGCAGCAACCAGCCCAACGTCGCGAGTAATGACCAAACATGTAAGAGGGACAGGTACTAATCCCACCCATGCCAGTGAAAAGAACAAACTACCCACAAGTAATTTATCAGCAACAGGATCTAAGAAACTACCAAGTTTGGAGGCTTGTGACGTCCAAGTTCTCGCAATCCATCCATCTGCTAAATCAGAAATTCCCGCAACAGCCAGTAAACAAAGAGCTACCTGTGTTATCAAAAATGAAACTGTTATATGAACCCAATAATATAATGTATTGTATTCAATGTAGGCAGATTTTACCTGATAATTTTGACACAAAATTAAGTAGCTTAGATAAGGGGAGAAAACAATGCGACCTATACAAAGAAAATTTGGCACAGTCCAAATATTCTCTCTCTCAATGATCTGCTCTACTTTCTGCCTTGTTTGTTTAATATCATGAAGTATACGTTTTCTTAATGGTTTTCTTCTGTGATTCCCATCTGTGGCTACATTGGATTTTGTATGGCGATTACTAATACCGTTTGAATAGGATCTTGAAAAGTGTGTTATATATTGCCACAAGTATTTCTCTAGCAGACATTTATTTAAAGCTGTGCAGTGCTTGAAACGCAGTATTGTAAAATAGCTCATTATTATAGTATCCTGTATATTGGAGTAATATTGTGTCACCATTATTTATATCAGTCTCGTATAGGTAATAAATACATAATACTCATGCTACATAATGTACTGCATTCATACTATTGAAATTTGAATTTAAAATGGAAATTTCAAAGTGCTGCGTAAATCATTAAGAACTTGGCAAATGCAACATATTCTATTCATATCAGTAAAATACAATCCAAAATAATGATAGCACTATATAATTATTTAACATTCGTATTTTCAAATTCTACAGCTAAATCAATATCAGTTTGAATTAATAATTTTCTGTACGACAATACAGATAATTTAATAATAATTGTTGTCTATGTTATTGAGTTCAGACAATTGACAATCTGTGTAATATATACCTCTAAAAACAAAACTAAATCTTTTGATCGTAAACGAATTACGGTATAATTTCCATTGTGTTTTTCTTGTATCTTTATTGATGTTAAATGACTTCAGATTAGAGGTTATGACCGACAATAACAAATAACGTGCCGAGCTTACCACTCCCAATTTAAATAGTTTTCATGAATGTATTTATATATAATAAAACTATCAGAAATATTGTTTGAACACAAAATTTACTTTTCACGCGATTGGTCTCATTATTATTCCTAATATTGCCAATATTATCCTGTGATAATTGAGCAACATTATCGGCACGCAGCAGTCGGATTCGAGACAATATGGCAGAGGAAATAAAAAGATTTTTTAAATTATTTCAGCCAATTTCATTCAAAAATAATTATTTATGACATTACTTTTCAATATTAACAATATCCTTAACACACTTCATGAATCAAGTAAATGATATAAGATACATATATATATATATATATATTCAAAAGAAATATGGGTTTATGCTTATTCTCAGAACATAGTTGCCATATACAAATTGTTTTACATTTTCAACGATGGAAAATAAACAATGCTGTACCAAAATTATTATTTTTCTTTCACGAAGAAATATAGCATATTAATAATTAACGCAAATATATTATTCTTTCTAATTACACTTCTATAACGAAAATTTTGTCCGGAATAGAGTCCAAATGGATGGTGCCCGGTTAAATCCGTTATGAAAATAGAAATGTTGCGAATACAATTAATGTATTGGTGCGACTAACAACGTTACTTCAATGTTATTGATTTTCGATAAAAAGAATCGTTTTATTACACTGCGCGTTTACTTAAAACTTAAGGTTTATAAATTGCTTCTTTCGCTAAAATATTCAATTCACATGTTTAATAATACTATATCACTTGCACTCACAAGCAAACTACCTCGAGGAATTTTAATATGAGTTGAAATGAATTTGGGATTCCATACTTAAACTATTCTAATATTATAACGAATTCATTTTAAGGAGAATGTTCAAGTATACGATAAGAAGAACAATAAATGAAGTGTATTATAAGGTAGTAGTAAGTTTTGTTGAAATTTCAGGATTCCAATTATTGACGTAAAATTATATTAGTAGTGAAAAAACCGATAACGGAGGGTAAGGATAAAAGACACGTGGCATAGTACAAAATTTTGTTGGGGCGTAAAGGATAAATAAATTATGCGCAACTGACCGTCCTGCAATAATATTTGCCTTTGAGCTTCGGACATTAATTTGAACTTGTTAATGACTCTATAGTACATTACACGTTACAAATGACGCAGATAGTAATACTTCTATATTCTTTCGATTCTAATTTTACTCACAAGAATTTTTTAATTTACTTTTATTTGTCGGTGCTTATCATATACAAAGGACTAAATTATGGATTGTATGACACTAAACATTATTATAATGAACAAGAATTGTTATAGTAATCCCCTGTTTATAACGTATGGAATTGGACCAAAGGATCTTTATTAAATTCCGTACGTGAGCTGAAACTTCTCTTCGCATCCTCTCGTCAATTGACAACTAAATTGTGCGTTCTTTTGCTCTGAAGACATCACCAAAAGTCTTATATATGTTAATCTTATGCATTTATATCTCTTTAATCTTGTACATTAATATCGTCATTGACAATTTTTAGCTTCTTAATTACTTTCTCATAACTACATTAAAGTCTTAACCTTTTGTTCATCAAAACAGTTGCCACTTCTAAGGTTCATCTCCCAAAATTGGCATCGAAGTAGGGCCGAAAAAGATTTTTTGCGACATGGTCGATTAAGAAAAATCAATAACTTAATACATTGTTTTTTCCAGTGTTCTCTTAAGAGCGCCACTGTTTCAACGGGGTTGAAAGAGAAGCGCGCAGGCGTTGAGGTCCGTTGAGGGGTTGTAACGAGGGAGCAACAGAGTGCTGTGTGTACACCCCCGCCCACGTATTATTGTTCGTCTGACTCTCGTAAGCACGCTTCCACTGCGATCAGAAACGGCCGCGAGTGTGGCGACGAAGGTTCCTTCGCCGGTGCAGATAATGAATTCATTATCCTTAGAGGACTCAGCGTCAGCGGAACGAATACGCACGTAAAAGAGAAAGTGATTTAATGTGACACCTTTGACGAGCATGATTCTGGCTGGATCAGACCATTTTCTGGCGGGTAAGTCCACTATACCCGTGGCGGCTCCTTGCGAATTTTACATTGGAATCGACTACCAATCGAGAAGGCTACTTATTGCATGCGCCTTGCAATTCGGTGCATCAACTGTCCTCGTGATTCAACCATGATTCTCAATGGTAGGGGTAAATTAGAATCTCGTGGGAATAACTTTGAAAATCGCGATCACGAGATCAACATACACGTACTGCCCCTCGTGCGTTCTTAATCCTCATTACACTATCGTTTAATTTATATCTTTTTCTATATCTATAGATAATATCTCCTCGGTATAAATATATGTATTCTTGTAGTTCCATTTTTTTTGATGATTTTGAGTTATCTAATTCATCTCGCATAATATACGGAAAAGGATGGCACGAAGACACGAGTCTGAGAATAGTCGAGAATTGTTGTGCCAGTTGCGTGTTATGCTCTCGTCATTCCGCAATGCGCAAAGACACGATTTTTTTTAAATATATTAGAATGATTTAGGATTGCATTGTTCAAGGAAGACTGTGAATGCTATAGAATGATACAAAAGGTGTCTTTCAGTAATGCTTATTCTTTTGTCTACTTGAAGGATATGAGTTATATGTGAAAGTTGATGGCAATATTATCGGTTTGCTTTCGATATTAGACCTTTTGAGGGAGGTTCTATTTTTTAATGGATCACCGGAAGCTTGAGAATCGCGAGTTAACCGGAATGTGCGTGTAATACTGCGCAATATCGCACGTTGGCTTACGTGGTAACTGGAGCGACGGTTAATTATTCCGGGTCATTACGGAGTAATGTGTCGCTGCTGTTTTAACGCGTTCGATATACCAACAATACATGCAAACGCCGGTTCCACGAGATTTTAATCGGTGCACGGGTGAACGCCTTTTTAAAAAAATGATTTTATTATTTATTAATAGATTTCACGTCTTCCTTGGGGTCTTCTCAAACAAAAAGCTTGCGTTTAGAAATTTGTAATGAATCATGAGATATCTAGCAACATAATATGACGCGTAATTTATAATATATTATTATAAAATGCAACCAATTGGTTTCCAGTACCTGTGGAAGCGACTACAATTCTGGGTGCCATTGCCGGCTTCGTAGTTCTCCTGTTGGCTCTCTTCTTGTACTTATCCCGCAAGTGGTGTTTTACACCACCTTCTTCGACTGCACTTTTCGGTGGGGTTTGCGTTCCTCTCTGTGAGTCGAGCAACAGTTCCACGTCGCAAGTTACGAAAAACATAGGTATTTCTTCATACACATGAATAATAATTTCATTTTAACTCATTAGCATGTATTCTTCTATATATTAAAATTTTGGTAATATAATTTACGAAGATAATACGTCGAAAGAGTATTTCAATCGCTTACTCTTCTCGGGACTCTTATTTATTTTTTTATAGTAATACTAATTATTATTATTATTTTTTATTATTAGATATTAATGTTAAGGTCAACAGGTGAGCACGTTTGAGAGATTGCTGAAAGGTGTCGCGTGGTGCTAATGGGTTAATATATCGACAATGAACTATGTTATATGTATGTGTATATATTTTTTATAAACGGGGGAACTGAAATGTAACAGGGAAGGCATTTTCCTATTCGGATCCAGAGACTAGTTCCGATTCGGAAGAAGACGCCCTCCGTCGTTTAAATTCACGGCCACATCCACCCCCGGATACATTAACTATTCAAGCTGAGGATGGGCCAAATATTGTTGGTTAGTATAAATAATACATTATATAGGTTGAATTAAACATTATTCTACAGAATGACCTCTTTAATCATTTATAATCCCTTAGATGCTGGGACCACTTCTAGCAGTTGCACCGAAGAGCATACACCAGCTGATCAACAACAGGTGAATAAACTACGAATTTCTTCTCGAAATTTAATTAATACCATACACATACAACAGAATTTTATTTCTTCATTATCGCGTGCACACGAATAATTTATCGCTCGGTTCCCGGAAATTCGCGCGTACATATCTTATCGCGCACTTTTATGGGACACACTAGAGGCGTATTTTATTACGCTATTTTTTATAGAAACTTAACACGTAGAGTAAACCCCATTTACTACTGTGTATATTAAGAACGATCTCGAATAATGGTATAAGAAAGCTTGCCTTATTGATCCAGTTAATATAGTCATAGCCTTAAGTACAAACACTGTAATTGTTTAGAGGAATATTCAACATTGTTATTCTTTTTTTGCAGTGCGTAGTAGAAGTCGGTGCTTCCAGCATTATCCTCGATAGTAGAGAACAGGAAGTAGAAGTACAAGAAAATGGATCAGCTTCGAACGACGTTATCACGTCGATGGGTACCATGTCGAAGGAAGCGCGGAGTTTGGAGGTCGCGTTCTTATACGATGCCCCGATGCGTGAGATGACGGTACGTGTAATATAATAAAAAATGTAATATCTATATTACTGCTATACCTGCACTATTATATTTGTTACAAATATTGATACAATATATTATACTTATCAATATATTATTCCTTGGACTAGGTTCACGTATTGCAAGGACGAAATTATCCATCTGCTATCACCGGCAGTCAGGTACGCCTAGTACTTCTACCATCAAAGAAACAACGACGCAAAACTCGTGTTCGACAAGGTACATCGCCGCAATATATGGAGAGTTTCTTGCTTCCCCGTATAAACCCGGAAAGTGTGAACGCAATGGGTATACGATTAAGGGTCTACTCATGGGGTGGTAGAATGCGACGTGAAAGATTGCTCGGCGAAGCGAGAGTCTCCTTTAATCAAATAGATCTACAACTTGAAACTACTCTTTGGTTAACGTTACAACCACCACTATCTTCTTCGGTAAGATATAGACATTAAATTTGTAATAGTGCACTTATTAGCTGTGTAAAAATATTTTTAATATGGCATAATAGGCAGTAGTAATATTTATGTGTATTTATTATATATATTTGAAGGTACAAGACTGGGGATTGAGTAGCACGCTGACCCGAAGTGATTCGACAGGATCACAACAATCCGTACAATCATACGCATCGCCAACTAGCATGAAGGGTGGAAGTGTTGCTGAGATCCTGATAGGATTAGCATATAATGGAACAACAGGACGTTTGTCCGTAGAAATCATCAAGGGTTCACATTTCCGTGGTGGTGGTGGAAATGATGCGAAACCTCCCGATACCTATGTCAAGCTTGCCTTGGTTGATAGTAATGGCCACGAAATGGGACGGTCGAAGACTGGCTTAAAGCGTGCTCAACCAAATCCTCTTTACAAAGAAACCTTTATATTTCAGGTAATTACTTAGAGAATTAAAAAGAATAAGTAGAGTAGAGCATTTCATTTAAAATTTCGATGGTAATAATTTCATAGGTCGCCTTGTTCCAACTCGGGGACGTAACTCTCTCCCTATCAGTGTACAATCGTCGAAGAACCGGAATGGGTAAGAAAAGTAGAGAAATGATCGGTTGGCTATGTTTGGGCTTAAATAGTTCCGGCGCGGAGGAACTGCAGCACTGGAACGACATGCGTTCAGCAGGACAACCGACGCAAATTCAACATTGGCACACGTTATTACGTCCTTGAAGTGTCCGATCACGAAAGAGTTCCTGGAGAGAAATATTTCCATTTAAGGATAAAGACACGGTGTCAGTCGTTAGATTAAACGAGCCAGCAGGTGATAACTATTAAGCGGATATAATTGTGAAAAAGGACTGATCATCCATGGATATAACATATAAAAGAATTGAAAAAAAGACGAAATTTTTTTGAGACGTACGGTTCTTCTCGCTCTTGAAGACAGCCGTCTACTGCCCGTATGGAATACAGAAGTCAATAAGTCGATCTGTTCAATCAACCGAACACAGAGTTCACATTAATGTTATTAGTATCGGTGATAACTCTGAGTTGTAAACTCTGTCGATGTGTACCAAGTACATTCCTTTTGATACGCCGGAGGGGCTAGAGGGTGTTTTCAATATTATATGTATTATACACAAACACGGAGGAAGAAGAAAAAAATGATAAAAGACATACGAATATATATTTCGACGGCATAAGAGGACGACCCTGTCAGGGCATTTGTTGCCAACCGATCATCGTCGATTCGTGGATGCCCGAAACTCTCCGACTCGATATGTGCCTGAGCCAAATCTTAATCATTTATGTTTTACTTTGTGCCTTTCACTCTTTTTAGGCCATCATCACCACTGACAGAGAATACCGTCGTGGAAAGTGAGCCGAGTCGAGAGCTGTTTATTAATAATAATAATTAAAGTCTCCATAGTTCAGCGATCGGCAAATATTCTTAACAGTTGCTTAGAATAAATTTTAGTTATTGGCCCACTATTACAGAGTTTCAATATTAGATAAATGATCCGTACAAAAATACGAAGCAGCATAATGTTCTTCATCAAAGTGTTTCCAGTATATAAACGTTAGCGTTTGATAATGATTGTACAATATGTATTCTGTTTAAGTGTTTGTGCTCAACTTTTAGTACTGTTAAGTTATGTAACAGTTAATTGACTTACAGATTTATCGGGGATCAGAAGTTGCCGATCATTGAGCTACTTGTTCTCTATTGAAGTAAACTAACAAGATGTTTGTGAAGCAAAAGATTGCACGAAAAAGAATTCTCTCTCGGCTCCGCGATAATTTCAAACAAGTTTCAATTTCCATGTGCTTGTTCATACGAGTCGGTATGACGAGTCTTGGTATCTTACGATATGGTTCGAGAATGGATTGACAAAGAAAAGCGGTCTTGCGCAGACCAGGCACCAATAAAATGATAATGTTTTGGATGGTATTATAAGGAGGGCAGATTCACAATTTCAAAGACGCACAATAAACTCGCAAAACGCACCCCGTAAACCGCAGATTGTGATCGTAGTGAGGATATATATTACTTAAAAATTAGTGCCATACGCGATCGTGAATACTACATATGGATTAGAGAGAATTATTATCTATGGCGTTTGTAATACATACGTTTTAGAGGGAATTGGGTTTAATGGGCGACGCGGGCGACTGATTAACGGACAAACAGATGCTGTGAATCATTTAAAATGCTTGACTTTTTCAAGCTTTAGCGATTAGGTATTAATCCACCATGATTGATCCATGCTCGAACTATTCTGTCGTTTTACGTATATTAGAAATTACGCGATTGCAAGGACTCAGAAGTTTCTTGCTTCTGTTGGCACGTGTGCAAGAATGAATTTGTGTTAGCGAGAGAGGAGCTCCGGATGTAAAACTTAAAGTTTTTTCATTTCTGCCAAATTATTGTTGATCTAAAATTATATATAGACATCATATTGTATAGAAATGATAAACATGACATTTCATGTTTGAATATCTTCTCTTGAAAGACAAATAATTCTGTTCACGATGTTCTTGTAATTCAACTTCGAACTTAGTCATATTGGATTTAGCGTAATTACCGTTACTGAGAATGATATAGATGGTTGCATACGTGAGTACATTTAATTTAACAGAAATAATCAAGAAAATGAGAGAAATACGTTGTCAAATTATACGATAGAATGATACGCGTCTACTTTGATAAACTTTAAAGTAATTCTAGATAGTATTATTAGAATACTTTCGACTTCTGAGTCCTGGTAACATAGCCGTATCTTGTACAGTCTGTTTATAAACAACACGATGCTAATCCGAGAGCAAATTGCAAAGTTGCTAAGCGCAAAGGAATAATATATTTGTTAAATCGATTCTATGCTATCGATGTGTTTCATGTGATATATGCGGGAACGAATTATTCTTGGAGTATTCAGTGAAAATATGTATTCTCTGATTACTTAAAGTGTAGAGTTTTTCAGGGTAATTCCTATGCCTTTTACAGTGTCCGATTTGTTATGATATAATCATGCCGTATATGGAGTTAAAAATGATAAATCGAAAACGGCTTCTTATCAAATGGAAAGATTACGAAGGTTAAATATACAAAGAGTGATTCATAAGGAAGGTTTATGTAAAATTATCAAATCTTTATAGATAAGGGATATTATTATCTGGAAAGAAAACAGAAGTATATTGAGTGTTTCTTAAAAAATAAATTTATTTAATACTTTGCGCCCACAAAAGGATGATAACGTTTAAAATCAATTTATCTGACACTTGTGAATCGCGAAGATTATAAACAGACTACTGTTGAATTTTTGTCTATATTTTATCTACAGCACCCTTTCTTGATAAGTATCAACAAATTGAAGTTTGAACGTCTACTGCACAAAATAATTACCTTAATCAATGTTATTACGTACTTATAAATTATTGGTAATAACTATAACGCTAATAATAACATTAATACTAATAATTATATCTGTCGCGTTTTATAAAAGTGTACTCTAAATACCGATATTAAATGAAGTAATCTTTACGAAATAGTTGTTATCGGTCGTATGTATTTATAAAGGAAAGTGATGAAACAGAAAGCATTAAAGGGTAGAGGACGAAAAGTTCAGTCAAAGGACATATTTCTCTAATAGCTCTTGCTTCTTTCTCGCGAGTAGAGCTTCCTGAATATCTTGCTGCGAGGGTATCGGTTTTTGTGCAGTCGTCTCGATCTCCACGTCTTTATTCGTGTCGGGTTCTTTGTCTTTTTGGGACAACCATTCCTCGATCGCCCGTTCTCTCGCCGCCTGTTCAGCTTTCTGTTCTAGAGGCAGAAGTATACCGTCATCGTCGTCTCGATAACCGTAATAATCAGCGTCGATGTCCTTCATCAATTCTGCGCGCGTTTTACGAGGCGGCGGAGGTGGTTCCTGTTCGAAGAGTTCCCTTACGCCCGGTAACTCTTTCGCGGCGCCAAAGTATTTGTAACCACGATTTCCAGGTACCTAAGCGTTTAAGTGATACGTTATTACGGAGTTTTGTATCTATTTCATTAATTGTTTCTATAACGATGCTGAGCATAAGTATTAAAAAGACTAAAATAATATGAGATACATATTTATGTACTTCTGATTCTCAGTTTGCACGGTAGATGTGCTGCAAAATATCATATGAAAGAAAGATGCCAAGTTTAAAGTGGAGATTGTATTTTTAAATGATTTTCTATGTACTTAAAATATAAAAATTCATTGTTTCTTAAGATTATATTTGTAATTGAATAAATATGTATGCAGGGCATGTTGGAGTAATCTAATAGAACACTAGAATTTTGTAAGCTGCTACAAATGGACAAGGATTATTTACAAACACAGGGCATATTGTTTCAAGAATCGTGCATAACACAACCGTGTAAGAAGAGAATTAGGTGTATTACAAATGATCTTACTTCCCGCCCTTCATGATCTAACATACGAGGTCCAACTCTGGAATAATCAGGCCCCCCTAACTCCTTGATCTGTGCTTCCCAATGTCTCTTTTCTCTTAGTAGTTTATTAATCTCATCGTTTAAATCACGTATACGAAATTCCCCAAGACCTGCGTTTTGAATCTGTGCCACTTTCTTCGCGATTTCGCGGATTATTTGCATTCTCCACTTTTCGGCTTTTCTTAAGTCCCGACATTCGGACGCGAGATATGGTCTTCTTTCCTGTTCCTTCCTGGCTCCTTCATTACTTTGTGCTGCTCGCCAACGCGCGAGCGTGGTCCTGTTACAATATGTACAATAAGTAAGAAAATTACAATGTTTACACTTACGGTAACATTAATAAATAAAAAAACGCTTCAGGGTTGATACAACAAGTATAGTAACACTTACATAGCCTTCTCAGCATTTCGGGCCTATGAAGGAAAAACGACGAGTGTAAATTTTAACATGAATACTGGATTTTATTATCCTATTTATCAACATTCACTATACTTACCATTTTTTATAAATTAAATATAATACTTGTCACTGACAAACGCGCGTAATAAATGCGATATTCTTATTACAACAGGTTTATAACAGGTTTATAATAGTTTTATACGAAAATAAGAGATGTATGTGTCTACATTCCCCATTGTAAATACACACAGTTTTAGATGTATTATTTGGTACTTTCTTTGATTAGTTTTTCCAAATATAAATTACGTGTTTTAGGTTATAAACGGACGTGTTTTAGGTTATGTCCAAAAATACACAGTGTTGCATCCACGTGTAATCATCACGCGTGTGGACCATACAAAATTTCCCGCGTTTTTCTTGTATGCTTGGTTTTGCATGCTGCAACTGAAACATTACGACAATTTGCAATTAATTAAATAAAAAAGATCGTAATTCTTTATCTCCAAGTGAACATAAAAATTCCTTTAATATCTTATCGGGGGATTCTAGAATCTTTAGTCGATAATCAAATCTAAATTCTGATAAAATGCACAAAAGAAATTTAATTACAATTCTGTTAAAGCGATCTGAATTAAGTCTACTATAATTCAAACTAAATGATTTTGATATATTTTACTGAGACACAAACATTATTTAGCTGATCCCAGATAATCGTAATCTAAAAACGATGTAGGCTTCATTATATTTGAAGATATCATTAGCTTCCAGTCATGTAGTATGAGTTATAAAATTAATAATAGAAAAATCAATTGTTTACGATCCAGTGGACGGATAAAAGGTACATATATAATCACAGCAGATAGGGTGCCGTATCAGTACCGTATCATTATATATATATACTTTGGGTTCTTGCTTCGCAGAATTTTTAGGGATCTGCGTTAAGGATCGCTTTGATCTATAAGAGCTTGCTGTATTTATACAATTAAATCAGGGGCTGGGGCCTGTGAATATTTCAATGCGTCACTGTAGATAATACGTCTTTATAGTTCCAACGTTTATCGAACGTTCGAGGGACTCTGCGGTCAGATCAAATCCAAGGATAAAGCTGGACGGAGGTCAGTTTTTCTCTGTGCGAATCTCGAGCGATTAAAAAATAAAAGACGCAAAGTTGACCTGTAATTTTATCGTGCACGTGGATAACAGAGAAATTGGTAATTCCAATTAATATATTTCATTTGTCTATATTATTGTTTTAATATATTTATTCCTTGATTGCAGTTTTTCGACATTCTTCGCAGTACCGGGCTCCTCAGTAACTTCGAATTTACGCAGCAAGGGACTACGTTCAACGAGACAAAATGAAGCGTGAGATTGCAATATTTGAATTATATAAGTGTTTTATATATTAATTATATTGTACAGGATGCCGATTAAATTGTGGTCACTTTGTTCGCTATACTTTATCGATGCAGGGGATAGTTTAAATATAGAAGTGACTCGTCTTTTTTTTTGTGACCGCGCAAAACCAGCTTTATCTATCTAAAATTCGAATGAGCCGGATTCTTCGAGATTATAAGTCGAATTCTTTTATATTATGATTGTCGTTGTCCTTATTTTATATGAAATTATTATCTAATAGTACAAGTATAAATTCTAGCAAATTTGCCCATATTAAAAACAGGGATTGTAATGATATCAAGCATTTTTTGTGATGTTAAACTTTATTATAAAAAAATTGATACATAATATATAATTTCATAATTAGCATTAGAACAGATATTACGTAATAGATATGCATTATTTCAGGTCTCGCAGTGTTTGCTGTATTAATCCTTGGCTCCATGGCTGTGGATGAGAAATGTGAAGATGAGAAGGGAGAGCAGTGCTCCGCAGTAACTGGAGTTAACTTTAATCAAGTTACTGATTGGAATAAAGCGAAAACTATCTATGAATTCCATGCCAAGGATATTCATGGGAATGATGTATCATTAGAGAAATATCGTGGACACGTATGCATTATTGTCAATGTTGCAAGTAATTGTGGTCTGACTGATACCAATTATAAGGAGCTGGTAGAATTATACAAGAAATACAGTGAGAAGGAAGGTCTGAGGATTCTAGCTTTCCCATCCAATCAGTTTGGTGGTCAGGAGCCTGGAACTCCAGAACAAATCTTGGATTTCATAAAGAAATACGGTGTGACCTTTGATGTCTTTGACAAGGTTGATGTTAATGGTGACAATGCACATCCACTGTGGAAATGGTTGAAGACTCAAGCTAGTGGATTTATAACAGATGCCATTAAATGGAACTTTACCAAGTTCATCATTGATAAACAGGGCAAAGTGGTTTCTAGATTTGCACCAACCACTGAACCTCTTGAAATGGAGGCAGAGTTAAAAAAATATTTTTAAACCATCTATATATTCTCTATATACTCCATTAGTGGCATATGTGTATATGGTGCATTGTTATCCAAGATATATTCTTTTATGTCTCAAAGCATGTTCCAGTGGTTAATCACTCATACTTTTGTAAAGATTACTCATAATAAAGAAAGTTATTGATTTCCTAATTCAAGTTTAATTCAGGTTTATTCCAAAATTTCAACAAATATAAATGTCTAAATAGTTAATTTTTCTAATTAAAAATTAACAGTTTTATTAACAATAAAGGTATGATAATAATATTGTCGGATCGAGATTAATGATCTCGATAATTCTTTTCTCGTGGTTAATGTACTAAATATCCTAATTAATTATCAGATGCATTTTAAATATTAGTACACAAACTAAACACCTTTCAGTATGTATGACTATTGGTTATTTTATTCTCAGTCGATGCGCGCGCAAGCCAGTTGACGACTCTCAGTCGTAGAGTGTGGACGTTTTTTTTTGTGTTGCATGTTTAGACATATTATACTCGTGTTTTTTCTTCCATGATTCTCTTTATTCCTCGCATTTCTTGCGGGATTATAACATCTGTCGTGCGAGGGAATTATAATGCATAACCTATTAGCAGTTTTTCCTAAACATCAAACAGGGTTGGTGGATAGCATATATAATTTATACCTCCGATTTGAATTAATATTTTCTTATGAATGTTTTGCGTAATTATTCAAATTGGTGCTGGTTGACACATCTGTGTTACACACTTCCATTACTTGGCTTGGCATTTACATATTTCTACTTTAAATTCGAAATTCTTTTAAATTGGAGTAAAATATATCGCGTCTAGTCTTAAGAACTAATTTTGAACTTTTCGTGTCGATATTGGTACGATAAATTCTTAGGTTTGTTAGCCAATTTGAGAGTTTTGGTAAATTATTGGGTCATCCGGAAAGTTCTGCAGTTTTCACGCGATAATTTCAAGGATATAATATGAAAACAATACACAACGTTTTTGAACGAGATAACTTCCATTTTGTTCGATGACCACTTGCCATATCTCAGGTAACTGGAATGTCCTGTTTCATAAAAGCTGATAATTTAAAAGGTGATAATTTGAGAGTGCCAGATCGAGGGAATCTGGAGAATGTACCAAAACATCCCATTTATAATCTAGAAACCTTCTATTCTAGAGAATATATTATTTTCTAATTATTAGAAACTATTATTTTCGATGAATAAACGTTCATCTAAACGTGTGGCCCTTACAATTAGTTATACTTGGTGAAATTTTTGTTTTCGAATTTTAATTGTGGCACCCCCTCAAACGGTTCCATTACACGAAGAAATAATTATGTCCATGTTTCATCGCAATCGGGTAACGGGAAAGTGTGCTATCTGGCTTTTTTTCATGAAATAGAACCGTTTGGCGGGGTGCCACAATAAAAATTACGAGGTCGAAAAATCAGGGTCATTCTAGTATCCATATCACGTTGCTTTTGGCAAATTTTAATTTCCTAATTCTAATTTTAATTTTAAATTCCCTTGTACTGTATAGCGAGGATCTTCGGCGGCAGCTTACATCAGTAGATCCTTGTCCACAGTGCAGGGAGGCCGGCCTATATATTATATAATAGATTGCGCCTCGTCTCTGAGAGTGAAATCACCTTGTTGAAACTTCACAAACCACCTCCGAACTGTATCATCAGAAACAGTACGGTGTCCTTAAATTTTACACATTTTACGCGATGCCTCGTATCTGTTCTTGCCCTTTCTGAACTAGAAAAGCATAATATCGCGAAAATGTCACTTCTGGTTCACCATCTTGAGGCCACTATAGAATCGAATATACTGATCGTGAATATTATACCCTTATGGACGCATATAAACAAAATTATCTAAACAAAAGACTGCTCATTCTTAGCAGCTCGAAGTTTGGGGTTTTTTATGCAGTATTGTGAGAAATGGCAGAAATATTCGGATCACCCAATGTTTTATTTTTAACATCGATGATGTTCGGTTGCGCATCTCTGTACTTCTCGACATTTTTTTATATTTGGTTTGTATATATTTTGTCCTAGTTTAATAAAAAGCATTTTGTTTGACAAAATTTGATACCTATGGACACAAGATAATTTTCTGTTATTATTAGTATTAAATTTATTCAGGATGTTATGAAATTACGGTTGAACGCGTAAATTGACAATAATCTTATTTATTTAATAAATTCTTAAAGATATAAATGATCTGTACAAAATGTCTCCGAGTTTGAAGTACCAGCAAGATTATTAGCTGACTTAAATTTAACATTGAATACATAAAATAGACACATTATTAATAACACATACTCGACGTACATACGTAGATATTACAAAATAATGGTTTATTTTCATGTAATTACACGATCTGAGTATGCGATAATTCTTTTCCCTTCATCTTAGATGTATTCTATTTGAAACAATAATGTTCCTTAATGTTAATATTTATACTGTTAATCTATAACGTATATTTTCACACGATCCTAACTGTCGCACGATAACTATGTACAAGTTTTAATACAACACACTTTCAATAACTCATTCGTATCGAAACCGAGCGATTTCATTTATCAACATTTATATGAAATTTATGAAAAACTACAATCGGATTAGAAAAACAATAATTGTCCTTGTTTTCTATATCGCGAAATATTAGTCGCTAATATTTCTCGACCGAAATATCCAATCGTGTATCCGCTCTAATCGAAGGGTGGAGAAGAGTTTTTGTATTCAATATAGGTTTGGATTGTCATAAGTATTATCCTTTTTAAATATTGTCATATTAACACGTTATAAATACTAGATTTTTGTCAATCGTTTTATGGAAAATATCTTGTCGTCTCTTATTTGCATTTATATTGATGCAATAAATAGTTGATAAATTACTGTTATATTTTTCACTAGGCATTTATCTTCTGCACCCTTAACATATTATTCGGTGATACAAAATTGTATTTATATATGTATATATAATACACGAGCCGGGCTGATTGAATGCACTGATAATAATCTCGCATCAAAATAAATAGAATTCGAATAAATTAAAGAGATTCAAGCGGTTTCCTTGGCATTGCTGTTGATGGTAGCCATCTCGTGTTCTGTGTTTTTAGTTCTTCCGTTCGCCATTGCGACGGGATCCTCACAGGTCTATAAAAAGCATTTCACTAAATAAATAAATTGCAAACATAAGTATACTGTGGAAATTGAAACTTATAATCAATAATATTCTATTCAACCAAGTTTCAATATAGTCACAATTATGTTTGCAAATAGAAAGGAATATTATATTAGTTTATAACAATAACAACAAATTACCCATAGTCTCTTGTTGTAATTCTACCTTGTAGGAGGGATTGTCGTAAGCCGATGTTGTTTTACGTGGTGAAATATCGGCTTTACTACTCGTCCGTCTCTTCATTAGCATCATTAGGAGAATTAAGGTCGATAGAATTGCGAGGGAAGCGACTATCGCAACTACCACCAAAGGACCGTAATAATCTCCTTCGTGGAGTGGGACAGATTCGAGTTTACCTGCTAAAATCACATTTATTTGTCATCAGTAATCGTATAGCTGAAAATTAGTCATTTTTCAGAACTAGTATCAGTATTAAGTGTACGCAATACTAAACATCAACGTATGATACTTTTAGTCAAGTCTTATACTTCAAAGCTTGACAAATTAAAACCAATTTTCATTAAGGCTTATTCTTTAAAGCTAGCACATTATAATAGCTTGAAATATGACAGTCGAAATCGATTGAGAAAAAACATTTTCGTTAAAAGGAAAGAAATATTACTGATTTCAGTTACGTTATATCGAAGTATTATATATTGTATATTGTATAGCATTATAGTTTCTCGTGTATTATTTTATATTCCATGTTCTGTTACTATTTCATCGAAACAGCGCATATTTTTACGTAACATCTGAATTTTGTTTTGCAAGGAATTTAACACGTAATTATCTACTTTAAAATTTCTCTGAAGATACAAACCTTGTCGTGAACCAATCGCCGGTAACAACACGCCGGGTTTCGTGACAAAGTCTTGCACATTGCTTTTTTTTATTCTTCCATTCGTTAAATAAACTTCCAGCCAGAGACGATACCTCGTTCCTGGTTTAAGGTCGCCAATAATCGTTTTCGCGTGAGAATCTCTCTTAGCCATTTTGAAGGTACTCGTGTCTTCTTTGCCACTATCACTTTGATAAATGGCTCTGTAAATATTCACGTATTTATCCTCGGGATAAGGAACGCCGGTCCACGTTACTTCCACGTCCATGGATTTAATTGTCTTAATTTCTACTCTTACTTCGAAAGAGTAAGGATCTGGTTCCATTGCTGTAGTTACTTGAATCTGTTGAAAGTATATCAGGTTAATGTTGTTAATTACAATTACAAATAGATATACTACTTATGGGGATACACGAATAAGGTATAATTAGGAATTTCTTGAGAATCAATTGGTACTGGATGGAAGAAGTTGTGGCAATTTAAGTTGTTGTTTTCTTTGATAACTGATGTGAGATGCTTGAGTTCTTACTTAGAGATTTTATTACACTTGTGAAGTTATCCTTTATTTCCTCATGTCTTATCAGTTAATAATAATAATAAGTTTATATGTAATGCATACGAATATTTGTTGTCTGCTACTTGATATTCAAGTAACATTAGATCTTGCAGATATTTTAAGCTTAACAATTGTATATTTTGTACCTGTTCATTTAGTATTTCTGCTCTGAATAAAAACTATGTTTTTATGCTCTTCATTTGTTATTGATAGATAATTATAAGAATAACTCAGAAGCAAAAAGGAGTTAAAGTATAATAGACCCCGAATTGACCCGAATTGACCCGAATTGACAATCAATTAATCATAAATTTTGACGAATTAGTTGTACAAAAGTATATAAATATATTTACCGTCTTTTCACTAATAAGTTCAGTCAGCTGTCCAGGGAACGGAACAAACGAGATTCCAACTTCATAAGTGGTGGATGGTTTAAGATTTTCAATGACATAATTTCTAACCGCCCTATGAATCCAGGGGGTTGCTGCATAAACTTTACTATCGTGTTCTTTATATCTCAGTTGAACCCCATCTATAAATTGTAACTCATATTCCGTGAATTTCTTCCAAATTACATCGATCCACGTCGAGTTAGTTTCCATAACATGAAGTTCCGCGTCGATTGGAATTTGGGGTGGTAAGGTCGTCACTTCCGCTTGCTTTTCGAGAGTACGAACACTATAGATCTTGCTAGTTGGACTGTTAGCTAGATCCTTTAATTTCACGGTGATTTTCACTTTGTACTCCGTGGATGGTTTTAAGTCACCTAATTCGAATTCTAATTGGGGAGTCGCGATTAAGTCGTTCGGTGGTGCGAATACCTGGGCCTTCCACGTGGAAACATCGAAGTTTCTGTAAAATTATAAGATATATATATATATATATATATATATTGTTATTAATTATCCAAGTACAATTGTGTCATAATATTATACAACTATGTCAGTAAACATAATCTGGAGTGTAGCAAGTGATGTCATAAGTGCCACAAATATAGTTATACAATTATTACGAATGAGCTCATCTATCAAGTACATTTCTGTCTTACGATACATTTATCCTTAGTAATAACAATTATATAACGTTACTTATACTTCTTTCTTCATTAATAATTGTTCACCTATTGATTTGATCATGTATTAAACATACAGTTTTCTACTATAATGTATTTAATGTGACAGATATTATATGTTGTACATTTGATTTTGTTATCCGTTCTTGTGTATGATATTAAATGAATTTTTTCCAAGAGACTAAAATACAGAAGACTGAGAACAAGTATTCGGCTTCATTGTCATATGATACTATTATATTATAATAATTTATAAGTACGTTTTGTCACTGGTATATCGTAATTCGACACGCCCATGAAGACCAACGAGAACTTCAGGCACGGTGAAGACTAATCGTACTGTTTTTTCATCTAGAGCCTCTAGAATTTGTACGGTCACTTCAGTGGACGAAGTTGCGACCGGGAAACCAGGAATTCCACCTGGAAGCGGGAAACCTGGTGATATATTGTGCTCCATACCTGAAATTTAGCAATTTATTTCGGTATTAAATATTGACACCATACTATTATACTCTGAGATTATGTTACAGTAACAATCTTTCGATAAATATACAATAAGTATGATTTCGATAATGATTTAAAGCTCTTAAATAATTACTATATAACAACCAATCATCAAAATGGGAACTATTTTTGTACTTACGACAATGCAGCAGTGTTAAATGTACGAAGTCAATTCAATTCCAAGTTAAACCATACATCTTAATACTTCTCTAATATGACCACTACATAATATCAAATATTATACTGTATAATATAATGCAAGTTTAAACTACGTAATAAATCTGAGTCCTCTTCGTACATAATTAACATTTTAGCCATGGAAAAGATTTCATAAAAGAAGGCAAGATAAGAGCAAACCGGTGTCATCGCACAGTGCTCTTTTCCCATAAGGCGAGACAAGTAACAATGTCGCTATTAATTCAACAAATAGAAAGGCTGTTTTAAGAGAAGGAAAGAAGAGTTTTCTGTTGATGGGGGACGAACCTGACTGGTTGGGCGTTTGTGCTGCGAACGGGTGGTTCAAGTGCGTGATTCCTGAATGCGGTATGTGAGCGTCAATATGAAGCGGTAGATTGGGTGGTGGGCCGTTTGGTACATTTGGAGGAATTGCTGGTTGGCCAGGATAATGTTGGAAAGGACCAGGATTATTATCATGCTGACTGATATGTGCTAATAATTCCTCGATTTGCTGAGGTGAATTTGGTACGTCCGAAGTGTGAATGTGATAAGTCGTTTCTCCGTTCTCGTTCTTCTGGGTATAGATCTGTGGCTTCAGATTCTGCGGTTTCTTCGGGGGTGAACCCGATATTCCGAAATATCCTGGCTGTATTTGATTATTAGGGGGTTGTTTTTGACCAGTGAATTGTTGATGAAGATCAAACAGGCCTGGATGACCTTGAGGTGGTCTGCGATCTAGTTGTATTAAACCAGGATGCTGGAGATTGATTAGATGGTAGAGGTCCTCTGGTAGTATTTCTTGGTCAGGGTTTCTCTGACCTTGTTTTGGTCTACCAGGTAGAATAGGAGATTGTTTCATTTTATCGACATCCCCGTAGGGATCGTTTGCTGGGGTTTTCTTCTTGGGGATTACGGGTATTATAACATTCGGATCTATGGCCTCTGGTCTGACAGGAATTGGACCACGATTGGACCACGGTGGACCAGTGATAGGGTTCTGAAAGTGGGGGATGGAGCTACCTGGTGGTACATGTTCACCGTTCGGTGCGAAAGGGAAACCCGTGGGTCCATCCTGATGGGGTTTCAATGGTATAAATTGGGGTTGATCTATCACGTGATTATCACTTTTCTGCGGAGGTGGTAACTTATTAGGAATAATTGTATCAGCGATATTCTGATTAGTATAAACCTGTTGTGGTATTGAGGTTGTCTTATCGAAGAACTTATCGGGGGACAGTGGGCCAGGGAAATATTGTTCGGAGTTATCTTTATGAGGCTTGATCGGTTCCACGGCTTTCTTAGAGTCTGATTTTGACTTGGTCTTATCTTTGGGTGACGGTTTCTCGGTGTTGTATGATAAATGAAAGATGTCCTCTATAGTAGGGTTAGTTGGTTTATAATCTGGATTGTATGGTCCATTATATGGCACGGTAGGATGACCTGGGTCCATGGGATAATGAAATAGTCCGTGAGTAGTGATGTCGGTCGTGTATGTGTTAAAGTCTTTCGAATCTTCCTGTAAGGAAGAAGTTCCACGCTCCGGTTCCTGGCTGGGCCTCAGGATTTCCGAGTTGTTATTCGGTCTTTTGATATCTGTGGCTAAGGGACCGGGGAACGCGGGCGTCACGTTCTTTCCTGCAATATAAGTAAAGTCCATTGTCACAGAGATGGTCGGTGGTTTCCGGTCACCAGTTCTTTGTCCGAAAGTCCATGCATATTTACAGCGTGTTCTCTCCGAATTACGAGTTTGATTTATTTACAAGCTTAGCTGTTGTTCGATACAAAGCATGCAGGTTTTTTACAGCTTTCCTCGCAGACAACGTTGCTGCAAAGTGTATTTACACGAATAATACGAATTCAAGTTTGATATTCTGAATCGTTTGGGGAGTTTCGAGATGCAGGGAAACATACAGGGTGTACATGGTAACTCTCGACACTGCTTTATTTCCTAAAGTATTGCAAATAGAACAAATCTTTTATATAAAGATTACATGGTACAAGGGGGCATATGTTTTGGTGAAGCCAATTTTTTTTACTTTATTATTTAATAAGATGTGAAGGTTTAGTTGGTTTTGTTGAATGGAATTATATATTTTTCTTCTGATCATTTGATAGTGCTTCTGCAAACGAATTCATTAACCCTTCGTGTGTATGGCTGATTACATTTACTTTTTGAGATATGGCGCTTACAAATTTATCGATTTTTTTGGAAAAATACTTGGGTGGAATTTCAAGTACGGTTAGCGGTCTTGATCGCACCTAAACAGCTACGTGTAAAACATCGCCACTTGAAACCAATCCGAAAGGTCTGTGTCAGGAACGGGAGGCCCGAAGCCCAATAGTTTTCGTTACCGATGCTTCCTTCATTGAAATCGTTCTCGTATCGTTTGTATTTGGAAAACTATTGGCCATTGGGCCTGCCGTTCCTGGCACACACCCTTCAGTCCCTATCTCTTCAGGGACGAACAAGACCGCCATCCGTACTTCCTGTTCCAACCAAGTAATATTTTTCCCGAAAAATCAGTAAGTTTGTAAGCTCGATATCAAAAACTAATTGAAATAGGTCATACACATGAAAGGTCGATGAATTCGTCTTGAGAAGCACTATCAAATGCTCAGAAGAAAAATACGTAGTTCTATTTAAAAAACGAGCTTGATCTTTATATATTATTACTTAATAAAGCAAAAAATTTGCTCTTGATCAAAAGATGTGTCCCCTTGTACCACCTGTAGCGACTGTATTAGCTCCAACAAAATGGAGAAGTCGACTACCATAGATAAAAGAAGGTAGAACAAGTATGTTCTGGCGTTTCGTCCCGGGTCCGCTCGATAGACTCATCAGTAGGGCTGATGAGCGGGCCCTGCCCTAGACGCGCCTATGCCCAAGTGGGCGAAGACTATACCCTCGGAGCGGTGTATATGCACCGCGCTCCGTATACGGACTTGCGAGATCCGGAGGGTAGGCGCGGGAGCGCGTAGCGGCCGATGGCAAAACTAGGGCCGCCACACACCTAATCTTCATATAAATGATTTTTTCTATTTGCAATACTTTAGGAAATAAAGGGCTCTCCGGAATTACTGCGGACACCCTGTACAGTTTTCCATATTATGTAACATTTGTCTTTATCATTACTTCTCAAATGCTGTGTAATATGTACAAGTTTTAGAGTGAACATAAAATATGGTCGAGTGGTTAATTTTAAACAGCACAAGTAACTGATATTGCAATATATTTAAGCACAAGATAAATTTATTCAAGTTTGAAATTACTTTCTTGACTTCGTTATATTGTTATTATTTCAATCTAACACTAACTTCACAGGGTTTTGAGTTTATAAATTTTATAAATTTTAATAACATTAAGAACATTAATCTTAAATATATTGTAGAATTTAATTTAAAAACAACATTTGTTGCTATATCTTTTGTATCCCGAAACTGTTGAAACGATCCTCTTTGATAAATCGATATCAAATCAAATAACGCGTATAAAATATTCTTTAGGGTTGCAAGTCCAGGTCCATGTCACAGAATGATGATAATGTATCGAATGATTTGAAAGAATGTTCTTTATGATAAATGATGATACGATAAGATATGCAATGGGGTATATACATTTCGATAGAATTGGAATAATTCAGTCAGGTCCGCTTACCACAAAGCACCATCCTTTACCCCATTAGCCATCCCAACGAGTAATAATCATGGTTCCAAACAACTCAATCAACAATCATCAAAACACTTAACAATTAAATCATTAAACATACACATTCTTACTAAAAATGCCTTCACCATAAATCCAGACAATAATGAATTAATCATTTCAATTAACCACAAAAAGATATTTAGAAAACCCTGACATCCTATGAATTATTTATCAAGGTACAATACTAATATTCTGAATCGAATGCTATATATAAAGATATATTTAACTTCGACAATCTTGAAAATCCTCGAAGTGTTATTATTATATCTAAGATCGGTGTCTTAGAATGAACTCTAATTAAATACTTGTCATTATCTCTAAACTATTATAATTAAAATCTTAATACTTATTATTCATCCTCACTCGTTAAGGAGTTGAGATTGGAAGTCTGCGGTGAGACTCCATCTCACTGTGAGTTAATCGAGTAACTTACCTGGTAGTTGGGAGGATGGGTTTGGACAACCCCATTGGAGACAACATTCGTCACCAGGTAGATGCATGACAGCAGCGTGATAAGGTGGACATGGCAAATTTGCAGGAGGTAAAGCTGGAACCGGTGGACAGGCTGCTCGGCAGGACACATTTCCCATTTCACAGTAACATCTTTTTTCACATCCGGTTACACTCGCGGGTAATTCATTCCAGTTATCGTACGTTTTACCCTCGTAGATGCAGGAACCATTGTTTCTGCAACGTACTTCCTGTGGAAGTGCATAGAATCATTGTAGAAATTCATTGTCGGATTATTTCAAATCTAACTTTAAAAAATGCATTATTTCTTTCCGATTATTCTTTGGAGAACATTTTTATTTTGCTCTAAAATTATTCAGTATTCTAAATGTATGATATCGAATAATAGAAGTCTATAATGATAAAGATGGAGGGTTCAGAAAATTTGTTATGTGAGAAAATTAAATAATTCTTGCTGTCCCTAGTTCGGATATTTACTCCAGATTTGAATAAATATATAATAAATGTACGCTAAATTGTTAATTATCACGCATAATATAGAATTGGTTCTTAAATTATAATAATCAATAAAATAGCATCTCAAAATCTATAGTTTTCAGAGGCATTGAATATTAAAAATTAACAAGTTTGAAGGAATAGGAGATTTTGAAAATACTCTACCAGAGAATTAAAAGCAGAATAATCTTGCTCACAAACAAAACATGACGTAACACAATTAATAGCTCTACGAACATACGCCATAAAAATAAATATAGAATTACCTGAGGGCAACAAAGTGGTGGTTTAGGAACAAAATTCGCTGGCACGGTTTCCCAATCCAAACATTGGGGATCAAGAACATCCAATCCAAAGTCCGTGGGACATTCTATGGTGACACATTCCGTTTTTCCACCTTCGGCACACATACAGAACGAGATGCACTCGTCGTACCATTCGGCGCCAATTTTGTAAGTCTTCCCCCTGTGGCTGCACGAATTCTTGTCGGAAACTTTCTCCGGAATATTTGTCTTTATCACTTCCGCCGGAAGAAAGACTTGGAGCGCCGGACCCGTTTTTCCTCCTTCCGTTACGCGGACGTAATAGCTGTGCGCTGGTTCCAGGTTGGATATGATTCCATCTTGAAGAAGTATTTTAATTTATTTTATATTTGCACGGATATTCATTATATAAAAAATCCTGTTACATACAAATTTGTATAAAGGAAGATGAACAATTATGATATGCGGTCGAATTTTATTAATATTGTCGAAATAATATAGAATATATTTGTCTAATATTTCTTTATGTTCATTTAGTTAATTTCGATAGTTTAATTTCGTAAGATTTGTTGCATTAATTGTCATTGTACAATATTAAATATATTCCTCAAATTTTAATAATTTAGATGTCGAGTAGTGGTGAGTTAATTTTAATTTTGGGTTTATAAAGATATTTGATGAATTTTTTGTTCACCTTTGTCGGCTTTCTGTTGCCTCCACACGTGATTATTATTTGATATCTCTATAATCACATCCTGAGGATTTTTCGTCGATAATTTCAACTTAATGGCCGTCGAATTAAGTACTTTCACGTCTGTTAAGTTGACACTAAGATCCGTGGATCCTTCTTGCTTAATCTCGTGATCACCGAGAGTGACGTCACAGAGGGTAATTGTGCAACAGGAGTCTCTGAAATAATGATACATAAATATGATAATAACATACACGCGTATCATTGATCACTAAAATTAATGTTGGAGTACTCAAATAAGTGAGTAATATCGAGTTCACAGTAAGCACTCCAATAAAACGTTCTTAATTGAATTACGCTAAAATAAATAAACAATTAATTAATGATTTATTACCTTGGATCTGTGAGTGCCACACATCGATCGTGTTGACTCGCAACCGACGTGGTTTCATTTGGAGGGCACCTGGGCTGACATTTTAAATTTCCACCCGCTTCACAAATGCAGATCCTCGAACAGCCATCTTCGACTCTTTGACCTCTCGTCACTGTTTTATTTCCAAAGACACAGGTCTCCTCCGGTTCAGGTGCTAATTCACAATTAATTAATCAGACTTAATTGCTTTAATCTCCATAATCAATACTCTATACTCAATACTCTACAATATCTAGTAGCAGGGTGTCTATCACAAAGAGCTTTAAATAAATATTTGTATGTAACATATCTTTAATAAATCTGTAAATTCAAAATGGTTGCGACAAATGTTCAAAGATGCACTTACCGGAGTCAGCGGCACAAACCAAAATGGCGCAACAGGGTTCTTCGGAGATTAATTTCTCCTGGCAGAGAGGGTCGTCGATTTCTCTGTTGGCTCTGACGTAGGGGGCGACACAAAGGGGTTTGCAAGCGGTCACGATTCCACCCTCCCCGCAGGTGCACTTTTCCTCGCAATCCCGCACCACTTTCTCCCCCACGGAATATGTCCGATTTCCTTCGACGCAAACCACCACCGATGGCAATAATGTCGAGGACATGTTCATCGTCGTCGTTTCGTTGTGGGACGCGATGTATTCTCCACCTGAGAGTTGATAAGCGTTTTTGATTAATTGAACCTTTTATTTTTTTGATCAATCAATATTAATCTTCTTAAACAAAATTTGAGTTAGAGATTCAATTTAGATTACTGCCTTTAGTACGCAACCCTTAAATGCATTTAACGTATAACTTATAAAATGATATGGATTAAAACTGTCAGGTGATTAAATTGGTTAGGTTTGTTTATCATAGAAAAACATTAATTAAGAGTTCATAATCGGAGTACGTATGAATTCATAAGAAGAAATTGGACTCTGAAGAGATTAAAAATCAGTTGATATTGACAATTGATGTCGTGGAAAATAAGTACATAATCAAATTAGTAAATAATAAATATATGAAAAACACATTATATATATATATATTCAGATTATTAAATTATAAACATTAAGATAGTTAGGGTTAATTTGCCCTAATATAATGTATTTTTACTTATCATCCATTATGTATTTATGGCTCTATCATTCTTAATTTATTTCTTTAACCTCTTAACGCACGTTTTAATTATTAAACTTAAATTGAAATGTAATTGAATTAAAATTTAATTTCAATGATTGAAACACGAATTTTTGGTGTAATCCATCAAAAATATGATTATAATTAACAGTTCTAATTATAAATAATAATTGCCTTCTACTTCTTTATCATCTTCGTCCATACTGACATCACTGAGGTCAGTCAAGTTAGCGTGTAAGGAATTCGTAGGTTCAGCAGCAGTTATGTTTAGTGCTCGTCCCCTCGAAGAAGTGGTTTCCTGTGTCATTTGGACTTCTTCCGTGCTCATTTCTCCCGGCATAGTCGTGGAAATCGTAGTAGAATCCATGGTGGTCGAGATCTTGGTCGTGGGAAGGATCGGTTCACCATGAAATAAAAGTGGAATCGTGACGCTCATCGTCGTTGCATCATTTGACTCCAAAGTACTCGTCATCGCGCTATCCCTCGTTTCTCCACGCTTCGAATCATCCTCCTTCAATGATTTCTGATACTTCTGCTCGGTCTTAGGTTTAAAATCTATGGGTTTCTTCTTGGCCTCTGTCGTGGCTTTTAAATCTGAGTCTTTCATCGGATATTCAGTTTTATGTTCCATCGTGCCGTTCTTGGAATCAGGATATAATGGCTCGACTTCTGGAACATCTTCGATGGCAGTATCTAAAATGAAAAAGTTCAAGCAGCATTTAATATTTTACATTCACCTTAATATGCATTTGTAGCGTGTTCATGGAACCAATATATACCTGTAGATATTCGATATAATTTAAATAAAATATTATTATATATTTATCCAGTGATATTAGTTAGATGTCCAGGAAATGGGAAATATTTCATTCTAACTCTATTGTAGCCATCGTATAAAGTAATTATTATAGATAGACATAATGACGAAATAATGTCATCGGAAGTAACACCTGCAACGGTACACTAATCGTACACCGTATTTCCACGTATTCGGTCGTTGAATCCAATAAGTTCGATAGAATTGCGGCGGTTAAAGTAAAGCGTTTATAAAGTTCTCATCTAACGAGTCGGAATTAGGAGACTCCAAGATGGCGATTGCAATCGAAATCATAGTGCCGCAAGAAGCAGTGCGCAACCTGAATCTCAATATTTCTCGTTGCACGCCGAATCGTCCTCTTTTCGTTCGCCATTCGATACTTTCGAAGACATTTCATTAGCATGAACTGTGCAATTTCTCCCCGTTAATTAGATGGAAATTAGTATCATATTTTTTCCCCGCGCTTTTATTATCGCATTGATAATATCGTCGGTTTTTAAGTGCGCATGCTAATTTGTGACAAGTGTTTTATCGTTAAATTCAAGAGAATGAGTACAGACTGCTAAGCATTTCCTGAATGAATCGTTGTCGAGAAGATAACACGGGGAAACGAACATCCTTGGCACACATTCTAGGTCCCGCTATTCGGGAAATCGGGACGAGCTGCACTAAACAAATTTCACGTTCGTTTAAAAATAATACTTCTTTATTTAAAATATAAAAAAGAGATAATGAACTGTATAAGAAGAATGTGAATTTGGTGATTTCGTAATCGTAAAGTTTTTACGACAATACTACGAGTAATTAATAATAATTGATTTAATAGTTTGTTACAGAGAAAACAAAAGAGCCATTATTATGGAATAATTCAAGAATTATACTTGAAAAATAATATTTTATATTATATTTTTAATTTAGTATATTTTTTATATTCATATACCTTAGTATTTGTTTGTATAGTTTAGTTTGATTATATATTTTAATCGACATGGTATGCGTTATAAGTAATATATTATAGTTAAGATATAGCTGTAAGCATTAGTTTATGGGTAGATACGTACCGTTATGTAATTTATTTCGGTAAATTCCGGCTATTTGCGAAAGACCAACAGTTTCGGTAGAATTTTGGATTATGATTGGATACCTCCTGACAAGTTATGTTCTCTTAATAGAAATTCCCGAATCTCGGCATTTTCGACAATTTCCAGGAATTCCTAAGCGATGCTTAGAATTTCTTGGATTTCAAGGAAACTACAATTCCAGGTCAATTCGAAGAACTGTTAGAATCGATTATCTCCTCGCAGGTCATGCTCTGCTCATACCAATTCGTGATTTTACAACACAATTTCAGAAATTGTCGGATTTTTCCCAAGACATTTCCCAGAACTGTCCGCGGAATTCCTCGAATATTGCCCAAAAAATTTTAGGAACTGGCGGTCAAATTTCGAGAATTTTGCGGACTCCAAGAATTTACGTTCGACTCTCAAAATTTCGGATACGATTCCAGGAATTTCTCGGATTTCAAGAATGCGCGAACGATTCCGAGAATGCCTCGAAAGAGGAATTCCAGGAATTGGCGGCAAATTCCTGGAATCGTACGAATCGAATACCTCCTCGCACATCATGTATTCCTAGTAACAACGCCCGAATTCGCGAGCGATTTCAAGAATTCCGAAGAATTCTAGGAAACGGCGGTCAATTCCAGGAATCGTACGAATCGAATACCTCCTCGCACATCATGTATTCCTAGTAACAACGCCCGAATTCGCGAGCGATATCAAGAATTCCAGGAAACGGCGGTCAATTCCAGGAATTGTGCGAATCCAATACCTCCTCGCATATTATATTCTTCTGACACCAATTCTGTTTGCGATCTTGGCCAAGACGTTTCCAAGGTGTGTTCAACAAACTGATCGGATATTTCCAGGAGTGGGTAAAATAATAAAATATATATGTTCTCTTTATTTACGTTTATTTAAGTAAAACGTCAATATACAGTACTCAATTAATTGTTTAAGTCATATTGTAATATGTCCCTAAATATTACAATTCCCAAACACTAATCTTAAGTACTATAACGGTAGATATAACAATATATTTTTCAAAGTGTGATATATAATACTGGAATATAATGTAAAATAACTCCACGTGGTATAACAAATAATATTCTACATCACAATACATATAATTCAACACGATATTCTACAGGGTGTCCACGGTGACACCATTTTTTATATGAACATTACATGGTATAAGGGGGAAAATCTTTTCACGAAAGTGAACTGTTTCTAATTTTCGTCTTGAAAAGCACTGTCAAACGATCGGAACAAAAATATTATATATAGTTCCATTTAGTAAACGGAACATGACCTTCATATCTTCTTAATTAATAAAGTTAGAAACAATTCACTTTCGTCTATGCGCAATACTTTAGGAAATGAACGCTTGTCCAGTGTTACGTTATAAAGTGCCACGTTGAATTGTATTTAACGATAAAACACTGTTCATTGAAGTATCACAATCTTCAGATTTCCACTTGCTAAAACTTTGCTTCCTTAGTATTGTTCTTCGTAAAATAGAATTTCTTTGGTTCGCAGTGGTATGATGTGGGGTTTCGTTCTTCAACTATTTCTCCGGAGAAGCGTTATCCACTTAACATTCTTGTTAAGAGGAAACTGTTAAGCTTCCTGTTTGCTCGCGAGCTTAATCTACTTACCACATTCGAGAGTAATATTATACAATCTTCATACATGAAACGAGCGTGGAAATTAGCGTGATCAGATACTCCAGGATTAACATTTCCTTTCGTTTTTCCTTTGCTTTCTTCCATTGCCTCATAAAATTCTTTGCAAAAATTGCCACGTATTTTGCACTTTTTTCATGGTAATAGTTACTCAATAACGAAGTTAAATATAATTAACTCTGAGTATGATGTTTACTAAGAATTATTGATGATATGCTTTAATATTTAAACTACGATATATTTAAAAAGTATATAATTCCTCAATTAGTCAGAAAAGTTCACTTAATAATATTTTGGATGCAATGCTTATTGAACATTATATCATAACATATTCATATAAATATACATATATATTTATCTATTAATTTCTTATTCTCTCTAACTTAATAATAATCAAAGTCCATATAGATCTTCATATATATGGTGAAGTTATGTAGAATGATAAATGATTAAATAAGTATATATTGCACTATACATATACACGTACATAAATACACTAATTTCTAATACAAATATTGCATATAAAATATTATTATTAAGTGGAACTTTCTATTTAATAGAGAAATGGTTGCGTTTAAGAATATATATACCTTGAGCTAATATCTACGATAATTCTTAGCGAGTATACAATAATACGTTTCTTTATATTATAAGACAACGATAATTACATTGTTCATATATAACAAGCATAATGTAATACAACCTTACAGTAAGCTATACCAAATAATAAATGAATATATAAATATGTACTATCCACCCACATAGGAATCATTTTTATGTCAATGGCTACAAAATACTTCCAAAGAACACATGAAATCTTGGTTCACTGTGGAGTGGACGTTCGAAGGTCGTGGGTTTTCTTTTGGTATGAATGAGGAAGTTTAACGGTGCGACCGGTTCACTGGGAACCCCTCGTCATCCGAATACACCTGACGTGTTTCACCGGGCGAAGTAATCGTGTAACGATTCTGCTTTTAAGTAGGCAACGTTCCCCTTTCCGACTGGCTCACACGCATGCTTATATTCACGTAGAAACAGTTGCCCCAAAAATGGGTCCAGATTTCTTCATCGATATTTAAAGGCGATGATCAATATCGTATCTGCTTCGTCTGACGTGAATTTGAGAAAACATTGACTTTTATTTGGAAGAATAATTGTTAATCAACAATGTTTTTGTTTTAAGCCAAACAATCTTTAATTTAGTGTGAGTGAAATATGTATTAATGTTTTCTGTTGCCTATTGTTTTTAATGTTTAAAGTTATCCATACGGGCATACCCAGTATAACACGATAGTTAGGTTTTGAAAGAATGTCGTTTTATGCGAATTCGTGTTATAAGAAACGAAGGACTAGTACAAAAAATTCGGTTAAAATTAACAAAAGTATACTATTTTCTTTTCATAACTAAAAGAAATATGTTTATTAAAATAATCAGTAATTATAGGTTAGAGCGAATTCGTGTTGTAGGAGTACCGCGTTGCACAGGGGAAAGCTGTATATGATTGTATAATATATAATATTTCATATACAAAGTGTTTAAAGTATTATGCGTTTTAAGATACGTATGTATGTTATATTATAATGATTAATGTAGTATTGTATATAAAATAATATTGTTATGTCGTATTTTTCGATTGAACGAGAAATTATTTAATCGTAAGGTGATAGAAGAGTCTTGATTTGGACGTTGATAATTTGATAAAATATTAATAAATAACATCATAATATGAATCCTGCCTTTGGTTAATAAGAAACCGTATTAAAAAATTTCGTATCAAAATATTTTTGTTTAACTGTATGTTGAAATACTTTCTCAAAGATAGATAGATAGATAAATAAGATAGATAAAAAGGACTTGGTTTACAATGAAAACTTTATACCATACACCCATACACTTTCATTCTTCTCACTCGCGCGTTGGCCTACACTCTCAAATTATTTAGAGATTTACGGAAAAAATTATTATGTTTGTAACTCATTAACTTAAAATGTAAGTGAACCTGAAATACATTATGCAATTCATACTTTCGTATTTGAAATCCTTCCTCCAGTGCAATAATTAATTATATTGATTGCATTGGTGGCGGGATTTTCAAAGGACCTCGAAAGACAAGTTCTCTGCATATCAATTTGCATCAGGTCCCGCGAAAAGAAACCGAAGGTCAGCCGGTGCAACGATACGTTGAATCGAACGTTACTAAGTTTATTCGCTTAATAAATATTGCGCTGCATCGTTCCGATAAAATTGCAGTAAATAGCTTGAAGGGTTTGACCTAAAATATGTTTTAAGTAATAATAGGTAACTCAGTAGGTAATTACAGCAGGGGGATTCACTAATTGAATAAAGTACTATTTCCAGTTTTATATAATAGATGAGAAATTTCATATCATAATGTACAATTTGGTAGATTTATTCATTTATAATAGGTAGATTTTGTGTATCCAATAATAAGTGAAGTATTTTATGACTAGCTGATAAGTACAACGTGAGGGAACCAACTAATTAAATAGTGCAATAATTCTCGTTTTATAGTTATATTATATATATATATATATATATAGTTATGTCTAGTTTATAATATTAATTGGTGGATATATACGTATCCATCTTGTTTATAACGTCATTATAAATATTTCATAATATTGTAGTTTTTATACGTGTATCTCGAAAACACCTACATTCGGAGAAGAACGGACTAAGACAACGCGAAGAACGCGGAATTACTCATCGCGTATTAAAAGGAACTTCACTCGGCTTCCTTGCTACCGGAAGTCATGCGTTGCCCGTGAACTCGGAGGTAAGTACATTCGAGCGCATCGAATCGCGAGCTTGGCATGTACTTTCTTTATATCCACAAGTATAACTACATCCTCCAGTTTTATACTGTTCTCTTCTTCTCTTCACTCTAAATCACTTCTATCACCGACCACTTCTTCACGGCCATACTGTTTTTATATTCCTCCATGAATCGTGAGCAGGATAATTAATTGTGGATCTTGAGATCGAGCTTTAACGACTTAATTAAAATTCGGATATTAATTTCGTAAAATAAATGTATTATATAAGTGTACATACTTATCTACATTTAGCAATAATGTGTAATAATATAAAGATAAAGTCTTAAGATAGAGCTTAATATCCTTGTATCCTCAGATTAAGTTCTGTATTACTTATTAAGAAGGGAAGCACGAATTAAATAATGAAATTTATGCGTGATAAACATTAATCCTCTATAGCGCCATGTATTATAACTTTGAAGTCTAGTTCTCATACATTCGTCTATCCGTATCTCTCGTTTCGGTTCCTGTTTTGGTTGTAATATTAATTATAAAAGTACGCATAACGATCGTTATCTTTTTTAGTGCGTTTGAACAATAATTTTGGTACTATTTTGACGTAACATAGCCTCGTTAGATTTGCGTTATTCCATTTTTTTTTAGACACAAACAGATATAGGTCATAGAGGGTTAAAAATAACTTGAATAATGAAGGGGGCATAAGTCATGCACCAAATTTTGCCATCGGTTTTGGTTACTTCGGTTTGGTCATGGTAATGGAATTCGATGATGGCGAGTTGGTCAAGAGAAGAAAACAGTTAAAATAGTCGGTGAACGTGCGAGCATGCCTTTGGCTATACGGTATCCTATCCTACTTGCTACTCGCCGTACGATCGTCTTTTTATTTCTTACGTTTCGTTTCACTGATATTCACTCAACGTCCCTTTGATGGATTCACACGACATTGTTATCGAGATTTTTGTTTTGTAATCTGCACTTCCAATTAGAATCTATATGTTACATAAAATGCAGATTTATTAATATTAATTACATTTTACAGTGAATATGTAATTAAATAGACATCATTTTACGAATTGTTATCATTAGCAGCACGTTTCATTATTGCATTAATTGCATTTATTACAATTACTTTCATTTATTTTATATTATATCTGAATCTTATTATAAAAACGGATACAATCTATATTTTAAATATTTATATCTTAAAAAAGATTAGAATGTATATTTGACATAGATCTATATTTTATATACAGGGTGTTTGAAAAGTCTGGAAGCGGTATATATCTCATAGGTGAAGCATTTTCGTTGAAAACATTAAACGAGGAAGTTCTAGAATATCAATCGGACTATTAGATGTTGTAATTGATGTTGGGCCCAGGGACCCTATTTGCATTCCATGAGACCCAAGTCAAATTTTTTAAATGGGCACCTCTATTTTTTTGCATCCAGACATGGCCCACTGGATTTTAGGATTGAGGTCCCTGTAGAGATATACAGGGTGTTTGAAAAGTCTGGAGACGGTCGAGTATTTCATAGGGGAAGCATTTCTGATCTCAGAATTTTAGAAAACATTATGATCTACATTTGAGACAGAGTCTATGGGAAGATCTGCTTGTCTTAAGTACGTATTCCTGAATATGGGATTATCGTTTAACTTGAAAAATTGCATTTGTCTAGATAATCCGTCGGCTTTTTCCAGCAGACTTTTACATTCTATCCGCGACATCGATAACTCCTAGAATGTCGATGGGAAATCGTTCGAAAGCGATTCATTCGAAATCACATGTCTGTTCTAACAGCGGATCGTTTATTATCCGATAATGTTGGGTATTTCGCGTTACACTTCCGGGGAATTATATTCCAAAAAAAGAAGAGTCCTGATGGAAGTATCAACACGATAAATTATTGCCTGTACATCTTGTTTTTTAATAATTATAGTACGCAGTATACTTTCAATACCTTAAGATTAATGTTCCCTGTAAGAAATTATATTGTATTCCAATCCTGTGAAATTAAATATGGAGGATCTTATGCGTCATTATAATTTGATAATGGTTAGATTACATTCTTGCACATTTGAATGTTCACGCTAAAATATTTGCAAAAAATCCTTTCTGCATAATTGTAATTATCAATTATTTCTTATTTTATGTAGTACTATCGAAAACTTGTCATTTGTCATCTAAGAACGTTATAATTTATAGATACACTTTGGTACTATAATGATATTATTAATAATAATTACTGATATAATAACACATTTTGTTTAGCAACGTATTTCAAGATTTATTATATGAAATTTTTCTTTATTATATATACAGGTCTATAAAAGATTTCTCTAAGAATTCATGAGAACCTGTCCGGCCGGAACAGTTGGAAAGAAATCGCGATTCTTTCACCGATAAACCACGTTCCATGGTAATATGGAACCGAATGAACTGTAACTCGCTATAACTCGATGTAACTTGGTCCAGAAAGAGATGAAATGGAAGGGGATTGGTATGGTGGCATTTTAAATCTACGCCTCGAGGAGATATCTTTCGAATAGCCAAATGTGATAGTTTACTTCTACCTCACTTTAATACGTTCACCTAAATGCTGATACAAATACTCCAGAATTTAATGTAAGACCTAGTATTAATTAAAAGTGTCCATGTTTAATCTAACTCAATTAGAATATAATATCATTTTTACGGTCAACAATAATCTTAGAATATTGAAATACATTTATTAAACTTGTCAAGGAAATACTTATATTCCTTGGTTTTATTGTTTGTCATACAAGGTGGCATACTATAGATTGTTTATCATTTCCGAGGTAAAATATTAATGAGAAATTGCTAATTCTGCCGAATATACATATGTATATTAGTCGGATAAAAAAAATGGCTCTACAGGGGCGAAGATGATTAAGTAATTTCTTGTGTTTCGTCACGAAGGCACTGCAACCGGAAACTCCTGGACATAAACTGTGAGCTCGTGTTTCATTTGTATCTTTTTACAATGTGCCTTTTGAACAACCGTGAAGAGGAATTGGCACGCGAGCCAAATTGCAAGCCGCTCTCCTCCTAATTACATCCATTGTCAATTTTTTCTTTGGTTCTTGTCGCCGGTGGAACCTCCTGGCATAAAGCTAACGGGAGTTTTTGCGCGAGTCCTGAGAAGCGGGCACGAAATATACCGCAAAACGTAAATCGAATCCTTATGCGTCCACTATGCGATTTCACATTCACGTGATTCCTATTTATATCTTTGCCTGTGTACGTATGTCTGTGAGTATGTGGATTAGAAGATTTCTAGGTAATCAGGTAAACCAACATCTGTGGAAGATTATTTGTCCGTTATGATGGCATAGAAAATTGTCTGCCTTCGTGGAAATCAAAGGATAGATATTATTAACTTTAATATTCAAATGTACTGAATAAGATATTAATATAATATGAATTTGGAAACAGTTTTTAAATGTTCGGTTCATATCTATTGATATTTAACCCTTTGCAGTCGAGAGGCGACTGTCAGTAGCCACTCGATTTATTGCGGCAATACGTGTGGCGACTAAGAGACCACATTGAAATGTACTCCGGTTGTCGGCCGTTTAACGTCTAATAATATAATATAACTGAAGAAGATCTTAATGCCACCTCTATGTCGCCTCACACTCGCCAAACGATTTGCCGCGATAAACTGAGTGGCGACTGAAAATTACCTCCGAGCGAAAAAAGTTGATTACAGCCTTTAACAAATGATATATTTGTGTATTTACATTGTTGGTTTCTATTAATTAATAATCTCGATTTTTCTATTTTTGTGATTAATATTTTCTATCAATCTTCTTTCATTGGTAATTGTTCTTGTCATTTTTATTTCTACTATTAATAATTTCCATATTATTTATTATGAATATTTATTATTAATCCTTATTACATTCCAACTCATAAGGCAGACTGTTCGATCAAATTTGGCCTCTTTATTTCTAGACGAATTATATAACATAACTCAGACAAGAAATAAATAATATCAAATTTCGCAGTTGCAAAACAAAGCATCCAGTTGCGTAATGTTTTCTATCTACGATCCTATTGTCTAACCTTTGCGCTTGTTCGTCGCGTTAACAGGAAGGGCGGGGCACGTAGAACGAACCAAGTGAAAGCACACCGCGAAGGAAACTGTTGCTAATAGAATTTAGCACGTTGAACCACTATGATTAGAGTGCATCGGTTAATATCCTGATAAGAAATATCAGAATTCACTTCGATGCACTGTGTCGGAGAAAGGGCACTGGATTAATTAACATTCGTGTGTTTCGCATTATTCGACAGGCATGATAAAGAATAACTTCTAATATTTCATACGTGTGATAGGAAAGATATTAAAAATATATGTTATATGTATATGATGCTAAGAGTGATGAATACAAATTTGATCATCAATTTTCAATATAATAATATTAGTAATTCATATTAGTTGTTATATAATTGAGCTTTATATTGTAGGATATTTATTTATATATATATTTGATTATATATAGGGGTGCTCACAGTAAGCAATATAAAATAATGCAGTAAAAATATATATCATGTCACAGATAATAAATAATCTTGATATAATTTTTATCTAGTGTACCATAAACAAATATACATATGATATAGGCTATCTATTTCTACATAAATGAAGAGGTTTGTGTTATTCAATATGAGAAACATTAAAGCAGTTATACCGAAACATAGAATTAGTTGATCTAACAGTACTTCTAATCGTTTTGTCATGGAAATAAGTAACGTCGCACGCAATCGATCTGATTTCCCTATGCTTATCGTGACAAGATCCGCCCTTGAACTCCTTTGGAACAATCTGTAGCTACCAGAGTAGAAAGGTTCGCGTTTGCACGTATTATATACAAACTTTCGCCCATGTGAATCCTCGCGGAAAGCGTCAATGAATTGCGTTAGAAACTGGAAATAATGTCTGGCTCCTGAGAAAGTCACCTAAAACCTTAACAACACTTCGTAGGGTTGATATCAGTTTCATATCAGTTGATTCATTTGCAGTCTGCAAATAGCCGCAGAGAAGCTTTGTCATACATACATATTTTCTATGTAAGTAAATTTATAGTATATTAATACATGTTTCTTATATAAAGAGACGATCGTTTTGACTTTTAAATAAGAATCAACTGATCATGTAATTTTTTTCCGAAATCTGCAGAATATTTCAATCTAACGTTAAAATATTGGGTTGAGCGGAAAGTTCGTGCATTTTTACACTACGATATTTCACTGTATTGATTTTGCAAAATTTGATTTATTTAATTAATTATATAGTTTCAATTAGTCTCTGTTACCCTTTGTCATCCACTTGTTCCACGAGCTTCTCAATACCATCTTGATAGAATTTTGATGCTTTGGACGAGAAATTCTTGGAGGGTATTGTTAACTTCCTCGTAGGTTTGGAAGTTTGTCTGATTTAGATAATTTTGTAATGACGTAAACAAATGGTAATCAGATGGTGTCAAATCAGGGGAGTATGAGTTATGCTCCATTATTTCCCAGGTTAGTTCCATAATTTTATATTGAGTCATATTGATATGGGCGAGATATGGGCAATTTGTCGCCAAGCATTCGTTCACTCTTTGCAATTGCTGACAATAAACTTCTGAATTAATTGTTTTATTTGGTTGTAAAAGTTCATAATAAATTATTCCCTTCATATGCCACAGGCGTCATAGAGGCATCCCACCAAAAACGCATGAACTTTCCTTTCAATTATATTTCGTTATATTATATATTCAAACATGTCGAACTTTGATGGTTTATATTTAATGATATTTAATGAATGTAACTATTACATGAGTTTATAAATTTATTGCTAACATTAGAAATATAGTGAGATAAATAAGTACGTTCATCGAAGACCTAGTTTTCAGAAATGACGAAAGCAGTTCATTAAGTAAAAAGAATGTTATAATTCCACTTGCTCAATGGACTGCACTCGTAGTTAAGAAATATTCCCGTGAAATTCCCAAATTAATACCTACGATGTTCATTCAGTTTGATGAGATGTGCTTGTTACACTTCATTCAGAATCTCGGCTCCTATTTCGTGCGAATTCCTTCAGACAATGATTCTTTCTTTCTTTCTTTCGCACGCTTCTAATGTATAATTTGTAGAGAGATATATCTTGCATTATGGACAGAGAACACATGTATTTTTATGGTATGATTGGGATTTAACATTTACATTATATGATTATTTATTGATACTTAATAATAGCAACTTGTGGTAATCATTTATATAATTACTGTAAAGTATTCAACCAACAAAGTATAATTCTTCTATGTATGTCATTATAATTCTGTTAAAAATCCAAGAGCTCCTAGTACCAGGTATTAATCATTTTAGATACAATATTATTTTGTATTATTATATTATATTTCTTGCAGTAATAGTTTGTTAAGATACCATATTTATTTAAAATTCCATTTAAACAACGTTCAAATTTATTTGATTAAAAATCAATATGTCACAATAGACATATTGTGCACAATAGCATTAGAAAGTATGAATCATGTGCTACCATTTTTGCATAATTCAAACTTAACTTTCGTACAAATTACACGTTGTAATTCAAGTATAGTAATCCTCCATATTCTGAGAATAAAAAGATAAATTTAAAAAAAATTGAATCTGAAGTAAGTAATCACAGCCGAGATTTAAATACACCGAGTTACTTTTATTCGTAAATGCCGAGCAACGTAGATGGAGAGCTCGGTGATCTGAACGCGTGGATAAGCGAGTCTCGGAGAAAGAATGCTCGGTGATTTCAACGCGTGGATGAGCGAGCACGATCGTTTTTACACAGCCGTTGAAGTCTCTACTTCATACTAACTCTATACATATATAACTCTGTTCATACTCTCTCCATTAGTTCAATACTCATCGTCAGTAAATACCCAACCAATTTAATAATCAAATTACAGTCTCTAACTTTCGTAATTTATTTAATTCGGGTGCGGGTACAACGCAATGCACGATTATATGGAATACTTACTGAATTTAATAGACTTGATTTAAATGGACACTGAAAGGAGGTGCAATAAACAAAAAAAGGATGCTTTATTTCTTCGAAATTAAAGAGAAGTTACGGAATGAATTTAATACCGTAGTTACATACTTGGCAAAGATAAGTAGCTTTCATAGAAAGGAGATTGAAAATCGTGAAGATAAGTAGAAATATGCGTATTTTACACCTCTTGGAGTAACTACGTTCGATTCAATGTGGAGATGAGCTAGAGACACGAAGCCACGAAGAGTTCTCTGCCCTCTCTTCTATGGCGATCTTCTACGTGAGAGGCATGTAATATGTACATTCGTGTGTGAAGCCTAAGTAACCGTATACTGGGTGTACAATTGCGAACCACTCTGTTAAACAGCTATTCAAAACAAGAATTTTAGAATTAATTATAAAAACTGATAAATACAAATTTGAAGTACCAGCAAATATAAATTAATTAATTGTCAAGATTTTATGTTTTTGACTTGTGTTTAAGTAGTTACTTCTAGTATTTTTAATTACGATTTGTAATACATTGTTCATTTAAGACGATTCATTTAAGACGATATGTGGCCAATTATTTTAGATTTCAACTTTGATTTTGAACTTATTCTTTAGTTCTGTATTTTGAACTGATGTTTTGGTTATTCTCTCGCGATCTATCTAATGGCGACCAAAGTCCCAATCTACCTAGAGGCACAGGGACTCCTAGGATTTGTCTTCTAAATGATAGTTCAAGCCTTGTTGGGGGCTCGTTATTGATTCTAATTGTTTTCCACTAATTCCAAGAAACCGCGACTTGCGATGGGTTACTTTAGGTACTCAGAGCGACCGCTCGGAACGCAGAAAACTAATAGAAATTGTATTTCAATGCAGAAATTGTTTATGCTAATCAAATGTCCGAAAGGTATACTGGCGAGAGGATAGCCATCGTATAATGGCCCGTCGATTCTAAGACCGAACTATACCGGCTATATTATTAAGTTACACGTTATTAATCTTCAATGCACGTTTTTGAAATGTCGATAACAAATTAATTAACGTACAATTAACTGATAACATCTATTACATAATAGAAGGAAGATTTAACGTACATTAATGTAATTAGATATTAATCATGTGCTAAATAATCGAATACATCCATCAAAGCATTAATTGCACTTTGTACACCCGATATACGCGTGTCGCAATAAACATCGCAATAGCCATTTCTTTGGTGTCCATCATGGCGCGACATTTTTCATCGTTCTAATGATCTCCTTCTTTGTTTAGTACGCCTCCTTCCATTGTTCGTTTAATCGCGTTTCTTAGGGGAAAGCAAAAATAAAAGGGTTGAAAGGCAGCGGAGTGGAGGGAAAGTTACCACGTAAAATAGGACCCTGCTAACAAATAGTGCGGCTTCTTTGACGTCAATAAGTTAATTGATGATTTGTACTCCCCTGGTGCGACCGTTAATATCCATTAAGTGAAAGTAACCCGACGTCGCAAAGAGGAACGATATTCTTAAGTACAAGATGAAATTATGGCAACGAGTTTGCGGTTTTTCGTAAACTGATTTTAATTAGTTTTATACTGTACTCAATTAACTTAGATACCAAGGTAATATTTGAATTATATCGAATCTATCTTCGCAGAAAACTTATTCCAATTAGTCGGAAACTGGGACAAAATAATCTTCTACGCCATATTCTTTGTTGTCTCAATGAATGCGTCAATTATTCAGCTCCAAATAAAACTATAATTCCATTTGTTTTCCTTCAAGAATTGATAACATTATCATAATACATTGGCCATCAGCAATCACATATTTCAAGATCTAACAATAGCCCTTCTTCTATTTGTAAATGCTGAAAATTTACTTCAAGAGTTAGAATGAACATTAAAAGTAAAGTAGAATATAAAACCTTTGTCCATTTTATAATTTTACCATTAATATTAAACTATTTTTTTGCCAGGCAGACACATACTGTATTAGCACTTGGGTATAATAAGATTTTATTACCTTTAAAATCGGTCGAGTCCGTTTATTGCTATCGGTCGGTTTTTAGTTTCCCTACAACAAATTACTTTACTACAAGAAGGTGGGCGAACTATGCAGTAAGAAACATTACACAAACTTGTTGGGGTACGTCAAAAATATGTAAAATCGCAATAATGAATAAAGGGGGATAGTTCGACGAATCGCGTATTAAGCGAAATGTATAATTAATATAGAATAAAATATACGAAGTTTATACAACTCTTCTGTCTTATAATATCAACATACATCAACCTATAGATATACCTAAAGAAAAGTATCACGTTCCATTCTATAAATAAGATATTTAATAATTTGCTTAACGATAGTAAGTGATCCCAAACTTATGGCCGGCAGTGTACATACTTCAAACTGTTCACTATGTAGTAATAATATCAGTAACTTAAAAGTTTCTTATACTCTAATGCGAAAATAATGATTTAGTAGTCGAATGAAGGACTATCTATCTGGTATTTTCTATCTGCACGTGAGATTAAAACGGTACCTTTTAATTTGGCTGTTAATGGGTCTAACGTAGCAACCAACTGGTTATGCAAAATACCAAACGATATCATTATAACGTGTTCCTTGTAACAAAGATGTCATAGCGGAGCAGGAGTCACGTTAAGAATATAAAGAACACTCTACATTCACTTGGTAGCTACGATATAGTACCGTTAACTAAGTTACTTCTTCAAAGTATAGCTTGATCACCGAGTTTATACCTCCAACGATTCTAAGGCTTCTATATATCTTCTCCTCCAGGGACACTATTTCCCTTTCGCCGATAAGCAACATGATATCACCGGCATTCTACTGTATAATTGACTCGTTTATTTCAAGAGGGTATAATTCACTTTTTGCTATGCAACAATCGAACAAAATAATTTATCTGTACAAAATTTATCATCCATTACTTAGTCGTAAAATTCCTTGATGCTGGATCAATAGATATTTAGATATTAATCGCGATTGTATAATATTAATATTTAAATTACGCATTGAGATTAATTAAATGTGAACTAGATATCAATCGCAATATGATACTTCAATATTAATGTGTAATTATGATTCATATTTAAATGTCCATTTATCTGATAGCAAGAACTTTCGAAAATTCAAATTCATTCTTGTTACAAATTATTTCTTGATACAAAGACTATATCCATTTATAACCGAAATAGCTTTAATTCATTTTACTTGCATATTTACTTATGCCATTTTCAAATAAAGGGATTAATTGCATCCACCTAGTTCATTACTCGCAATCGTAATTACTGTCATTTTATGATTTAACTAATTATAGCAGCTACTGGTAATTTGCCATATTTTAAACATGGCTTCATTAAGGTGTATGTACTTCATTAAGGGTTAATGTTATTTAATATCTCAGTGTTATTAAATTATTAATATACATCACCATAATAATTATTTTCGATACTATTACATTAATTCCGACGGATGCTTGTAATAATTGATGGAACATGATATCCATAATGTACACCATGTTACAATTTAATTAGTACACTACGTTAATATTAACTAATATTCATCAATTAAATTATACCCCCACTTTGAAAATCAAAACATGATATTCTATGCAGCATTGTTAAAAGTGAATAATAATATGCCGGATAACAATTAAGCTGTATTAAATCATGGTAGACTTATCATATATAGAGCTCTCATATCGTGAACATTTTAACCCAAATACCTGGGATGGAGTTCTTCCCATTGTTTTGTTAATGATCGTGGCCGTTACATGCGGGACACGGCGGGACAAAAAAGGAAGAAAGGAGCAGTGGTTTGGCAAATGGTGCACTCGGGTCCCGATGAAAGAGGTGGAGGAGAGGTAGAAAAGGCGAAAAAAGAGGTCTCGAGGAGAAAGGTCGGTACACCGAATTCCATTCGAATCCTTCCTGGTAAGACACCAGTGCGTAGGGAAGGAAATAATAAGAGGAAAGAAAATCATTGAAAAGGGAATAACCTGAAGGACTTCCAGGAAAGAACTTCATCGGATGCATTTCATCGATATTCACCTTTCGGAGGAAGAAAATAATCGATAATATATTTTATTGTAATTTAAGACATTTGATTTGTTTTACTATCTTTTACTGCAAATTAATGAATTTTCTCGAAAATGATATTCGGTTTATGTATGTATTATTTTAGTAAACTATAAAGAATAATAAACATATTACCAGGTTAATCTTTAGTAGATTCTGAGATTATATTGTTTATGATATTGTTTGATATCCATCGATTTTTATGGGGAAATAAATATACTTTTTTAAGATGGCGCATGCTCATGGAAAACTATGTTTGGTTTGCGCACGTATAGTTTCAAAAAATGACAAAGGATATTAAACTTATTATCTTGTTACTGCTTAATAGAATCCGTAATAACATTTACGATCGACTCATCTTGGAGAAGAAGAAAATACATTTTATTGTAAATTGGTCAAAACTCGCGAAAAATAATTAGAGATTTACCCATTTAGCATTGTAATAAATAATAGGATAGAGTAAACTTGTTATCTGATTAATGTTTAGTACAATTTGAGGTAATGCTGTTTACAAGACTTAGTTTATGTATCAGTAATTTCAAACTAAGTAAAATTACAGATGAAGTACCGTACTAGATGTTCACTACCAGCCATAAGTTTGTGATCACTTACTATCGTTAAACAAATTATTATATATCTTGTCTATAAAATGGAATGGGATACTTTCCTTTGTGTATATTTGTAGGTTGATGTATTTTGATGTTATAAGGTAGAAGAGTTATATAAATGTCGTATATTTTATTCTATATTAATTACACATTTCACTGAATACGCGACTTGTCGAAGTACCCCCCTTTATTCATTATTACTATTTTACATATTTTTGACGTACCCCAACAAGTTTGCGTAATGTTTCTTGCTGCATAGTTCGCCAATCTTCTTGTAGTAAAGTAATTTGTTGTAGGGAAACTAAAAACCGACCAATAGCAATAAACGGACCCGACCGATTTCAAAGGTAACAAAATCATATTACACCCAGGTGCCAATACAATATGTGTCTGCATGGCAAGAAAATAGTTTAATATTAATGGTAAAATTATCAAATGGACAAAGGTTTTATATTCTACTTTACTTTGAATGTTCATTCTAGTTAGAATGAACACAATGAACACAAAGCAGGTGATCCCAAACTTTTGACCAGTAGTGTATGTACTTCAAATTGTTTAATTGATGAAAATGTAATCGTAAAGTGTTTATGATATTAAACTTATATTCTTTAAGAGGATAAAAAGTAATGAAATGAGTACAGTAATATTCCACGAATGTTTCCTGGTAGTTAAATATTCCTGAATGAAGAACGACGGAATATGATGGGTTTCTTAGTCACCCCATTTCGTTATTGACAAAACATTCTACCTTCGAGGCTGGTGGTTTCAGCTGAATCATGCTTGCCTTCCCATATCGTAAATATCGGTTTCCATTATGTGTCCCTATAATTTACTACAATATACTAGACTTTACGATGCTTCGGAATAGATTATCAGTATTAATCACGACAATTTTATTATAAGCACTTATAGTATCTTATAAGTTTCCCAAGTACCGCTAAAAAATAGCTTAAAAAATATGCGATTTTTTGGGTATTTATTAATTTTAAATGTCATTACGTGTGTTTAAATTATATTAACAATGGAAAGCCGATACATCGGCTGAAGGTATTTCTCGGAAAACCCACAAAGCCGATATATTGGCTCTAAGGTACTAAAAGGGTTAAATATAGCTATTGGCATCTTCTGCGTAGTTGGTTTGTTGAGGATGAAATAAGTATAATAATTCGAATATATCGAATATGAAGAAGTGTGAAAGTATCGAAATATAAATTACAAATCATATAACTATATATAATAAAAATTATTTATGTATAATATATTGACCAAATTATGAAACGCAACAGTAAATCAAACACAGTTCCAATATGTTCATTGTTGGGTTTAATCTAATATTCTTTGAAACATTTCTTATTGGTTAAATTGAAATGATATTATAATAAAAAAACTGTTAAAAAGGTTAGACTAACTTATTATTAATATCAATGATCAGAATGTCTGATTTTGAGCTTAGAACTTTTCGTGCTTCGGAAACATGTCACGAAATGTTTCGATTAAAATTAACACCTGACGAGGGGGGAATACTGTTTGATGTATATTTCCTGAAGAGTTGAATTTGAGATGGTTTCAGGATAACGGTTATTATCAAGCACGCCACGAGGGAGGGTAAAATTTCTCTCGGTAGCGATCGGGAAGACGATAATTCGTAAGCAAAACCAACAGCTTCGACGGAGGGGGGAGGAAGTGGCGATACAAAGGACGTGAATACGAATTACGGCTACCTGCCTCTCGAAATGTAATATAAATGAATCTTTTCTGTATACCAAGAAGATACCGCATATTCTTCCGAGTGAAATAATATCTCCGGATATTATCGTCTGAAAGTAACGGTTTACGTAATAATTACACACCGAGTAGTTACCGCGTACTTAAATGTTAAGTCTATCTATTTAATATCTTCTTAATCCACACTGTTGTTATTAAGTATTTGTTAATACGTAATTATCACATTAGACGCAATTTCTATCTTTTAACCATCAGTTCATGATACTTCTTTTTATGGCCTTAGTTGTTGTTATTGACATAAATATTCGTTGATTATAGCAGTAATTAATTTTTTTGCAATCTTTGTCACGAATACTTCATAACTTCCAACCTCAATTTGCGCTTCTCTTCCATTCTTGAAAATATGTTTTCATTATGTAAGAATGAAAATATATAAAACTTGAAACTTGAAAATATATTTTCATTATCTTTTTACAAATAAACGGATACGCTTTGAGTGATCCACTTTCAGAACTTTCAAGACGTCTCGATAGTTTCAGAAGTATCGGTCCTCCTACTTCGAGTAAGCGAAATCCGCCCATTTTCCTCTTTTGGAGAAAATCTCTCTTCGAGGTTGTTTACAACAGTTTGCGCCGAGGAAAGCTAAGAAACTGGTCGTTTCGTGGAATTCAAATTCTTGTTCGGTGCTGGTGTCGCGCGAAAATCTACTCGAAATCAGGATTAATTCCTCGAGGTGTTCCTTTTATTTCTGAGGTTGACGTCACTCGCGGATTTGGAACAAGAAGAAAGTCTTCTTCTGAGAATTTCTCGACAGTCGATCTTAATTATTCTTCGCCAATTGCGAATAGAAATTTAATATATTATGAGCGATTAACGATATATTATCCAACCCTTATCGGAAGATAATTAATTAATTGACATACTTTCCACTTTCTTATTGCCTGTACAGTAAGAGTTCGATAGAAGAACAGAAAGTTAATAATATTGAATAAATATTTTTCATAATCAAATCGACTAATTTCAATAATTAATTTACTGGACTCTAAGAATATTTCCTTTATGACACTCAAGATATGAACTTGATTTTCGAATTCATACCTTCTTAAAGGATATATATATATATATATATATATATATATATTCCTTTGTAATACCTCATTCATTATTAATATAAAATATTGTAATAAAGCTTACGCAATCATTACTGATAAAATTAATTGTCCTTATAAATTCTTCCATATAAATATTATCAAGTTTCAATATTGAAGAACACTAAACATGACACCAATACATAACACTTCGTAACTACTTATATCAACGATCGTAATCAATGATTACCATTAAATAAACGAATCAAAGCATCTTACCATTCAAAGTACTTCGTATTTCGACGTCGACGGCCTCGGCGAAGAAAGCGACCCCGCCTAGGAGGCAGAATCCTGCGACCGCGTACAGAAAACATCTTTCCTGGATGCGCATCCTACCGCATTCTTCTGCACAGTTTCACAAAACACACTCTGGCTGCACACCACTCTGTAACCGTTCCTTCCTCAAGAAAGTCAGGAAGGTTTATCACAACAACAGTATCCAGGACTATAATCCTCACACGGTTAAGTAAACAAAGTAAACAAACACTAAGGATTCCAGTGAATGAAAAGAAACGATACCCCTTGTGGAGGTAGAGAAAAAAATAGCACCAGGGAGATTGAATTGAATCAGGAATGAAATGGAATCGGTCGATGAAAGACAAGAGAGATAGACTTGGTTCAGTCGCGATTCGTAGCTCGGACGGAGGTGAAGTGCACCGGTGAGCGGGATCTACCTCCTCCTCGACGGCTCTGTCGCTTGCTCACCGCACTACCTTTCATTCCTCCTCTCCGACCAGCCAGGGAATTCTCTACGCTCACCTTGCTACAGGCTCGCCATGATTCTATAGGGTGATCGGGATCGACATTAAACCCTTTATCGTAACTAACGTATCGGTGGAAACGGTGGAAACGGTGGAAACGGTGTTTAACGATAAATAGATTTTCTAATCCAATTGCGTATTCGCTAGAATTCATTTACTTCGCTCTAGTTACTAACAAAGTACAGGCATCCCCCAGATAACACGGTAGTTAGGTTGCGAAAGAATGTCGTGTTATGCGAATTCGTGTTATAAGAAACAAAGGACTGGTACAAAAAAGAGGGTTCCAATAATTAACAAAAGTATACCATGTTCTTTTCATAACTAAGAGAAATATGCTTATTAAAATAATCAATAATTAATCAAAACTGTTACACATTGACAAACCGGGAATAGATCTATCGTTTCCCCCATTCTCGGATCGTGTTAGGGCGAATCCGTGTTGTAGGGGTATCGTGTTATACGGGGGACACCTGCATCGGATAAATATAGTTTTCCATTTGTTGTGGTTTATTGAGAAATAAAAGTTGTGCAAGAAAACAGAATGGTTTAAACATAGATCCGAAGGATAATGAATAAACTGAACACAGAAAGAAGAAGACGAGAGGAAACAAAGGAAAGAAGGATATTCATAATAACTGATAAATTCATACAAAATAAAAGCTTTTATATTTACAGCGGCTCAATTTCATCTGACAATATCATATAACATAACTGAACGGAGTATTTAAAATTATTGATTTATTTGGCCTGTATAAAAAATACTGTCTTTAGGATTTTCAAGATGCGAATACATATTTGGACATATTATATTTTACCCAATACTTTGAGACCGACATTAAAACCTTTAATGGAACTAGCATATCGTGGATAAACAATTAATATATTTTTATATTCAATGGGGTTAGACTAAAAATAATTATACTAAGCTTTAAGCATCTTTTCTTTACCATAATTAAGATACGAATTTGACATACTTGGTACAATACTTTGGTATCGACATTGAAACTTTTATCACAACTAACATATCGAAGATTCACAATAGATATTGTTTTAATTCAATACTGCAATTTCAATAATAAAACTGGATTCTATAAATGTTTTCCTACGATACTCAAGATATGCATTTGATATATATTGCATTTCTTGACTAATATAATAGAAATTCGAGAAAATAATTCAAACTTAATAACGCATAAACGTTTTTAATATATAACGGTGAATATATCTTTAAATTAAACGCACTAGATACCTGGGTTGTGTTCCATGACTTTCACGTAAGGATTTATTGGAATAATAAAGGATTATAATATTAATAGATGAATTGAAATGAGAATGATCAGTGAGATATTAATTGCAAAGTAAAATTTAGCGGTGTTTATTAACATCATTTGATTTTAATATTAAACGACCGTCATTAACATTTTTTTAAAGTAATTGAAAAATGATTGGTTTAATTGTGAGTTTTTTGTATAGTGATGGCGATTATTGCAATAAAGATGTTTATTTTAAAAAAATAATATTTTGTATATCTTAGTTTCGGACTTCTTCCGGTTTTGTATTATTTTGTATTGTTGTAAGTTTACTGTTCATAACATTTATGAAATTCCATGTGAAATAATAATTGTAACGCACTAATGTTGTGTAAATTCATTAGCATGCAGTCCTTTATTTTAGTGCCAATTAAGTACAGGCAGCACCCTCCTACAACACGGTAGATAGGTTCCTAGAATATGCCATGTTGTTTGAAACCGTGTTATATGAGACCCAGAGCAAGTACAAAAAGGGGGGTTAGGTTCCGAAAACTTATTAAAAACAAATATTTGTTTTTGTATCCATACAAGAAACTTCACTTTTATTAAAAATATTAACATATGTACTATTGTATTGCCATCTATGAAGTGCGGCAATAGATCCAGCCAACAACAACTCAACAAGCTTGCGACGCAACACCAATTGTATTTTCTTTTTGTATGTATGTATATGTATTGTGTGCCCTCAGTGTATAATTTAGATTTCTGAATACATACGTACGTTAAATAGTATAAGTACAGTGTTATACCAGGGTTTCCGTAAATTTCTGATCGTGTTAGAGCGAAACCGTGTCGTACGTGGCCGTGTTATACGAGGTTATCGAATCGGCCGTGTTATCCGAATTTTGTACGTTCTTTAAGCTTTCGGGATCCTGAAATTATTACATTTGAAGTTTGATAACATAAGGGTTCTACATATATTCCTTTAGATCTGAAAATTAATTTAGAAGGTCTGCACAATATGTACAAAAAGAGACAAAAAATTATATCTGGAAATATCTCATCTATCCTTGAGATAATGATCCTATTCGTAGAACTCATGGCGAAGATTAAAATCTACCTGGAACAGGTATATCCTTAAGAAAAAGGATTTTTGAAGGTTCAGCCATTAGATCTGATGACAAAGTTCTTTAGAACAATTCAGCTACTCATATTCTGCGAAAAGAACGTTTTTCAAAATCTTCACTCTTCTTACTTAACTATTTATACGACAACGAAATCAGCCTTATAACTTAAGACATTAAGTCCTTATACTTATATACTTTATATGTGTAATTATTATGCTTTTATATTTCTTATGCAACGGACATTATTATTTCACAACGGTATTTCCGTAGTGATTCATAGATGATCAAGGCATGATCAAGGAATTTGCGGTAAATTCGTGCATACCAAAAAGTATCACGCATGCTCGTGGGTGTGCAAACTCTCGGAGAAAGTGTTAGTGGGTCAGGGTGAGATTTTTCGGGACGGATCTCTGCCCAAACTGGAGGAACAATCAGTCCCCGAATCTTTCTTCGTCATTTAGTTTTCCGGTCATCGATTTGCGTCATTCATACAAAATACTTATGCACTCTAGTCAATAAAATCGATTCAAACCTATCGAGAAAAGTAGTTAAAAATCACAGTATTATTTAAATAAAAGAAGACTTGTATTACAAATATTTTGTATAGAATATTAGTTTACTTCTTAAAAATATAATCGTACATATGTTAAACATTTGTGGTTTAAAACTAATCAATTTTATAGATTTATAACTGGCAACAAAATAATTCCGTGTTAAATTGTTGGGATTGTAAACAAGATTCAAAGTCCAGCATTAAGAGCTTATTTGTCAAATAAGTGTAATAAAATTAGTGTAAAGTGTAAAAATTAATTTGAAGGTATAGTTAATCGACTATTTCGTGATCCGTATTTATTTGTGAACACCCGGTAGAAAAATCGAGATCAGTCGAGGCCCCGTCCTCGGCTAAGTTTCGATGGAGAAATCTTTCACGGAGGAAACTCACGAGTTCGTTCTAACCACTTTTACACCTACGATGACTTACCTTCGCTAGGTAATGATCTCTTTAAGTGTGTTAGTATCTTATGTCATGAGCTGCTCAACTGGACTCGAAACATCAGAAAATTCTCTCGTGATCTCGAGCATTTTACTCGTACATACATATATCTCACGTTATCATCCTCAATATACATTCTAATATCATATAATCACGTTATAATTACACGTTGTGCGCAACGAGGATTTATTATCATAATTGATAATTTCATAGGTTAATAAAAAATAAATATGCTCCATCTTTGATTAAGCGGAAATCCTCGATCAATTTCAGTATTTATGATGAAAATAATTTATTACTGTGCCATTACTTTTTGTCTAACCTGGGTGGTTGCTTTTGCTTATCTATGTGCAATGTACATATGTAGAACGCGATTGTAGCGCGGATATGAGGATGTATGAGTTTCGAATCTGAGTGCAAAAGGAAACGATGTAAATTATAGGGATTTAATTTGTCTTCTTCTGTGACACCAATGTAATAAAATATTAATTATTCCTATTATTGCAATTCCTATCGAATAATTAGTATAAATAAATCAAGAGTGGAAGTTCGATGACTAGTATATCTTCGACGATATCAAGATGTTCAATAAATTAATAATTAAAGCAACAACTTTCCTAACATGATTCATTATTTATACTGATTTTAGGGGACAATAAAACTATTGGTATTTGTTTAGGAATTTCTCTTATACTAAATAATTAATTGATATCAAGAGAAGTAGTTCGTTGACTAGCATAGATGTGGCTGCATCGGGAACACTAGCAGATAAATAATTAAAAGCCGTTTAGTGCTATAATTCATTATTTATATTTATGTAAGAGAAGAAAGAACTACTAATTACAGAGATGTAAGACGATTTTAGAGTAACACTTGCGCAGACGGAACCTGTAGTATTATCAACGCATCCGGTTCAGTGTGACGAGGAACCAGCCGCGAGACATTTACGAAACCGAGTGTTAGTCATCGGTAGACTTCACGGTATTTCCATGACGAGCATCACAACTTCGTGATCTATTGCATATGGAGCTTCACTTGCATCACAATTAGTACTTACGGTTAAATTTAGCCGAAGAACGCCGTAACTAGAATTTTAATTACTCCTCGTCGCTGCAACTCAAACATTGTTAAAGTCTTTCTTTGAAAAACACTTAACTCTACAAGGATTCCCTGTCTTTAAGTATAATCGGAGGTTTGTGGCAGACTTAAGAGTTCTTGAATCATCCCTTCTTTGATTTGATCCTAAAACATGAAATAGAAATGGCTAATGGGTTAATTAAATGGAACACAAAATCCTATTAAAATTAAACAAATATTGTCTATAACAGACATTTATAATAATACTTCATTAATTATATATCTCATTAAATTATATGTTACGTTATATATGTTATTATATATGTTATATATATATATATAATTAATGAAGTATTATTACAAATGTCTGTTATAGATAATATTTGTTTAATTTGAATAGGATTTTAAGTGTTCTATTTAATTAACACATTAGCCATTTCTATTTCATGTTCTGGATACATATGCATATATATATAGGCACATACATATGTATATACATATGCATGTGCTTAATTAAATGAGATATATAATTAATGAAGTATTATTATGAATGTCTATTGTAGACAATATTTGTTCAATTTTAATGGGATTTCAGAAGTATAAAAAGGAATTATATAATAATTGTTTAAATGTAAAATATTGACCCACTGTTCTTTATTAGTTTTAATAAACACTCATCGGAAATCAACTTTTAATGTTCTACATTTTGTGCTTATGTTTTCGAAGACGGGAAAAGAACGGAATCAAAGTTAATTTAAAAATTCACCGAGCACCGTTGTAATTAATCTCGGTGCAGTCGGTGCATCCATGTTCAATTACGAGCAGCTAATTATATCATCCTTGTATTTACCGGCGGTCAACACCGTTGCAAATGATTGTTACGCGCAAATTTACGTCCGCATGTTTCGCGTCGCGCCGCCGTTAATGGCGCAATTACGACTGTCGAATCGCCTGTGTAATTTATTTAACGGCACATCTATCGTCGCATGACACTCTCACGTCGAAATATCATGTTCTCTGGTAATTTTATCGAATCTCCGTGATTCCTTTATAAAGCCACCTTTTATTCCACCACGTTTCGCAGTTTATAACAGAATGTCAACAGTCAATTGTAATCAAGGAATAATTAGTATTACGGATTTAAAGCGAGCGTTTTGTCAATTATTAAGATATGTTTGCAATATATCATATAATTACATATTTTTAGTTATATGTAATTAAAATAATTATATGTAATTCCATAATTCTGAAAATATTAAATCTACGTCTTTCTCAATACACAGTTTGGGTCGACCAATTCAATTTGGCTCGATTTATTCAGGTTGAATTTGGGGAGCTCGGAAATCAGGTAATTTCTTGTCCTTTCAATTTTGGATATTTCAGACAACATAGGACTTGATTATAAAATTATCTTATCCTTCTTGTGTCATTCTGAAACGGACTTCTTATATGTATAAGAAATATATAGATAAGAATATTCAGAATTATTCAGTGATTATTATAAGTGGATTGTTATCATACAGAGCGGGGTGTACCATATCTCCAAAACAAACCACTTACATATAACAACTATATGTATTTACAATAAACAAAATCCTCACCTCTTCAATGTACAATCAACAAGCGTCGTCTCAACAATTATCATTAACAAAAATTAATATCATCTTTAATATCTTCGTTCCATATCAGTCAGAGATTGATCGAGATTAGATCGGTTAGTCTAGCTTTAAACTATACCACCGATTAAACGAGCCGAACACTTCGAGGTATAATATCCTTCGTGGAATTTATACAAGCAGATAAAAGCATGAGCTTAAGAGATTCCACGAGAAGTTGTTTAGTGGATGGAAATATCAGCGCAGTTCCTGAAGACCTCTTGTGTTCCGCAGCCCAACTTTCCGGTACCGTCTGGGCAGATACCCCAGGAGTTTCCGGCACGGTAGTGCCATCTGAGGACACAGTGTTGGCAGGTGACTCCCTGAGGAAGTTGAAGTTGGATCTTGAAGTTTGATCCAGGGCGAACTTGGAAAGCGTTGGAACCGTCGGCCAACTTAAGTGGGTATTTGTCGAAGCAGGCTTCGGTTTCGATCTCCTTGGAGTTCTTCAGAGGACAGAGGTGGAAGACGAAGGTTCCTTTGTGGTTGGCAGTCAATTTGACCGCAGCATCGACAATTTGTCCCTTGTTGTATCTAGAAATTTTATTGACAAACTTTAGTAATTGACAAAACTTGGATTCTTAATATTAACGACTCTATTGTCGGGCAAGAATTGTACTCTTAATATTAATTTAATATTAACCGGGGATGACTAGTTAGGCCGTTATATGAACTATAATACTTAAGGCTTAGAATATGTACTACTAATAAGGCAGTAGTATATGAACTACTAATTACAGGTACCCCTTGTACAACGCGGTTTCGATCTACCAGATTCACAAATCGTAGCAATCCTCGTATAACGCGGTACTTATACAACGCGATTCCGATGTAACATTGTAATGTAAATTTTATGTACATTTTTTGTAAATTTTATTAATCTTCTTCTTTTTATCTATTTAAATGAAATTTGCCAGATTAAGTAAAAACATGTTTTTTTCTTGACTCGGTAGATAATTTTCATATTTCATGTAAAAGCATCTTTTTTGGAAAGTAAATCCACTTTTCGTGCATAATCTCTGTCTTCCGTATCGTCGTTTTTCTAATCCTCCGATGATTCTCATATTTTACTGCGTATCAGTCTTAGTAATGAACAATCAACCTCATGTGGTCCCAATAATTATAAATATATCGTACTAATTTGTTGTATTACTTGACACGTTGAATACCGCGGGGGTCACGGGTGCCTGACGATGGAAATATTATTAAAACTCGAACCAAATATTTGGGTAATATTTGTAAAATTGTCAGTATATTTAATGCTATAATAACGATGTAAAGTAACCAACGTATCATAGATGTTTCGTTGGATGTTATCTGCACATTACAAACGCGTACCGCGAGGTATCATATAACACTGATTTCGAATCGGTAGCCAACGTGTTAATGTAAGTGCTCGTGTAATGTTTTTAGGGAGAACTCCGCTGTTCAAGTTCAAGATGGAATGCTCGTTTTTAACGAATGTTACTTACTTGCGGACGATGGTGCCAGTTCCGTAGATTCCACCATTTTCATTGGGTCTGGGTTGGGGAAGAGAGAAAACATCACCGCATACTCCGCATTTGCCCTGATTAAAAAAACGCCTGTTATGGGGTTTTCTTCGGGAATCATTGTCGGGCATATTGTATCTTTCAGGCGTCACAACTTACGGGGTTTCAATGTTTTTTATCAAATTTCTTGTTATAAGTTTGTATACTTTATATACTTCATCGTTTTCGATAGAAAACCAATCGTCGAAATAACACAAAAAATGTCCAACTGTTTATCATATTCAGATTCCTTGACTGTTATGCATCAATGGTGTAGTTTATAATTATATTCATTAATAACTAAGATAGTACATAAAAACGAGCGCGATTGTTGTTAAACCAGATTTTGCCATATTACAATCAGTATTATATGTTAATGGAATATCGATTCTAATGGAACTCGTATGCATATAATTATGTACTTTCTAGCGCTTGAATATGTAAGAGGATAAAATAATAAATGATGACATCTACACCATCGATATATAATTTCGCCAAATGAAAGCTTGCAATGTTTCGTAAGAAGTTGCAAAATTTTTGGAAGAAAATGGTTGCTGTGGATCGAGAAGTGTTAAAAGTTACCCCGACTCCACCGCAGAAGATCTCGTTGTCGTTCCAGTTCTTTGGTGTCGGGTATCCCACCCTCCAGGCGCTGCTCCTGCTGACGGGGTCCATTATCATTCCATGTCCGTGGATCTCCTGAAGGAGAACCGCCGCCAGAATGGTGGTGATAAGGAAGAACTTAGCGAATGCCATTGTTATTTCGTTCCTTAGAGATGTGAACTACGTATCTCGCAGTAGTCGATTACTTTATATACGGATTCATCATCCGATAAGAGGATCTCGCAGTGGGCATCGATTATCTTATCAAAACGGATAAATTACGTCGAATGTTTGCGAATCGGTACACATCGTCGGTTCCAGGTTTCGATAATGACGCTTCTTTGGTATCCTTCACTGATAAAGACTCACGCGACCAGTTCTTTCCTCTTTCGTTTGCGATTTATTATCCTCGATATGATATTGTTAATGTTTTTCATATTATTATTCTGTTATTTCGATTGGAAACCAAGTAAATATCTGAAGGATGTTGTCAAGAAACACCTGAAATTTATAATGGGTTTTGAAACTATTTAAACAAATATTGAGAAAATAGTGTTGGCTTCATCATTTCAAATATTTATTATGCATTCCCGGAATGTCGAAGTTTATTGATTTCTTCCATTTTCTGTGTTTATAAAATTGTCTTTAATGGACGATACTGTTAGATGAATATACATGCGTATATCTACGCTTGCTTTTCTAAGATTCTTAGGGCTTCTTAGGAATCAGCGTCTCAATGATATATTATGAAAACATGCTTACTTAAACCAATTGTTATATAATATTTACGTTTAATTACTTACAAAAGCATGGATTCAGTGAGTTAATGGGAGTTCTAAGGATTAGCATCAAATTAAATTACTATTCGAAGACGTATATTTGTTAAGTACACATGTGTAACATTAGATCTCCTTTTATTGACGTCAAATAATAGAAGAAATTAGTTCTCGGTTGACTATTTTTGATAATTGCTGATCATTTATGATATTCTAGGTGCGGCTCTATTTGTGAAAGGGGCATGCCACCGAATTTATTATCTTTGATAGAACAAGAAATTTGAATGGTTGTACGACTGATGATTATCATTTGAATATTTTCAAGCCAAACAAGAAAATTGTTAAGGCACATTCAAATGAATGAATCGTAGATCTGCGTCGCCCAGAAAAAGGAACAATAAAAATACGATTACATATTTGGCCAAAATCATTCAGCTGTGTTTAAACAATTTTAGCTGATTTTGGAGCGCGAGGAAAATAAAATCCAGTTTGCTAAAAAAAGTATTTGTTATTCCTGGCTAAATAATGTAAATTTATATGTACACTTTCTTTAAATATGGAACGATTTCGTTACCTAATGTGATAATAATCACAAACACGGTTTTGCATTAGTAATCTTAATAATATATTATAAACGGGTATGTTTCCACTTAGCCGAAAATTCCTCGCGAAATATTATAATAAATATCATATTTATTTTGTGTTTCTGTGATATTCATTTTAATATATTACCCATTGAAGTCATGAATAATTAATTTACACCAACCGAAAATTATTCCACTGGCGTATCCTAATTCCACTTCGCCGAAGATTTCACGCGTAATACAATATTATAATAAATATCAAACTTATTTTCCTTATGCGATATTTACTTTAATATTAACAATATTCAATATCATTTTAATATTATATTCTTATTGATTTACACCAAGAGAAAATTAGATTATTTTATTGGCTATTCCTACCAACATCTGAAATCAATGAAAATAGTATGAGTATGAGAAAACAGTGAGAGTATGATTGGAAAATGATAAAGTCGTACTTTTTATTAAATTCACAGCAACTAAAGAAAGAGCTTCCAAAAGAACATTGTAGAACTTTAAATATTTTTGTAGAAGAAATTAATTTATTTACAGCACGTGGTTTAGTGACTTCAATTACTTTAACACGTTGGATGCCATGGCGGTCACCGGTGACCGACGATGCCAATATTACTAAAACTCGAATCAAATATATCGTTAATATTCGTCTGGAATATTTTTAACGTTAGAACGCATCGCTCGAATGAGTTAAAGAAGTTGAGCGAGATCATATTATAACCATTTAATCAATCTCATACTATAACGTTTGATTAATTGAATAATAAAATAGACTTTATTATGATATATAATAATATATTAATAATAATATTAACACGTTCACTACCGCGAGGGTCACTAGTTACCGACGGAGCGAATACTATTAAAACTCGAATATATCGCTAATATTTGTAATATTTTTAAGCAGAGCTCTTAAACAGTTTTGTTCTTCGCTGTTATATAAATGAAGTGTGTCACAAATGTGTATTGCGATGTATCGTATAACACGGATTTCCGTCAGGCAGCCAATGTGTTAATATTAACATAATTATTGTATTATGCCAAGTACGAGAGTGAAATGGAAAAAGAGAATTACTACGATTTCTCGATGAGGAAAGTTTTGTAAAATTATAATTTCATTGATACAACTTGATTAATTAAATACGAGAAAGTGGGATATCAGTAGACGAAGGTAAATACCACCGAGATAGGTATGTTAAGCGGAGAAATAGAAAGTGTAATAATAGTTTAAACACACAGTCACATATGTTTTCTCCTTTGAAACACAAGATATCTTCGTTATCGATCCATATCACTGCCCCCGCCTCATTAACTCGATAACCGATAATGTATGATAATCGAGCGACTCCGCTTTTATGATTAATTCGGCGATCGTGCCAACCTACCGTTAACTGCTCTCCAGATAATATTTCTTACACATCAAGTGGCTCTAAAATCAATTGTTCTTCGTTACGTCATACCTTTTTTGGTAAAAACTCTTTGTGAACGTTTAAGTCAACAACAAGTTTGCAGGAGGTGTTTCAGGTTTAATCAGGTATCATTATTATTTCATTATAAATTCAGCTAAAAATACCTTATTCCGAGTCTAATACTTATCTTAATTACTCTATATGTATTATATTAATATTGAAATTCACTCAGAAGTCTCGGAAGAATTTTTATAATGCTTTCGATTGCAATTATAAATTATTGAATACTTGTACGTTAATTTTATTAATTTTAAAGACTAAATTTATGATACTAGATATGTTATATGATTAACATGTTGTAGGAGATATTTCATCGAAATAAATGTTTATCATTGCTGTCAGTTAATAGATTTATTAAGAACTCATGTCTGATTTTCGATTAAAAATTGTTCAATTAAAGGGAATTCTTTTCTTATCGGGTGACATAAGTAATAATAAAGGTGTGTAAATCTTTTTCGATCTTGATTCATGAATCATAGGATCGGCGAACGTTCATATCGGAAAACTTGTTATCGAACATAGTGAGGAATTGCTTTCAATTTACTTTATCTCTTTCGATATCTTTCTTCCGCAAAATTCTTCCAAGAATTCTAATATTAAGGTCTCGAACTTTTTTACTACGATGTATAACGTCGCATTTTTTTGGAGAATACGATATACAGTCGACAAACAACTCATCCATTTTTAATTATTTCCTTTCTTCTGGAAAAACGATGGGAAAGAACAATACATTTTCATGAACTTCCATTCTATCTGCTGATGTATTTCGATCATTACTTGCCGATCATGATAATAAACATAATAAAGAATGCTTTGCAATATAAACACTAATAATTACTAACGATCGTGTTTTTAATTAAATAATGTATTCATATATCAGGTAGTATTTAAACGGTTGTGGATAATGATTAACACTAGGACTACCGAATATATACTGACAATGAGTTATACATGTATTTATACGCACTACCGGTCAAAAGTTAGGGATAACTTGCTTTGTCTTCATTCTAACGTTTACTTTAAACGTTAGAATGAACATTAAAAGTAAATAGAATATAAAACCTTTGTCCAATTTATAATTTTACCATTAATATTAAACTATTTTCATGTTATGTACACACATATTGTATTGGTACCTGGGTGTAATAAGATTTTGTTACCTTTAAAATCGGTCGAGTCCGTTTTTTGGTATCGGTCGGTTTCTAGTTTCTCCACAACAAATTACTTTACTACAAGAAGGTTGGCGAACTCTGCAGCAAGAAACATTACGCAAACTTGTTGGGGTATGTCAAAAATATGTAAAATGGCAATAATCAGAAAAGGGGCATACTTCGACGAATCGCGTATTAAGCGAAATGTATAATTAATATAGAATAAAATATACGACATTTTTACAACTGTTCCATCTTATAATATACCCATCTTATACTATGCCATCATGTAATATATTGGGTATACAAATATACCCAAAAAAAGTATCCCATTCTATTTTATAGACAAGTAATTTGATAATTTTCTTAACAATAGTAAGTGATCCCAAACTTATGAGCGGTAGTGTATAAAGTATGACTGCAGGATGTATGTAAGTTAATATCGATTCAATTATGTGCTTTATGTACATAAAATAAAGGTATATGTTACAGTATATTGAAAAACGTGCCGGTGTATATACGAATGATTTTATTTATTTTTAATTATTTAACAATTTTATGTTAATTATTTTAATTACTTTAATTTAATTTTTTGATGGACGGCTAATTTGAACTGCTTTGGTAGTTCTAGTGTTAAATTATGATATTAATACTACGCTTTTCTGAACTAAGGATGGATGATATACTTGATTTATTTCCTTTTGATTTTATGTCTATTATGAATAATAATTTGTCAAAGTCAAATGCGCATTTGTCATACGAGATGTACTCCTAGACTCCTATTACGTGATATTTGAGAAGGTGCTCGAAATATACGGTATACCAGAGATATACCGTTATATAAATACAGTATATTAAATATATTGCATCCAGAGAAAATCATAAGCGAATGAACGGAAAGTATTCACCGGAAGAGTTTCAACAATCAGAACATAGGGCACAGGATCAGGTTCCCACCGAAGGTAGCAGAAAAATAAAGTTGACACAAAAATACTATATATGAAAAACCATATCAAATCTATTTTCATTCCAAAAACATAACAATCCACGAAAGACAATGTCTTTCATAAACAACGTGTTATAAAAAGATGCTGAAATCGACTCTCTGAAGCCTTATCCATCACGATAAATCAAGTGAAGGGTAAAACAGGTGGAGATGAGTAAAAAATGCGAAAGGCTTTCAACTAACGATTTTGATATCGGAGCAGGTTCTGAAGGTTTCTTGCGGTCCGCATCCTTTGCCGCTGATGCCATTTTCGCAAATACCCCAATTGTTTCCAGCAACGTACTCCCATCTGAGTACACATTGCTCGCAAGTGAGTCCTTTTGGCAGATAAGCCTTCATTTCGAAATCACCGCTGTTATCATTTGGTACCTGGTATCTGACAGTGCCGTTTTCTAAGGTCAATGGATGCTTGTCGAAGCATTCCTCGGTCTCGAGCTCTTTGCCGTGTTTAAGGGGACAGATTGCGAAACGGAAAAATCCTTTGTGGTTGGCGGTAAGCTTGGCAACCAACTCGATCAGTTCACCGGATTTGTACCTGGAATATTATTACATTGGTTAAAGTGCTGTGGTATTTATCAGTAATAAACGATGTGGAAGTAATGGGCTTGATGTTTTATATTGAGAGACAACAAGTTTTTTATTGTATTCCATTTTTTAATTGATTCAAATGAATATATATAGTTACTTGTTATTGCGATGTACGTAAGAACCACTATTAAGCTGAAGTAATTAGAGAAATTAATAATTACATGTTAATGTGTAAGTAGGAAGATAATGGTTGGATGGTAATGAAAGAGTTATATATATTTATAAGGGTCATATAGTTATATATTATAATACATACGTTTCTACGATTTGGCCGATACCATAAACACCGGTGTTCTCGTTTGGTCGTGGTTGCGGGATTTTGTAATCATCACCGCAGATACCGCATTTACCACCATTTAGTTGGTGCACCTGCAACGATATCCTATTTTCTTAATAAACCATTCACAGTACTTATAATATTCTTACAATTTACAACCTTTAATTTCTTGATTTTAATAACAAAGTACCTCTTCTTTTAAAGAATTACCGAAACGCTGTACGATTTCATTGAACTATTTACTATTATATTAATTACATAATAGTGATCCTACTTTTAACTAATAATAAACTATCCGATTTGTACGAACAACAATGATGGAAGGATCAAGACAGGGTTTAAATAATAATGAATTTTATACTGAATCATTTTCTTAACGTATAAACTAAATTTATAACATCTCTAATATAAGCCAAATTTAAGCAACCCATAATGTACTGAATAACTCAATTTCTTAAGTTTAACATATCAAACTACTTTAATATAACATATCAGATAATAATTCAAATAAAATAATATCAGGTAAAATTTGTCACCTACCGTTAATCCACCACAGTAATTGCCATCGTCGTCGTAATTAACTGGGGTTGGGAAACCCTTTCTCCACGCACTACCCCTATTAATAGGTTGCATGAGCATACCATGTCCGTGAATTCCATCGAAATAGAATACCGCGAGGGCGAATGCAATTAACAAGAAATTTCCGCGCATACTGATTTCTAACACTTTAAGTAGCGGCGACGAAAAACAGAAGTGAGGTGTCGTCTCCAGTCGAGGAACATTGACTTTTATAGTTGACGGACATTGTATTAAATTAATATGTAATTCGACATCTGTGGAAATATTGGAGGAGACTTGAATGCAAGCACGTGGCACATGTTTGCTAAAAGTACATCCACGGTTGAGAGAACAAAACGACACGCGTGTGTCTTATCAATATTTGATGGCGTAATATTAATAATCGGGAACGATAATATTTGCCTGGGTAAATAATCGACTAGAGCATGATAACACTTCGATGCATGATAATTATGGCCAGGTTTTCGCCGGGCGTTGCAATCGTTAATTTTGCACTCGGTCTGGGGAAAATGTTAATGAATTTACGTGATATTCGAGTGACTTCGGAATTGACGTATATTTGCCTGAAAATACGTTGTATATTTATTTTTAGCATAATTATTTCTGGCACAGATGTACTAAGCATTTTCATCTATTGTTAAAAAATTAAATTTGTTATATAATAAATACTTATAGGATCCAATATCTGCAGTAATTATAAAAGTGTAAACTAGTTACTGATACGAAATTTTTAAATAAAAATTAAGTTGTTGTATTAAGATAAAATATTATCATGCTCTGTATATATATATATATAATATAGTATAATATAATATAATATAATAGTGTAATATATATATTATAGATTATTAAAAATACTTATTATAAACATTTTCTTAATGTTTGCTGACTTGTCTTTACCTCTTGCTTTGGTTTTATGATAATTGAATACTAATATCGTAATATTGAGAATGGAATTGTCAATATCCATTCTCAATATTGGGTAACTTGGTAGACCAAGATATCCCACATAAAAGAAGTTTCACCGGTATTTGAACCTGTGTTTGACAACAATGGCGTGACCTTCTAACGTCATAACCCCGAACTCTATTGATTGAATATTTACATTAATATAACATTCTATCGATGATCGTCACACGATGCAAACAATTAAAATCCGGTTTGCAGACGAGACTCAAAATATTAAGTGTATAAACTACATATTTGCATATATTAGGTGCCCAACTAAGTTCGTGCGGTTTTTCCCGCGCGGACCACTTTATTAGTCCTAGAGCCAATGTTTTTATTGCTTTACCTGATTTACCTTTGGGAGGTGTTAGAGGAAGTCAAAATGAGTCAGTATGTAGAAAAAAATCGTAGTGTACACTTCATTTTCGTCTATAATATTACTTCCAAAATGACCGTGTCCAACGCCGTAATTCGCGCATATTTGCTTTATGAGTTCAAACTTGGAGCCAAGGCTGCGCAAGCGGCCAGAAAAATTTGTGTGGCCTTTGGGGACAGTGTATTACGTAATCGCACTCCGCAAAAGTGGTTTCAAAAGTTTCAAAGTGGTAATGAAAGCCTCGAAGATGAGCAACGCGACGGACGGCCGATTCTTATGAATAATCAAGTTTTGCAAGTGGATATTGAGACAGATTCCAAAATGTCGTGCAAAATGCTTGCAGTCAAGCATGGTATGTCTGAAGAAACGATTAGGAAACATCTATACACTGTAGGTAAAGTGTATCGTGTAAGAAGGTGGGTACCGCACGAACTTACCGAGAGCCAGAGGTGCCAAAGGGTAGCGGCTTGCGTTTCCTTACTCTCACGGTTCCAAAACGATCCGTTTTTGAATCTTATTCTTACTTGTGATGAAAAATGGGATGAAATGGGTCTCATACACAAATAAGAAGCGACCTTCCTACTGAGGACCTGCTCCATCCACTGCCCTTCACCAACAGAAGATTTTGTTATGTGTATGGTGGACAACAGCCGGAATTGTTCATTTCGAATGTTTCCAAAAAGGCCAAATGATCACCGCGGACCTGTACTCTGCTCAGCTTCAAAAAGTACAGGAGGAATTGAAGAAAAAACAACCGGGACTTGTAAATCGGAGAGGTGTACTCTTGCTGCAAGACAACGCCAGACCACACGTTGCAAATAAGACCCGAGAAACAATTTGCAACCTCGGATGGGAAACTTTAATTCATCCTCCATATTCACCGGACCTTTCCCCAACAGATTACCACCTTGTTTTTGCATTACAAAATTATATAACAAATAGGAACTTCATAAACGGAGAGGAAGTAAAGAGGACAGTGTCTGAGTTTTTTAATAATAAAAGCGTAGATTTGTATAAAAATGGGATTTTGAAACTTGTGTCACGTTGGGAAAGGGTCATAGAATATGGAGGAGATTATTTACCAGATTAAAAGTTACTCATTCGGTACCAAATTTCGTCTCGTTTTTGGACAACGAAAAGCGCAGGAACTTACTTAGTTGGGCACCTAATATTTATTCATTTACACGTTCGACCTTTATTTCCATACGATGGAATTGGAGCCTCGAAATTATCAGTGAATCGTTTAAATGTTCATGAAATATTTTATAATAAAACGAATGCTTTGGTGAATGTAATCAATAACGTAAATCAGCGGAAATGTTCGTTTTCTTTACAGGAAACTGTGCTATTGCTAGCAGGTAATTCCTGGTTGCTATCAGTTACAGTAAAGGAAGGCAAGTAATTCCACCACTGATAATGCAATTTTCTGTATGAAATTCAACAGATTTTTAATAAAGTATAATTCAATCGGTGTTTAAAAATAATCGATTATGATTATTATACTGTTGTACTACATTACATATACTACTTCATAGTATATACAGGGTGTACCAAATGAAGTGTTACAAACGGTTTTCTCAGAATGTAACGGAGATATTGTCTTCATTTTGTTTGTATGATATGGTTAAAGGGGGCTAATATTTTAGTATGTATTACATTTGTTAAGGGTAACTGCTGGGGAAAGGGGCCCAACACTTTTTTAAATGGGAAGTAGTATTGATATTTTATTATTGTGATACCTCTCCTTAAACTGAACAGCTCTTTTCGCCCAGCAGTTACCCCTACAAAATTTAATACATGCTAAAATATTAGCCCTCCTTAACCATTTCATTAAAAAAATGGTAAGTCGATATTTCCATTAGATTCTGAGAAAACAGTTTGTAACACTTCGTTTGGTATACCCTGTATAATTAAATATTATAGTAGAATTAACACTAGAACTACCGAACCTATACTCGGTTAGACATACTTTTATTCTTACAGCTCTACAAATTTTAAATACAAATTCGTGAGAGTGCTTACTATATCGTTGCTTTCTCTTATTATAGACCTTGAAAGTATAAATTACAAATAAAATAAATAATAAATTGCTAATTCGATTGGTAAACGCTGGTAGCAAGAAACCGATTAATAGGGTAGATAAGCGTTGGCAACAAAAAGCCGATTAATCGGCTCCCGGTAGATATGTGCAGATAAAGCGTTAATTAACGAATTCAATTATGTGCGTTCTTTAAATACTATTAACACATTCGCACAGGATAACGCACATGCGAGACTTTGGGATTCTTTACCAGAACCGAATAACTGAAATGTTAGTTTTTAGATACATACGTTATACTTCGCTCCCAAAACGTTTGAGTACTTTTTGACTATAAGTTATATGTTGGTGTTTAAATTATTTTTTGTCGACATAACTTTATTTAGCAAAATTCCACCAATTCCATTATACGCGGCACATTCGGCTGAAAATGCGCCGACGTGAATGTGTTAAGACGTATAAAGTCTCAAATAACTCGTCGTTGTATGTTAGAATAATTTTATCAACATTCGGAAAGAAGTAAATTTTACTGCGTTGGTAGTTCTAGTGTTAAGAAATATTCAACTGAAAAAGTCTAGAATAATTATATCATACTTATTATATTATATCGTTGATTGTATGAAATACAACGTAATACATATAATACAATTTGGGATAAAAGTGGAATGATAATTAAGAAAGGATATACAACGTACGACATTTATTCTCTCGTTTCTTCTTAAATCGATATCCTACGTATGAGAGTAGATACAGAGGATACTATAAAGGTACATGGATTCCCGTGAACATGAAAATTCGGAAAAGATATACCTGCGTACCCGATTTTACGACATTTTCCACTTTCTATTTCGTTCCGCGTTTTTCTGTGCGTACAATTGTGTATTCGTGTGTGCGTATCCTAGAGGACTTTTTATTCTACATAATCGTAGTACTTTTTTTCCTTTCCTTCAATGTTCTTCTAGAATTTATTAAGAATTATCTTAACACTTTGCCGACTATCTTCCTTTAACTGGAATTATTTTTAAATAATTACTAAATTAATACGTATGACAGAAAATCTACGATGTTTTCGTAAATACATATTTCTATTGTGACAATGTATAAAAATTATAATAATTGATTATAGTAATAAAATATTTACGATTAAATCCAATTTTCTATTTCGGTTGAACTTGTTTCGGCAATTTTTCCATACATTTCTAACAGATAAAGTATTAAATTATTACATAAAATTCATAATTCCCCTAAATTCTCATTTAATATTAAATTATGAAATATTCGATCTTATTCATTGGATTCCATTTCAATGAATTTTGCTATTTCCCGTTTGGATCTCGCAATATGATGAAACCGAACGAGAAATTGCACAAAGCGACGGAGTCGAACTGGATACATAAAGTTTAGCCAAATAAGGACTTTCCTTTTATCGCGAATGACAAATTATATTCTAATAGATAAGATTAGAATTGATATTGATCAGCAAAGTGTTAGTAACAGACCGGAGTCAGATCGATTCGCGATTTTTATATACACATCAACGCACAATTGGTGGTCCTACATGAAAATTATTACTCGACGTGATATGCCACGGGCTCAGTCTCTCCCTCGAAATCGAAACTAATCAAAAGCGCTCAATTTTCATTTACCTCCCTTCGAGAGGACTCCTTCTTCTGTTTATTCATTTCCCGAGTGATCCACTACGTTCTAATGCCACTTATCGAATATTGTCATGGATTCTCTTTATAGCATTTCGGATCTTCTTGGATGTCTGATTTTATTCGATTGTTACAGTTATATGATCCAAGTATTGAAAGTCGATTCGTATACTATATTACATTTAACAATATTCTACTATATTACTTTAAAAAATTATGATTAGTAATATAATAATATTTCAACATTTTTGAGTGTTCAAGATGACTTATAGTTGAAGAATAAAATCAATTCTGTCTAAAAAGCAGGAGATATCAAAAATATTTTTATATTGGATCTAATAAGAATTATTTTCACATTAGAAGTTACTGCAGCAAAATACTCTTCATTTTAATGAGAATTCAGTTTCACTGAAATTATATAATACTTTGTGGGGAGTGCTAAATGATATTTGCTCGACTTTTAATACTTTAATCAACGATTGTACCTTTTTCGAAATCGATAAGGCATTAGGCCATGGCCAACAATTCGAGTCCCGTAGAAAAAATATTCCTTCGACTTTCTTACTAACTTTTCTCTGCAACAGTGTACTTGTTTCTTTTTCACAGAGTACACAATTATCGGGATTAACCCTTTGACTATGACTCTCGAGAAGATCGAGTGCTCGTTAAATTTCCACTTTAATTAATACACCCAATTAAAACATTGCACTTAGAATTATTTCATTCTTCATGAACAATTACAAGTAAACAGAAACATATCGTAAAGTCAACGTGACATATTTGCATGTCTCTGTTCGTTAAAAATGTAAACAAAATACAAACTTAAAAGTACTATCTTCTAAAAATGTAATATTTATAATTTTCGACTGGAAAATGCTCGACATAGCTCTCTCTCTCTCTCTCTGATTCTGTTCTTTTGGAGCACGAAAATCAGAACAGCATGAAAAACTTGTCTCTGGAAAGACAAATTTTCCGACCAAGGAAAGTATCACATTTTTTATTCGAGAAAAAGAATTTTAACGAATACGACACGCAACTCGAGAGGAAAGAGATAAGTGAAAAGTCTCGACTCTTTCGTACTTCTTTGCCTTAATGTCATTACAATTTCCTTTCACTTTGTGTACTTTCAAGCCGGGGCGGGGGGGGGGGGGGGGGGGGTGGTTTAAAGAGAAGGTACTAAGCTACCCTTTAGTACCATGGAGGTCCTCACCCTCGAGGAATTTTCTTTCTTTCTATTTCTTTCCAGTAATGGTAATTAGGCACGGTTTCGACTGGAAAAGTTCGAGGCTTATTGCACAGAGTATGATTAGAGAAACGGAGGGCGGCAGGGCGGGAGGGGGGTTCGTGTGATTTCGGTATCCTAGAACTCCTTCCGGAAGGAAGAAATCCTCCCAAGGACTTCGTCTGAGAATAAAAATGAATCTTCTTTTAAGTGTAAAGCGTAATTCTTTTATCCTCTCTCCGTTTTTCTGGTTTAATTAAAACCAAAGTTTTAGTTTCTTTGCCGCCGGAGCCTTTTTCTTGGACTTCAATCTTGGAATCTTTTCATGATTTCCTTGTAACATAATTGTTCTAATTGGAGGTTTTACTACCTCTTTTTTTACCGACGGTTAGTAATATTCATTATCGTAAACAATTCTGAATGCTTGTTCTTAAACAATGTTAAGCCGAGACTTTCCGTAATTAATCATATATTTTAATATGAATATTCTAACTAAATAATATATTATTATACATACATAATAATATTAAAATGTAGCCAATATTCTTTAATAACGTACTGACCAAAGGGGAAAGGAAACAAGAAAATATTAAATTAATAATTTCGTTCTACTTAGAAACTTTTTAGTTCATGATTCCATGCTTTTCGCCCAGTAATTTTGGTGTCTTGGGAAAAATTTCGACGTTAATCTTACTTCTACTATTCTGTGAACGATCCTCGAGAGTCCTCTTCTCCGATACTCGTAAAACGTTCAAATGGAAAACCGCATTTTCCAACGACTCACGGTGACATTAAAGTACCGCGTGATTCTTTATCACCGCCGTAAACGTCTCGTTATCAATCTTACATGACAGATTGTTAAATTGTATGTCAACAATTAATACGACTCTAATCCTCGAAAAAGAATATTTCAACCAAGAATGGGAATTAGAACGTTATTTTATAACCACGTTTATAATTTGATTAGAAATACATTTCACAACTATTGCTCGTAATGTATATTAAACTTATGTTCGTGGAATTTATCGCGTATTTTGTAACAGAATTTGATCCGAAAACTTTAAGATATTTGGAGCTTAAATTGGATCAAAAATGATGCTGAAACTATGGCGCTGAAATAAGGTAGAAGATTATTTCGTAAAATGATATTGGATAACATTTAAGTTAATTATGAAGGTAAGTATAGCAATAAATAATATTTAAAAGAATTAAATATGGATAATTAATGTACTATACATGTAAGATTAATAATAAATACTAAACCTAACTATACGGAATGATAAAATATTACAAACATATGTGCAATGAAAAATTACAATTATTAATCCAGAAGAGTAATTAAAGAATGAATTACTCTCACCAAGTCACTCTGCATATAACAATTATATATTGCTAACTTAAAATTGCTGTTCGAATTACAACTGAAAGACTAAAATTATAATAGACTAGATTAATCTCTGGAGTGTAAAGCTTCGGTATAAACAAATATCACACCAAAGAATTTAAAACACACAAAAGTGGAAAATCATTTTCTCGGAGAAAATTCAATGAGCTCTACGAACCAACTTAGAAGAATAAGTAAAAGCACAGATAAAGGGCTTCATATAATTAATACTGATTAAATAATATCTTAAAAGAGTTTCACCGAAGAAGAGTTTTTACCGATATAAACGATCGGCGTATTTTGGCAGCGCGCCAGAAAGTCGTTGGAAATTGCGCTGACAGACTTCGGTAGCCTATTGTCGATGAAACAGGGGGGTATTCGTCTTGAACAAGATCGCGGATCTACGTGAAGCTTTCGAGCTATTTCATCGGGATCGCCTGCCGATGTGTTTCCACAAGGTTGCCGTTATCCTTGCCAGTCAACACTTTTTGGCTCTCCACCGACATCGTTGTCAGATTCGTCCTTGACATCGTCCTTTCTGTTGTCGAGAAGCTTGGTTCCTTCTACAAACAGATATTTAACAAATTCTAATTTGGATGGATCAGGTGTATTACTGTTGGATTCTGGGAAGAAGGCACTCGTGACGTTAATATCATGTGGAATTATGTGGAGTTTAAAGTAAACGTTAGAATGAACATTAAAAGTAAATAGAATATAAAACCTTTGTCCATTTAATAATTTTACCATCAATATTAAACTATTTTCTTGGCATGCAGACACATATTGTATTGGCACTTGGGTGTAATAAGATTTTGTTACCTTTAAAACCGGTCGGATTTTAGTTTTCCCACAACAAATTACTTTACTACAAGAAGGTCGGCGAACTATGCAGCAAGAAACATTACACAAACTTGTTGGGGCATGTCAAAAATATGTAAAATAGCAATAATGAAAAAAGGGGGATTCTTCGACGAATTCGTATGAAGCGAAATGCATAATTAATATAGAATAAAATATACGAAATTTATACAACTGTTCCATCTTATAATATCAACATACATCAACTTACAGATATATCCAAAGAAAAGTATCCCATTCCATTTTATAGATATTTTATAATTTGCTTAACGATAGTAAGTGATCACAAACTTATGGCTGGTAGTGAACATCTAGTACGGTACTTCATCTGTAATTTTACTTAGTTTGAAATTACTGATACATAAACTAAGTCTTGTAAACAGCATTACCTCAAATTGTACTAAACATTAATCAGATAACAAGTTTACTCTATCCTATTATTTATTACAATGCTAAATGGGTAAATCTCTAATTATTTTTCGCGAGTTTTGACCAATTTACAATAAAACATTACAATTACAACATATACTTCTTAAATAATAATGTAAAGAACAATTTAGTTTCGTCAAAAGATCTTCCCCTTGTACCATGTAATGTACACATAAAGAAAAGAAATTTGGCCTATCTGCAATACTTTACTAAATAAACGGCTGTCCAGTGTTACCGCGGACACCCTGTATATAGATTATATATTACAATATGATAGATGTTAAACAAGAACAGCGATCTTCACCTTACTGCGAGCATCCTAGCTAATTAGCACCATCAACTAGTTAATCCGATTATTACCTACCCGAAAATCGTACTGACCAACACCAGGCACCTTTTATCCGAGTATTCCTACATAGAACTCATCCTTACCGATCACGATACCGATTTCCTCGCCAATCACATTGCTTTCCTAGTTTTTCCTAGTTTTTCCTAGTTTTTCCTAGCTTTCATTTACCTTATAAACACTCACACATTTTCACTAAGACCGATAATTTAGAGTATTATCGTACAACGTTATTACAAGACATTCTGAACCAACTGCAATATTGTAAACATCCGGCGTTGTTAATAAACCAATTTTACCAACAATTATCTATGTGAACTATTTTTCACACAATATTCATTTAGCGTGTGGAAGAAGTACGACAGAGACAATTTGCGTGAACCATGTACTTCAGAATCGAACAGATATTACAATTATTGTATGTATTAGATTCCCCGTCTAGTCACCGTGCGCCATCTTCCAACAAGCTAACAGTGCTCTGACTTTGATTGTTAGTTTAATCTCAACGGTAAAAGTGATTTACGGTTTACACGAACTGCATGATCATCCGTCGTGATTTAAAAATTCGGAAATAAATCCGGAAAGGAAGTAGATAAAAGGGGTGAACGACGAGAAGGCCGAAGTAAGTTTTATGTAGGGCACGCTCGCGGTACGGTGAACTTTTGCAATCAGAGGAGAGATCACGTAAGGTCCAAGCCGGAAGGAGAGCATCCCTCACTTCCGGTCGTTCTGCAGAGCAATCTAACTCGAGTCCAGGCACGTTCTCGTCAACGGATCACGGAAATTGCGGCACGTAAAACCACCGCGATCGCAAGGATTACCCTCAACTCGAGTATCTTTTGGCGCACACGAGCTGTCTCGACTCTTCTCTTAAATTCCAACTAGACTTAGATCACTCACCGATTTAACATTAACCCATTAACTCTTCGACCCTTCCTTGAACCTTATCTTTTCTAGCACTCCTCATATTTTCTGGCTTTTGCTGTATTTCATATACAGTGACCTGCCTCAATATTTGGACATCATGGTGTGCAAGAGATTATTACTGTATATATTTGTTCATAATACTGTTCAAGAGTTGATTGTGTTCTAATTTAATACAGTAAACATTGTAGTTGATAAAAACATTTACTTTATTTATTTAAAGTAGAATTAATGTAGAAGAGTTTTATTGTGATTTAATGTGTTTAATGTATTTAATCTAGAAGAATTCGAACGTAAACTAAAGTAATTCATTTAATATTAAATCCCTGCATCCTGTTGCAGTAATTACTACTGCTTTAATTATATTCGAACTTCAAAGTGACTGACTCACACTATTGGAGTTGTCCATGAAATACAAAATTGCACGTTAAATAATGTAACATCTGTGGAACTCATGATATTTTTAAATTATTATTTACTGGTTTTACTATTTAATGTGCTAACAGTGTCTTCTTTGTATTCCGAGTTATTAAATTAAAGTATATGAGTATATTCTAGTGGCTGTTACTTCTTTATCTATATCCATCCTTGGTTGCGTTTAGCTAATTGCAATTATGTTTTACTAATCAGTATGATTAACTCTCATTCATCTAAAATAATTGAATTTTATAAATCATTACAGACTTTGTAGCTTTGAGCTTCGTTTGTCTGAGGGTTTTGCGAACAATTTGCTCTGATTCTGAGACCTTGGAGGAAGTAAGTCTCCAATTTGGCAGTACACTAATATAATATAATCCTCGCGACTGGTACACTGCGATAAAAATGGTCTAATTATATGGCGTCCCGGAACACACTATTTATAATAATAATCAGCACAGGTACTACTACCATATCAAAATGCTATTTACTGCGAAAGGGACGATCAATTAGATGCACTGTGTATCAATTACATTGCAAGTGCATTAGCAGTAAGAGATTGGCTTCGGTTGCTTTCTTTGTAAGGCTAACAAGTAAGATCTACCATTACGGTTTAAGTAGGGCTAGGGACCTGTTACTCGGCTATAGCCCATCCCAGGAAACCTTCCATTCGGCTCAGACGAGTTTGCGTTCGTTGTGCGCAAGTCCCCACTATCATTCCCTGCTCCAGACTTGCTATTGGCCTTAGTCCCACTGTGACGTCACAGAAGTCGGGCATAAAGCAGTGGTGGGAAGAACAGGTAGCGGGGACTGCGCGAGCCGGGTGAAAGGTTTCCTGGGGTTCGTACTTCAAACACGTTGCGTAACTCCCACCCTCACATACTTTACACATTGTGTAAGGTACCTACAGTATAATGATCCACTCGATTCTAACAAGTTGTATAAGACTGAACAGACATTTTAACCTGTTACGGGGATGGCAAGCTAACTGGTCATTCGAATCCACACTTATCTTGATGGTGACATAATTATAAATATATCGTTTGCATTTATTATCACTAAATTTGTCATTTATTGAAACAACACCGCGGTTAACAGGTTAACATTTAAATTAAAATGAGTCCTGGCAATATAAGGAAGTGAATCTTTATCATTCTTTCATACCGTTATTTTTGATGGGCTTTCGTCTAGGTAGGTAGATCAGGAAAGATCTCGAGGAACACGATTAGTAATGAGTTTCCAGGTTAAGAAACTCGAGGTGGTTATTTTTGTCATAGGAGGGAAAAGTATGGCCCCGTAGTGATTTACTTGTAGGTTCCACGCGGATACTTGCTGGGGAAACTTTTCTACACAATCCTACGGGTAAATCCAATCCTGTGAAAAAGTTTCTGACGGTAACTCTCGGCTAACAACCGTAACTCGACTACTCACTCGAAGAAACGCAATTGACTACGAGTCCAGGTATCCTTGCCTCTCATGACTTCCTGTTCGTTATTTTCAAAAATTTACCTTCTCCACCGCGTGCATTTTAACTTTCGCAAATTCAGTTTCAGTTCTGCTCTTAGCGGGAAAGTACTCTTATATATTGCATTAATGCGAAATATAATTGTCATACGCTCGGTAAATATGCAACTGCACAGCTTACGACAAATATTTCGGAGAAATATTTTTATATATTTTTATAACAAATGTTTTATGTATAACTTAAATAATGTGTTGTATTCGTCATGATTGATATTAACGAGAAGTAATTTTGAATATTGCAACAATATTTGATTGATTTCTTGTTGTTAGATATTTAACCCTTTGCACTCGAGAGGTGACTCTCACTCACCACATGATATGATGCCGCAGCTCGAGCGGCGCCACTCGAATCGATGCGGTAAATCGAGCGATAACGATTTTTATTTAGGTTTGTCCTAACGAATATCGCTTCATGAGTCTACTCCTGGCCCTTTCCGTGTAATCTTATGAGGTGTAGAGTGAGATAATTTACTTTAGAATGGCTACAGTGATGTTTTATCTCAACAAATCTCGCGACCGCGGGTCGGACGCTGTCTTCGATGTTAGTTCGAACTCAACTGTCTTGGCAATCAGAATATTTCTTTCAAAGTTACTAGTAAAAAGGGATTGCAAGGTTTGTTCCCAACGAACCAAGCCTGGCAAAAGGCAACAAACTGTGTACTACTGTGACACTTGCCCCGACAAGCCAAGGATGCATCTTGGAGGTTGCTTTATAAAATACCACACAAAGCAACAATATAGAGCTCAATGTTTAAACAATGTCCTTCTTTGAAGTATAGAGATACATAAAATGTTAAAAAATAAAAGTTTTATACGATAAATTCTGCGTGAAATCAGTTTAAGATAGCTGTAAGACATCCACCAAATACGCGGGAAATCGTCTCGAGCTGCTGGTTCGCCCGAGCGAAATAGGCCCCGAGTGCAAAGGGTTAATAAATATTTAAAAAAACACTTTTTTTGTAATATCTCTCTTTGTAATAACTTAAGTACATATGTATTTGAATATTTTACTAATGAATATTTTCAAAATGGACTACGAACCATTTCAAACAATCCATCTTCACTTTGAACTTAATCAATATGAAACTGTAATTACAAAATATTTATGATATTCACGATATTGTGCATTGATAAAAGCTCAAATTAAGAATCAGAAAGACCAATTTCATTAACTCCATGCATTTTTTTATGGTTTCAAAGCGTGCTGTGTTTCGACATTCGAATTCTAAAAGAAAATCATCAATATTGTCACAAAATGAAATCAACTTTCAACAGTATCGTAGAATACATTCAATCTCATAAAAGGAAGAGTGCATCTGTAAGAATAGAATAAAAGGTAATCGTGCTCACCTCGAGCTCGTTCCCTTTGTAAGGCCAAAAGTCAATTTGCCTGAGTGCTTCCAGTTGGTTCTCCAGGAGATCTGTGCCGTTGCCCTTCTTCAAGGAATTCCCTGATAAATTTGAAGCATCCTTTTTCCACGTATAAATCGGACGTTCCAGACCAACCTGAAGTTGATTACTCGATCGATCCTGATCATCTAATCTGGAGTTCTCATTGTGCGTTTCTTCTTCGTTTTTATGCCAATCAGTGCCGCCATATTTTGGCGAAGAAACAACAGAAACCGCGACAAAAGCGTTCTTCGATTTCGACGACGAAGCATCGGCAGTTGTTCCTGGTTTTGATATTGGCATGGCTGTTACGCGATGATAAGCAAACTGTTTCCATTTCGAAGGCCAGGAACTAGTTGATCCAGAATTTTTGTAACTCCAATCATCGTTGATCTTCTGTTGCCACGATCCAATATCTCCGTTCTTTGGGGACCAAGAATTTTGATCGCTAGATTTCCTAGACCAGGAATTGGCTTCGTTATTCTTCCAAGAATCTTCGTTCTTCATCTTCGACCATGGTTCTCTGTTATTGTATTTAGAAATATCAGCGTTCTCATCCATCCTCCAGGAGACACCCGATTTATTCGATTGAGTCAACCAAGATCTGCCGTTATTCATTTTACTAGACCAAGAATTATTATCTAACATCTTAGAAGGCCAAGAGGATTCGTTTGGTTTACTTGACCAGGGGGAGTCCCCTTTGATCTTCGTCCTCCATGAATCCGAATCATCCGATTTCCAAGTATCCACTTCCTTCGATTTCGCAAACCAGGCCTTAGATTTAATAGCTTTTCCTGGCCAGCTTGAAGGAAGTCTCGACTTATCAGTCCATCCTCTGTCGTTTGGATCCTCGATCCACGAAGAATCAGCTTTTACTCGTTCGGTCCAAGTTCTAGGTACGTTTGTATCTTTATTCGACCATTTGTTTTCATCTGGATTCGATCTTCCACTGGACCATAGACGGGAAGTCGATGAATTATCATCTGCCGCTTCGATTGGTTTAATTTGATAAGGTTTCCAAGTAGACTGATCAGCCGGCATAACCCAGGCTCCCACCGATTGGATCTTTGGCAAGGAACCTTTATTCAGCCACGAATTCTTCGTGGGGCCGTACTTTCTGTTCCAGGCATTCGAATCGTCGTTCTGCAAATTATCGGGTTTCGACCAGTCCTTGGTATTCTTGGTAGCAGGCAGGGTCATCGACCAGGAGGGTGATTTCACCGAGTCCTTCGTTTCACCTCTCGTTTTATAATCGCTGAAATTACTCTTGTTTGATCTGTACTTGCTGGAATCCTCCTCCTCTCTCGAGGATTCATTGGAAGATAGAGATCTACCCTGCTTCTCGATTCTTAATTTTCTCGACACGTTCGGATCGTATGGCTTCTCATTATCCTCTTTGGGCCAACCCACTGGGTTATTCTGCTTATCGAGACCTAATTTTTTCACGAGATCGGCATTGGGGTTATAGGATTTTCCATTCTCGTCCTTGGGCCAGGGTTTAGCTCCTGGTAATTTGTATGGCCAAGTAGCTGGATCAGATGTTAAGCTGTTCCAGGTTTTCATCGTGATTTGTGGTTGCACGATCTTATCCTTGGAGTCTCCTTTAATCGATGAACTCCTCAGTTCCGATCGATCTTTACTTTTCTTCCAACTACTATTCGATTGATCACGATCATAAATTTTCATCGGTCTTTCAGGTTGCTGCAACGAGGGAGATATTTTCACGGGTTTTTCGATTGGCCAGGTATTCGATCTTTCTCTGTCCCAGGAATGTTTCGGTAATCTTTGTTGTTGCCAAGTTTTCTCAGGTTCCGATTCATCTTCAATCTCTTCGTCGTTACTCAACGAAGTCCAGTAATTCCTTTCGGGTTGAAGAAGCTTCCCTCGTTGTGGCCAGTATTTCAAATCGGTTTGGGTTTGTCTCCAGGGCCATTTGCTCGATGAAATTGGTAACATCGAACGATCCTCCATTTTCCAAGGTCGAGCGTACTTGTAAGAAATGTCTGGCCAACTTTTACTCATAGCGAATTGTGGTCCTGGTGGATAGTATTCTTGATTGTGCGCGAAATTCTCGGTCTGCAAATTGTAGTCGTCCTGATAATCATCGTCCTGTCTACGATGTAGGAAATCTCGTGATCCTGGGGGTAATTGATTGTACCGTAGACGCTGATAGGTTTCGGGTACGTCGTAATCTGGGATATGATCGGGCTCTGAAGCAAAAAAACAATACTCCCGTCTTTTTTCTCGAATAACCGAACATATAATCTTGGATGAACTCGAAAGAAGTCGTGTTTTTACATGATGGGTTATTAATCTTATGAAATATCCGTTCGCCGATATCTTGTTGACATTACGTCCGGCATAAGGCAACTTGTTTGTATTAAAATACTAAAAACACTAAAAATGTAATTGCAAGAAAAACTAACCAATGTAACAAAATTATAGTCACAAGATTGGATCCACTTCGAGCATTAATATTTTATACTTTTAAATCTAGTATTGATAAATAATAGATAAGAAACTATTACTCACCAGCTGGTCGATCGTAGACATTTGTAAATTCCCGGTGACCTTGTAAGTTCGAAGGCTGGTGGGTGTTGACCTTTCCAAATCGAAGGAGCCTACTTTGACTCCCCATTTCTCTGGATCCGTCCGAAATCAAGGATTTCCTATCCGTATTAAAGGACTTGACATTGTCCTTCGATTTGTACTGATCGATAAGATCTCGGAACGAGGGTAAAGGTCGTGCCTTCGAGCCCGAGTAATAACGAACTTTTCCTCCTTTTTCGGCATCTTCTTGTATATCTTGCTGCCATGGTGGTCCAAAGAGTCTTTCGGCAACGAGTCTCCACTGAACTGGTGTCGTTTGCCATGGTGTTTCCGTGGTGGTTAATAATGTAGGGGTGACAGGTGCGGTGGTAATCGTCGTTGTCGTCATCGTTGACAATTTACGATGCTTAGGTTTCTTCTTCTTCTTCTTCAATTTCTTCCTTGATTTCTTTGAATCTTCCGATGGAGATGTTGTCGTCAGAAACGTTGATGTTGTTTCGTAACCACGCTTCGAGGGCTCCAAGGTGTTGCTGGAAACCTTTACCTCGTTCTCCATATTTGCTACATTAGAGGAATTTCATTGTTAGATAAAATATGGTATTTGACTACATTTATATTTCTATAAGATACAACAGATGATTATCGTTATTTAATCATTATTGCTATAATTTAATATGAGGAGTACTATTTAAATTCTTGTATTTATACTCTTATTATGTTTTCTTTTTTCAAATTCTTTACATGAAAATGTATAAAAAAATTATAATTTATTCATCTCTAACTCTATTCTAATGTAATTTCACAGTGGAGAGCAGCACCAGACACAAATCGCAGTGCTATTTGCATTCTTTTTTGCGCGCAGTCTGCGTCGAGCATTGCTGTACAGTGTACAGTGTACAGTGTACAGTGTACACAGATACAGTGCCGCGGAAAGTCCCGCCGAGGTTATTAATTGACAATAAAACTAATTTTCCAAGATATCCACGTTGTGCTGTTAATGTAAGTACATCTGATGGGAGACGAATATTAACACGGTATATAAGTTAGCGATATTATAAATACATAAAATAAGCAACTAGAAATAAAATTCTTGGCCTTAATTGAATGTGGGTTGCTTCAAGTGAGAGCATTCGAAGTAAGTTGCTCCCGGTTACAGTGGAGAAGTGTTCATTTATCAGAGGTAGTAAATGGTCATTATTAAAGCGGCATTGTTCGCCTAATGGAGATTAAGATGGTTTCACGTGCAAAACGTTTTATGTACTGTATTCAGTGGCTCTCTCTGGCTGGTGGTTGGATTGTTCCTAAATTATTCAGTCCCCAACGTGTATGGACACTGTCCCTGAGTACGGCGGACGATCAAATCGCAAATCGAGCATTACTGATTTGTTATGGCTTTTATGTGGAAAGAGGAAATCATTTCACTGAAATTCTCATATTATCATTGAAATAATCCTACTTAATGATAATACATTTTTATCATTGCCGTATGGAAATATTATATATGCATTATGATGCTAATGGAAAGCAATGGGGAACGATAAATGAAAATATAAATTAATATTGCATAGACTTTAATTACTTGATACTCGGCAGTTAGAGTAATTTAAACGATAACTTGTAATATCGTTATCCTGGCATAATATAATTAATGTAATTATTAATTCACGATTAAAAAGTTATTAGTCATATTTCTACCGCGGCTACATTTCCTACTGCTTTATTCAACGTCTAAAATAAAATCTCTGCCCAAAAATTGGTTTCGAACGTACTCAATTTTTAGATATTTTATAACGGCGTCAAATATTAAAGATTCTATACAAACTGCAGCAAATACATGTTTTACAATCAATTTTGATTGCAGCATCAGATACAATCGATATGAGCCAGTCAATCGGATCGGAAATATTACAGCGAGAAGAAATCGCATTAATCCTCTAAAGAGGAACAATCGTGTGATTAAAAAGAGGAAAAGAGTAGGGGAAGGGGGTTGGGGCGGGGAATAGCGAATAAGCGGAATCCCATCGGGGAAAGGTTTCGAAAAGCGAGTTACATTGATTTCCAGGTAATACGCCGGGGTTAATTGTCAGAAGGCAATTGCACTCGGCAATAATGCAGACGGTATCCGCCTAATCGAGCAATTATCAAGCTTTATTGGATTCCCACTTCGATGCGGACCATCAAACTCGCTTCTCTAAGTCCCCTTCCTCTCCACATTTGAACCTCCTCGCTATTTTTGTCCATTTACAATTCGATTGATTGTTATCCGATAACTAACCAATCGAATCTCTTTCTACTTCAATTTCGAACTAAAAATATGATAGTTCGATTCGTTGTTACTCGATTTGAATCATGAGGTTATTTTTGATTACGATAGATATTTTTGATTATTCAGTGTGTGTTATTCGAGGATATAAGTCTGAAAGTTTGAAGAAAGATTAACAGTTTTTATGAAACAAACTCAAGGACCGAACCCGATCTCGTTTTAACAGCCGGAGACACTAAGATCATGTTGAATTTTAAATAACAAGAACCAGTTAAAAAACTTGTTTGGCTATATTTCTGATTAATGAATGCAAAAGGATAATTAAAATAAACTAAAAAAACTGAATCCAGATCGTTTGCAGTCGTTTCATTACCGTCGTAGTATATTTATATTTTATATTAATAAATGTAGGGGGATTTGTGGTGGAATTTGTTCTCCATCGTTGCATGGAGGAACGGAATTTCTCCGAAAGCAATATCGATGACATTACTTACTCAGAAGTTTGTGCAGTCGTTCCCATCTGCTTGGATCCTCAGCAAGCTTGACTAAAAGTTTCAGCAAGTTCTCCGCCAAAGCATCCTCTTGAGCCTAAACAATTGGTTAACTGTCAACTGCTAATTAATTAACTATCGATGAACTCGCGAGGGAACAGTTCAAGATGTAAATCTCATGGGATCTTAACTGTCTATTCTACTAATTAACCCCTTGACATACAATTTAATTCAGATTACCTTTGATGCATATTTTGGCATTGGATTGCTATGACGAGCCAGGCTCGTCATTCGAGGCAAAGAGGTTAATTAAAGTCTCTAATTAGACGAATAATAGCAATATGTATTAATGTAAGGACTCATGATTCCAACAGCATAACTAAAATGCGGGATAAATGAAAATTGATTTAAGTGGTGTTCTTCAAAAATTGATCCTTCCTCTGGAATAGTTATTAGTCAACATTTATTATGAATACAGGTAGAATATTTTCGAGGCAGGAAAAGTGAAATTCTTGGCAGGCAAACGCACCACGAAACGAAGCTGTTAATCTTAATTCCCTTGATTTACGATTAGTGGATCCTCAAGGAAGTTCGACGTGCTACGAAATAGCAGGGGAGTTTCGAGAGGAAATTGCGAAGGACGGTTTCCGGAAACGGTGCCTCCACTAATACTCTTCCTGAGGTGATCAAGACGCACAAGAAGTATAATAGATCGATCTAGCATTTCTTTTTCGAACAATACCAAACATATTTGAAAGCGATTTTTATACTCGGAAGGATGTTTGTGTGTGTATCAATATCATAATATCAAGAACTGAATGAAGTGGATATAATTCATTATTACTATCTACTTAATAATGCACTTTAAGGGTAAACCACAGTTTTCTTCAGTCGTACTCTTCACCTTATTATTTTTCCATTAATTTTCTGTTCCGGTGAGAACGGACATTAGTACGACGAAAGTGTATTATATTATATATATAATATAATTAATAAAGATTAAATCATACTAGACATAATTTAATTGATAATAACATAATATATCTGAATTTTGTGTAATTTTACTAAACACTGAATGTGTAGCTAATTCATATAATATGCATGTTTTTATTGATTTATATATTCTAAATTATATACTGGGCATTGTATTAGTAGAATACTTTCTATATTTCTCCTTACATCTCGTCCGTATACTTCGTCCGATATTATTTAACAAAGTATTGTTGTGAATACTTATTACAGAAATTGCACACCCACAAAGTCTACGAAATATTTTCCACCATAGAAATATTCTCCTTGTTCCATAAACTAAATCAATCCAATCCCGTGCCTTTTCCTCTCTTCTTCCCTTCCTCCCATCTTTATGTTCTTTATTAAGCCCCCACATTCTCCAACCACAACCAGTTATCGTCACTTTCCATTATACAGATTGCACGTGGAAAATATCTAGAGAATTTTTCCTGGCTAATCAGTATATTCGTTATCATTATTTACGTATCCCCGAGTGAATTGCCGGAGAGAATTCGGAGAGTGTATGGCGGAACGGTCGTAAGACCGGATATTGAATTAGTCTTGCGACGCCGCTCTCTTTGTAGAGGCAATGCTACCAAGGTAATAACACCAGCTACCAGCAGCTGTAATGAGGAGACGTTGGCAGGAAGACTTTTCCGATCTCAAAAGAAGATATTCAATTTTCCAGCTGGCACCTCCTCAGAATTGTTCAGTTATCCATGGAAATTGTCGGATTGCATTTCACTGCTGCCAGTATGAAGACAGATATTAATAATATATTCAATTTAGTTTATGCATCTTCCTGTTGTAATCAACCGAATCGTTGAAATATCTTGAGTGTGTATCTTTTGAATAAGATGAGTGGTGAGATAATAGGTTATGTTTAAACAGTCGGGGATAATGGTGAAGTTTGATGTATTTTGAGATATTAAAAATTTTTGAATTTTGAAAATTTCATAATGTAATTGGAGACAGTTAGTTGAAACGGAAAAAATGATATTATAAATATGTAAGAAGGTGGAAATAAATAATGTACTGCATGAGGGAGATTTGAAATCTGTAACATGGAATTGTACGTTTGTGGTTTCAATTTTTAGTAAAAATACACAGAAATTTAATTACATTATGTCACTATAAAGTAAGCTGTATATACATATAATATATTTTTCTGATACTAATCTCCTTTACAGTAATGACTTTTCAACAATTAATTGTGGTGGTCTAAATATCGTTGTTATAGGGGTAAAATTCATTAACTACATTCTTTCAAAAACTCTTTTTTATATATTTCTCTAACTTTTTGTTATCTATCTATTGGAAAAGCTATGATTTGTGCCATGCAAATGTTAGTCAATAAATTTTACTTCTATAATAACAACGATATATGTTACACAGGTTTCTACAGGATGTTTGAAAAATCGGAAACGGTTAAGTGTTTCATAGGGGAAGCATTTTCGTTGAAAATATTAAATGGCAAAGTTTTAGGATTTCAATTGGGCTATCAAATGAGCTAATTGATTTTGGGCCCGGGTCCGACAGGCCCGATAGGCCATATCTGGATGCGAAAAATCACGTGGAACACAAATCTGTAATAAAAAATGGGGATTCTTACTTTTAAAATTTTCACTTGCGTCCCGGGCCCAAAATCAATGAGCTCATTTGAGAGTCCGATTAAAATATTAGGACTTTGCCATTTAATCTTTTCAACGAAATTGCTTCCCCTATGAGACATTTAACCGTTCCCGCACTTTTCAAACAGTTTGTATATTTATATGTAATTTAATTTCTATTATGAATGTTGCTATTCACTTATATCATGCGTATATATTATACACATATAAAATATGCAAAACACAAATAGATTGTCAGAAACAAACACATAAACGACCAATAATAATTTGATACTCCAAACCCCTATTCGCCCCAAAATAAGATACGTAATTAGTTAGGCCACCGATCGACAAATTATTATGTCACAATAAAAATGTTACTAATTAATCGAGCTTGAGTTTTTCGCATCGTGCAGATCATCAATCCGGAATCCGTGATTAGTAAAGTTCTTTAACATATCCGGAACGGTTGACGTCGGGGTGTGTACGTCGGGGAAAAATCGAGGATAAAACCGTTTTCCGTAGGTGATCAAATTCTCACGGTAATTGCGATGCTCGCGAGTTGAAAAGGTTGAAAAGGGCGATGGAGGAAGGAAGAGGGAGGGTTGGATTCGCGTGAAGAATATCGAATTAGCTAGCAGAATGCGTCCTTTGTTGGGGCTGGTCTTCACGTTAACTACGGAGAATAATGACGATAATGAGACTGTGAGACGACCAGGCTGATCTTCCAGGACGCGGAGCCTTGTCAAAGGCCGTTATTCAATTTCTTCATGGCACTTTAACTGGGAAGCCAGGCTTTCATGCGGACATCGCGTTTTCGAGCTTACGAAATGATTATTACGTTATTACGTGGTAATAACGCACCACTTTTGGATGCCACTTTTATTTCCTTCTCGCTATTGAGTGTATAATGGCAGAAAATACAGGACTTTCATTTTTCGCGAATTTCACTTAACAACACGAATTTCATTAGGAAGAAACTGTGTAGGCTTATGGGAGCTGTAAAAATGTTGCAGTATATTTGAGAACGTGAAAAAGATTGGGACAGGTTTGTAGATCATCAAAGTTCTGGCTTTGGGCTTAGCCCCGGGTGGACGGGCATTCTGCTCCCGAACAAAGGTTTCCCCGGGTTATTGGCCAAGATACGTGACAGCCAAGGGCTTTTAGGATAGTCTATTGATCACGGAATTGAGGCTCTTTGAGCTCGACGATCCGGAAGAAGCGTCGATGGATATTTCCTCTTCATTCTTTCCACTTTACGCTACACTTATATATACATATACTTATATATGTACATTGTACATGTGTACCATATACTCTGTCGTATACATCACGGTTCCCTCCTCCACGATAAGGAAATCCTTTTGCGGCCTCCGGCCAATCGGGTTTTACTTAAGCACCCTACCATCTTATACCCGGTAAACGGAATTATATGCGAATTCGTATTTCACGCCGATCACTTCCTTCGTATCGTACCCTTCTTTCGGTGATTATCTGATTTCTCTATAACTCGAAGGGTGCTGGGGTCATGCACCTTTTGAAACGTTATCAATCATTCTTCATTTATGTGATATACAGGGTGGCCAAAAAAGTCAGGACCAAACATGTACCACGTGTTATTGAGGTTAAGTAAGTAAAAAAAGATCATATAAACTCATGTGCGAAAATGCTTTACTAATGAGTTATATCAGACGTTCTGATCAGACAATAAGCTTCTGAATTAATTGTTTTACTTGGTTGCAAAAGTTTATAATAAATTATTCTCTTCATATCCCACTATAAACAGGCGTCCCATAAAAAACGCACGAACTTTCTGATCAACCCAATATGTAACATTATTATACGATTTGTAAATATCTATTGTGCAACATATTTTAGTAATATCTTAGTAACTTATTAAAATATTAATTTAAGTACTCGGTATATTTTAATACTTGTTATGAAAATATTTCTACGTAATGATTATTTAATTCTACCATATTAGATATAAAGGAATAAATTCGTAATATTATGTTCGTATATTATTTATGTATTATAATTCGTATATTATACAGGGTGTCCCAGCTGAAATTGACATTTCCATTTACATCGAAATTATTTCCCGTAGCGAAACATCTTTCAGACAAAGTCAAACGGCTTCGAGGGGGTCATATTCTGATGCTATTATTATAGTTTGTTTGTAGGTGGACGCGCAAAAGTCACGTGGAGGTCAACTTTATGTTTTTTAAACGGTATCCTATGTTTTTGAATATATTATTCGATGCCGCTCGATATTCCCTGTAAAAAAGTATTAACCCACGCATGTCGAAAAGTTTAAGAGATATTTTGATTTAAATACAGCTGAGAGCTGCAGAATGTCGAGCTGCGTCGAATAATATATTCAAAAACATATAGTTCGATTTAAAAAAATAAAATTGAAAAATGAATAACATCAGAATATGCTCCCCTCGAAGCCATTTAACTTAACTATTCTAAAACATTTTTCGCTACGGGAAATAATAGCGACGTAAATCGGAATGTCAATTTCTAATAATAGTATATAAACATTGTTATTTAACAGCTACAGAAATTTGTAATTTGGAAGTCAGCGAATACGATATAAGTATTATATATTCGATATTCTTATATTTTGTTACTTGATTCATCGAACTTATCCGCGTGTTGATTTATCGTTCTATATTCTATTTCCTAGTTTTTATTACTTGACTAATCGCATCTATTCGTTTCCCATTAAACCTTCCCCTTCCTTGATCTCCCATACCTTAAATCAAAGGAGATCTGTCATCCACCGAATCCGTATTTCATGGTTATTACTTCTTTATTCAGTCTGCACTCGTACTTCTCACTTTTAAAGCGAGTTCCCTTATTTTTCCAGAAATTTCGGTCGGCCTCATAAATATTAATATCGCGTCGAAACGAAGTTTTCGGGAACCTCCAACGTGGCTTTCGGTTAGCTCGAAATACGCATAAAATTGAAGGTACACGAACAGCCGGCATGAAAATCTGGAAACTTCGCGATCAGCCGGTGAAGTAAGGCGGGGAAGAACCAACGAAATAATTTGTAACTACGTTTGCATAGACTTCGAACATTCCACGAATAGAAATGTACGAAGAACGTGAGAAATAAGGAGGAGAAAGAGGTTGGGAGACAAAAATTAGGAAGACGACAAAATAAAGCTATCTTAATTATTGAAACATCAAAGTTTTTCGTCAACTCCGAACATACCCCTAGTTCACGAACTTTTTCACGTTGTTCCTCCTCAGTGGCGTACTCCTTAAGTAAATAGGATTTAAGATCCTTCAAAACAGTGTCCGGCCTTTTGTCCAGCTTCTTTGGTCTTTCTGGACTACTCTTCAATCCCGAGTATTGATTATCGATGGCGATCTCACCTTCTCCGGAAGCCCTTCCTGGATTTTCACCCTCCTGACCTTTCACCTTCGATGCCTGTCGACATTCAATGATATTGCTTCTGTAATCTTTTGGTATATCCGCCTTTTGTTATTCGTTATTCATTATTCCCGATCCCAGATATATTTACGTCGACAATGGAATTTATAGTAATATAAATAATGATAGCTAGTAATCCGTAAGATGTTGAATACTGTTCCGACGGAACGAGGGATTTGTCTTGGTCAAGATCCGAGGGGGGTCGTAAGGATGCAGACAACACCAGGTGCGCGAACATTTGTTAGGAAATGTTATACTCCGAGCCTCGATGCACGTTTTACGACCTATTGTTGGTCAACATGTTAATTTCGGTACGTGTTCGAGCTCGGTAATTAAGGATTAGGACCGAGGTGTGCTCGTACTGCTAGTAATAATCAGAAGTCACTTCTCCCCACAAGCTGTGTTTTGATTAAGGAACTGCTTACGGCGGAGAGCAGAGTCTCAAAATAGCAAGTAAAGAGTGAACACCAAAGACTTAGCGTGACACTGTCCATTTATATTAGTGTATATTGTATATATCTGAACTTAGAATATATTATACTCAATGAACACCTCTTGGGAGTACCCCTCGCAACTCAAGCGCGAGACGCATCTCGTTCTTCAAGTGGGAAAGACGAAGCATACTCCGCAACAGATACAAATGACACCTGACAATGCTAATAATAAATAAAACTTGCGAAAGCCATTACAAAAGGAGACCATCATCCGTACAATCTAGAATCCGATAATACTTCTAAAGTGAGTAAGAAATACACAGTAATAAATGTTCCATGCCAAGTAGAATAAGATTCCATCTCGGTAACCGTCGAGTGATCGGCATTTTTCTCGGGGAGAAACTTCCTTTCTAGGAAACCCGGACATGATAAAAGTTCGGGAATCACTCTCGACGCAAAAATCTTTTTCCCGGAAAGGTCCCTCGCGCGAATGCCACGGCGGTAAGTTACGTCAGAAGGAAAAATAAGTAGCCGGGCGTTGGGAGACGCGAATAATAATGATCGATGCCGCGGTGTTATTTTATCGGGTAGAAAAATCACGTCTGCCTTCTCACCTCGTTTATCAGAATGTTCCGCCCCCTCGTGGTATCGTTTCGTTCGTTCAGTCGATTTAAAGTATCCTGCGATGGCGTCAGACTCTTCGCCACTTCGGTTTCGTTGCTTTCTGCCAGGATCTCCCTTTGCGTGCTAAGTTCTTTCTTCACCGTTGGGACTCTCTTCATCTTCGTTTTATCCCCTCTGTACATACTGGCGATTTTTTCAGTTTTGTATTTTAGGAGCTGTGCCACCTGTAACAGTAATTATTCATTTTTGTTGAAACACAGTTGCGTAGGTTTGGTGTGTTTTAATGATGAGTGTCTTAATTAGAAAACATAAAGATTGCAAGGTATATAATAATGTTTCAAATTAAATTTGACATTTTATATTATATATCATGTACTTGTTATTTGAGTTTATTACTTGTATCGATTATGAAAATTCAAATATTTCTCTGTTTGTATCAACTTCATAAACTGTAAATAATATTTTAGGACTGCCGGAAAGTTCTGTCCGTTTGGCGCAATTATTTGCAATTTAATCGAAACTACATAATTAATTCTTTTTACTGTTTCGTTTTAACATTGGTACAATTCGACATATATCGATATAAATGTTTTATCATCGGTATTTATCAAGGAATATCGAAGGAAAAGTTTCTGTGGATAAGGTTCAATTAGGACACTGTAAACTTTACGAGTATGAACAGTATGAAATTTGTTAAACGTTTATGGAGCATGCGTGGTATCCGAAGAAACACGCGGAAGATGGTTCAAAAAATTGAAGAACGGAGACTTTAACCTTGAAGGCTATGATATTACTGGCAACATTTTTTAAGAAGATCCACTTTTACGAAGGAGTTATCATCATTAATGGAAATCACGTTGTTAATTAAACATTAAGAAACAACATAGAATTCTAGTATTTTCCTTTACTAAAAAACACAGAATTTTGCGGCAGAGCTAATAAACACTCCGCGACAACTGTATAACCTCACTACCTGTTATTCAAGATTTTTCACGCAAGATGTTGACTTATTCAAGACAACAATTTTGCAAAATTCTTCAGAAAATAAATATTTTCAGCGAGTCATTTTTTCAATATGTTCAAATAAATTGAAAAGCACATAAACAAACCAAATTTACTAATGCTTTCGGTATCAAAGCAAGAAAAAGTTTGCCGAGGTTAAACAGTTGTCGCGCGCAGTTACATATCTACCCCCCAGTAATGAATTGCTACAAACAAACAATGTAACTGCCGTAAAAGTTGAGATTTTTCGAGCGATCGTTACGTTTCTCCCAAACCGATTCAAAGGAAAAATTACTAGTAAGAAATTTCACGTATTTTCTGAGCTTTTCCGGTATTTCTGGGTGAGGTTATATACGTAGCTGTTGCAGAGTGTATATGAAGTGGTAGAAATTACAAGAAGTTTAATCAAAGGATGTAGCCGAATGGATAATGAGTAATACAGGAATATTTATATGCAAATATGTATACAAATTTGCATTTTATAATTAAACAATACAATACAAACATCCAAGTCTTACTTATCGTTATACAAACTGAATTAATAAAATAAATCTATAAGATTTATTCGTCAATTGTTATAGAAAAAAAACAATAATTACAAAATCACAGCTAAGTTAATTTGAATTGGTTATAATATTCTTAGTTAGTAATATATTAATGTTATTAACGTATTGATTTCGTTGCAGCTCAATGTTAACAATTAGTAAATGCAGAAATCCTGTGAGGAAGTATTAGGTGGTCCAATAAGTTCGTTCCGTTTTCGGCGCGGCGACTTTATTACCTTCTTACATGAGTAATAAACCACAATACATACTCAGGTAAAAATGTACATATTCCAGTACACTTCTAGTTTTGCTTTCGTGCGAATTAGACGTATTTTTTCAAGTTTTTCTGTAATATCTAAACTAAAATCATGACGGATAACAAAATTCAGTTTCGACACATCATGTTATACGAGTTTCGTAAAGGGTATAACGCTTCGGAAACTTCGAGAAATATTTGTGTTGTTTACGGGGAAGGCGCTGTAACAGATCGTACGTGCAGAAAATGGTTTGATCGTTTTCGTGGAGGAAATTTTTCATTAGAAGATGACCATCGCGCTGGACGACCACATACTGTTGACAACAGTGCTGTACATGCATTAGTGGAACAAAATCGTTGCATTGAAGTGCGTGAAATTGCATCGGAACTTCAAATGAAAAAATCCACCGTGCATAATTGTTTACGGAAGATGGGATTAATTTCAAAGTTGAATATGTGGGTGCCGCACGAACTGACGGAGCGTAACCGCGCCGACCGCCTGGCAGTGTGCATGGCTCTGCTGAATCGGCATCGAAATGAATCGATTTTAAAAAGAATTGTTACTGGAGATGAAAAGTGGATACAATATGAGAATCCTAGAAGAAAACGTAGTTGGTGTGAAGGCAACGAACTGCCCGAATCAACGGCAAAACCTGGACTGCACCCAAAGAAGGTATTGTTATCGGTTTGGTGGGATTACGAAGGAATTGTTTATTATGAACTTTTGCCAAACAACTGTACCATCAATGCCGACAAATATTGCGACCAATTGGACCGATTAAAGGAAGAAATTCAGAAAAAAAGGCCAGCATTAGCCAACAGAAGGTGCGTGATATTACAGCACGACAACGCTCGACCACACGTGGCAAGAAATGTTATTGAAAAATTGAATGACGTTGGCTGGGAGGTCCTGCTGCACCCTCCGTACTCTCCTGACATAGCCCCATCAGATTATTATTTATTTCGGTGCATTCAAAATTCGGTTACCGGAAAAAAATTTGAAAACTTTGTGGTCCTCCAAAAGCACGTGGCGGAGTTTTTTAATAAAAAAACGAAAGACTTTCATCCGAAAGGAATTATGAAGCTACCTGAGAAGTGGCAAGAAGTAATTGAAAAGAATGGTGACTATGTATGTGAATAAAATAAATTGTATTTGAAAAAAACGGCGTTTTACTGTAATGGCTGAAAACGGAACGAACTTATTGGACCACCTAATAATAAAAGGACCTTGACTTTATCTAATGGTTGACCGATTTCCAAGTAGACCATGACCTATGACCTATCCTTGACCCGCCACCCACAGCTCATTCCTTCGTTTGTTTCCGTCTCCCATTAAACCTGGCACTGCGCCAGCGTAATGTCTGCCTGACATTTCCACCTAATTCTCTACTAATACCAACTTCTTTTCCTGTTATCGTACAAACCCGGATTGCTTGCCGATTTCTGTTAAATAGGTCAAAGTATACAGGGTGTGCCGTTATCAATCAAACCAGTGGAACGCGTATGTGTGTAGTTTCCAGGCAGATAAATCGAAAAGTCCATTAACTTTTACAAAATCCCAGCCACCGTTTAAGAGTTATGATCGTTTAAATGCTCGCTGTCCGTAATAATGGCAACCATTTATTTCCGAGATATCTGCTGCATTAATTATTTGAATTAATTTAGTTCATTTAATATAGCTGCAATGAAATTATATTATATTTATCACTCAGTAAGTACATTATCTGTTTCCGATGTATGGGATTGAAAGAGCTTAACAGCTGATTGGTGCAATGTATTTGCTGCGATGCTTATTACATTATAACATGAACTTGATTATTACTTAATGTGAATTATCAATTCTGTCACCACTGATTTGTTTCTATTATATTTATATGACAGCATATTGACAGCAAAAATAAATATGGATAGAGAAATAAAGAAGAAAGTTTCTGTGTATATAAAAGTTGGTCTTCTTATTAAATAATTATACGTGATCTTTCTCTTTCGAATAGAATTTAAATTGCACGTGATATGAATAGTTTCCTGCATTTTGTCCGGGAGCGGATATAAGAAAATGAAATGGAAAATAAGAGGGGCTCGTGGAAACAGGAATGCAATATAAGTTTCGGTGTGTAGGTGGACTTAAAAGCTTCTCCCGTAGATGAAACCCTGCTCCAATTCCTAATTAGAACTAATCCCGAATTTTTTAATGGAATTTATATTACCCGAGGTATGCTCCGCCCTCTGAATGATACTTAGAATTAAAATGGAGGGTGAAGGGTTGGAAATGGAAACCGGTGGCTTCACCGAGAGAAGAAAATAATATAATTTTATCGTGGTCGAATTAAATTCCTCTCTGTTAATAACTGGGCCGAGTTACGAATTTCCTGTAAGTAGTCGTGCAATTTATACGGCAGATATTATCGAAAAAATAAATTGGCATTTCCATTATTACAAATTATTTAAGTTCCCGGCATTTTATTAGAACATAAAATACTTCAAATATATATTAATGTATTGTATATAAAATACAAATGTAAGGAAATTAGCTAAGAAAGAATGAATGCTTTCTAATTTCTCAGCATTTTAGAGTACATGTTAATCAGATAGACAGTAAAATGTATTTAATATCAATATCAATATCAATAGGAATATCATCAATATTATGAATTATAACAAGCAACCAAATTTCAAACCTTCTGCTGAAGTTAATAAATGCTTATTAAATTTCGAAATGTTAATGAACAGCTTCTATTTCATATATAATAATAGATATATTCTTATTAGCGGAATATAAATACATGTATGAAGTATGTAATATTTGGAATTGTGTGAAGCCTGTAACCCCGGAGATAAAATGCAAAGTGACGGTGCCAGAGGGAAAAAGGAATCTAATATGGCAGTGGAAACTCGGTCGTCTTAAAAGCGCTTTCTGGGATCAGTGTCCGCGTATCGTCTAACATTGATCCGCATATATCGAGTAGACCTTTTTCGGACTATCGGAAAGTACTTTGCATCGGGACAAAGGTTTCGGGCTGTTTCCCCATCGAAAAGCCATTTCTAACTCATTCAATGGAAACTTGGAATTTTCAAGGTAGCCTCTATGCCTTTTTGCAAATACCCTTTACCTATGTTTCGCGCATACTGATTCGAATCCAATACATTTTTGTTTTATTATTCTTTCTGTACCCTCCCTCGATCGATTTTCTACCTTGCCGAGTTTTTTGTTTCATCCAAGGCGTACGACGGTAAAATTTCATCGTTTGTTTCGTCCCCGATCTGCCCCGCTTCCGCACCTCTCGCTCCCATCATTGGGCGAACCACGAACACGAAATTTATTTACCGAATACACATATTGCGATCAAATCAAATTTTCCTCCGTTCGTCGGCTGACAAACTATCTTTTTCATTCGGCCGACAAACACCGGCTGCTGAACTCTCGCATCAGCCACAGATTCGTGTATCCGGGATTTCGGGCGACAAAACAATTTTTCCGACAAGCATTTTTGACGCCTGGATTCGATATTAGTTTAGAATGATTATAGTTTCATGGCGTTTCCGGTATTCCTGGATAACTATCGCTGTATCGGGATATTTCAGAAAAACTGTCAGGCATTAAAATATTATATAATGGCAATATCATAAATGGAGCAATTAATGCGAAATTAATATGAATAAACAACATGGATTTATAGAATTTTCGTGTTGAAATCGAAATATTATAGCTTTGTATACAGTTTCCTACATTGTACGTATGCTTGTTACTGTTTGTTATTCAATTTAATGTAAACACTAATAATTCACTTGAATAGTTACTAACTCGCTTATTTCGCATAGAAACCAACCTAATTTAAATACAAATTATTTCGATATTACTTTATAACTTTTAAAACAGTTGAGCTTGAAAACAGTGCAGCTTCATTGACAGTGATAGTGTATCCCACACTCCCACACTAAGTGTGGGATCGCTAACTATCGTTAAGGAAATTATTAAATATCTTGTCTATAAAATGGAATGGGATACTTTTCTTTGGGTATACCTGTAGATTGATGTATGTTGATATTATGTATTAATTATACATTTCGCTTAATACGCAATTCGTCGAAGTATCCCCCGTTTTTCATTATTGCTACTTTACATATTTTTATTACATATCTCGACAAGTTTGTGTAATGTTTCTTGCTACATAGTTTGCCAGCCTTCTTGTAGTAAAGTAATTCATCGTATGGAAACTAAAAACCGACCGATAGCAATAAACGGAACCGACCGATACAATATGTGTCTGCATAGCAAGAAAATAGTTTAATATTAATGGCAAAATTATAAAATGGACAAAGGTTTTATATTCAATTTACTTTTAATGTTCATTCTAACGTTTGAAGTAAAATTTAGAATAAAGACAAAGCAAGTGACCCCAATAAAAAAAATGAATGAGGAAAGCACTTACCATTCCGTCATTTTTGTCGATGACCTCATCTGTGATCGCCTCGTTGGACGCGACATCTTCGTCGGAATTGTTCACAACGACCTCGTGAGAATCGAAGCTTTTTGCAAGAGGTATTCTCTCAGGAATAATAGGGCTTCCAATAGAGATGTTCGAGTTCCTAGTATCGTCCTTTGACATTGCTTCGTGAGACTCAGCAATGGTTTTTAACTCGTCCTCGTACTCGTCCTCCCCTTCATCCTCGTACTCCTCCCCCACCTCCTCTTCATCCTCCTCCGTCATCTCTTTCTTTCCGTTCTTTTCCACGTCTCCCTCTTCGGCCTTTGGCTTTTCTTCGCCAATGGGTTCCAGTGGATGTTCTTCGGAATCGACATCCTCGAACAAGGAATCGGTTTTCGTGGTTGTGTTGGTCACCGTGGTTGTTAAAACCTGCAATTTGTAATTGATAAAACTCGAATCAGATATATCGCTAATATTCTTAAAATTTGCAATATTTTTAACGTTACGATATATGATCTAAATAACTAATGTATCGTAGACGCTTAAGCAGTTTATTTTTGGATGTTATATACACGTAACAAACGCGTATCGCGTGTTAGCGCATAACACGAATTTCGGCCCTGTACTCCACGTTTTAATCGAAACTTCATTTGTGAAGTATGCAGAGCAAATATTATGTATAGTTAACATATTCCGTTATATATTAGTTAGTATAATAATTTAACATTTTTAATATGTAATGTCAAGATACCTGTATGTTAAAATAATAGTTGAAATACAAAGTAGAAATGACCTCGTTTGTAGTCAGACTAAAGCAATATTAATAACTACGATATGAGAATAGATGAGGAATGTAACGAATCTACCATTTTTACCGTTTTATTTATCTAACATCGAAATTAATGCAATACCATAAATGAAGAATTATCAGTGTACACAAAAAGGATAATAAAAATCTTACCGGAGCAGTTCGTAACGTGGCATCGTTCTCTGTTTGGCCAGAAACTGCAACAGAAAAACGAGAGACGATTCATTAAGTTTGATTCATGAGAATAGAACGTGCCTTAAAATAAATCACTAGAAATTCCTCCTCCTTTTCGACTCAAAAACGCGGTTCTATCGAACCTAAAAGTATGCCTTGCGTAAAAATTAAATTGGAGGGCCTTCCATAGCACCTGCCATTTCTTTCTTGAACGACGAATGAATTATTCCTCTTTAATTACACGCTTAAAGAAGATAGGATTTAAATCCAACGATGAAGGGGTCTCAAAAGTTGCAACGAATATTAGATCGAAATAAAATATCGTTAATTTTAATCAACGGCTTTTAAATATATTTCATGTAGAATTAAAATCAATTTAACATTAATTGCACAAATAGGAGTGGATTCTTGAAAAAGTTTAGTAGAAAAGAATTGAATGTGAGTGTTTTATTTGTAGTAACTTCAACATTCTACAGTTAAATTATTAAGTAATATGTGAAAGAAGAATGTAGGGTGGAAAATGATGAGCTTTCAATGTTTCCAGTCTGGTAATTTTTCCTGGAGAATAACGGTGGTGGCGGTGGTTTGATCGAATAGTTCAGCAAACATAGGCGTTTCCTTGAACTGCAATTATCTTAAGTAAACTTACTAAAGCTCCCGAGTATCACGAAATTGGAGTCGTTAGCTCACTGATACTGACCCAGACATATTCAATCTCCCAGTCAGCAGCTTTCCGAAATATTATCCTCCAATATTAGACCCTGATGTACATTCAAATCTCGATCGTGGTTATTGCGACAAAAATCAATTGTTAATACATTTCCGAGCGAAGAATTTAATTAATAATATAGTATTTAAATCCAATATGTTTCCAGCATATTACAAATTTGTATGCCAGATTCGAAACATATTCGATTTATTAGATCAGTAGGTTTGATAGAAACATTTAGCATTTGTTTAAATATGAAAAGTTTTATAGAACAGCTTTAAAGAATAATTTAGAGAATGTTAAATTTAAAGGAAGTAAGAAATTATTTAATTAATGGAAGTTTGCATTTCAATGCGAAAGGAAATTAAAATTTGGTGGAATTTTATGTGGAGTTTCAGCGAGTCTTTATTCTTTTATTGGTATGCAAGCAAGTAACCGTACGAAATATTAAAGATTTCTTTAACACACATGTTCATGGCTTTTCATCAATACCAACAATTTTCTCTCGATTTTCCCACATTTTCTAACCGCATATTCTTGCTTAAATTACTCACAAGAAAAATATCTGGTTCGAAATACTTCTCAAAGTTTTTGACGGAGCGGAGCTTGAAAACATATCTACTACAATTTTTCATAATATAAAATAATGTAACATATAATATATTGTATTTAAATACATAATACCATATACGTATCTCTGTTTCAGTAAATAATTAGTAAATTAAGAACTAAGTAAAATTCTCAGAATATTAATATTCTGATTAGAACAATAACTTGTTCAAACAGTCGAATACACCACCGAAATATTCATCATATACTTAATAAATAACTAATGTAATCAATCAATTCGTATCCTTAAAGATGAGTTTATCAAATTCTACGAGCTATATACACTACCGGTCAAAAGTTTGGGTTCGCCTGCTTTATCTTCATTCTAACATTTAAATTAAACGTTTAAATTAAACTATTGGCTCGCCACGCACACACACACGTATTGTATTGGCATTTGGGTGTAAAAAGATTTTGTTACCTTCAAAATCGGTCGGGTCCGTTTATTGTTATCGGCCGGTTTTTAGTTTCCCTACAACAAATTACTTTCCTACAAGAAGGTTGGCGAACTATGCAGCAAGAAACATTACACAAACTTGTTGGGGTGTGGCAAAAAAAAGTAAAATAGCAATAATGAGAGAAGGGGGATACTTCGACGAATCGCGTATTAAGCGAAATGTGTAATTAATATAGAATAAAATATACGACATTTTTACAACTGTTCCATCTTATTGTCACGTAGCGCGTTTACCTGGGCACTCTCGCGAGTGCCGGTGGTGTGTGCGTCGAGAGCTTTCGGGGGCCGAGCGGTGGTGGCGATCTCTCGACTAAGGTAACGCGCTAGGGCGGTGGATGAATAAAAGAATAAAACTAATTTAGAAAAATAATTATATCTACGGAATAGATATAGACAGGATTGTACGGGAGTCCCAAGTGGCTAAACCTATACAGGTTCTGTATATTCATTGACTATGATTGTAAGATGTGGATAACGAATGTGGCTATGAAAGGTATAATGAACAAAATAATATTTGAATCAAAAATAAACCATGTATTACAAAACTATTTAGAAGATCTTGAGGTTTTACATAGATGTTGAAAAGTACATGGAATTATTCGGTAGCAATTCGCTATGAATATTACGGTTATAATATCTGTCGTTTTACACGCGTGTTACAATTTCAACAATCGGTTACCGTCAACCACAGGGAAAGGCCCACAATGCTTAGCATTCGGTTAATAAGGTTTTACTTCCATTAGGTCTGTCGGTATAAAAATGCTGATAGATATTTCGTAACAAGGGTGTTGGATGTTAATCCATGTGTTTCACAGATTTAAGATGCGAGTGGATGATTTATAATACACTACACTTACTTAATTAAGCGATAATTTGGATAATGAGTTGGTTTTTCTTACGAGTAACTGAGTCTTTTCGCGAACAGGTCAACGAAACTATGCTCTAACGTCACAAGGGTAAGGTTCACACACTATGCGACTTGACGAAAACTGCCGATTATAAAGAAAGGATTTAAAGGTGTTCACTGAATTTAATTATATATACGAGGGTTAATGTAGGTCCGTAGTATGCTCTTCGGTAATCTTACAGAATTGTAGAAATTATTAATTCTAATAATTAATAATAATACTGTCTGCAATTATCTATAATCTAAATTTTAATAAAATGATACTAAAAAGGTTTTAATGAATTACTAAACTGAACATTATGTTTACTCTGAAAAATATATAATTTTAATTGAACTTAAAGAATGATTTTACTCTATTGATGATACTCTAATTTTAATAGTTTTTTAATTGTGAATAATGCTAATTCCTAGAACTCGATAAGATTACTTTTACAGCGTCATACTCGGAAGCACGATATTGTTTTGGCGGTGGCAATCCTATACGTGTGAGAGGAGGAATAGTGTATAGATCAACTAACTAAAGAAAGATTAATTTAATATGCCACTTTGACTCAGGAATATTCCATAATGCGTAGCATTAGTCAAAGTTGCTATAATTTAGAAAAGAAAAGAAACAATTTTTAATTATGGTAAATCTAGTGGAAAAATATAGACAAGAGCTATTGTATACGGTTTAAACTACAGAAAAAGAAAAAGAATTCCATTCCTTTTCTCACGCGTATAATTGAGCTCTGGTGTTCGTTGTCGCTATCGCTACAATTCGGGTGGCATACGCTGACGATAATAATTCCAAGAAGGAATTTTATACTTCCTTTCTGGTGCTACATGACTGATTTTGTTTTGGAAGGTTCTCGACCAGGGCTTTCCCACAATGCACAGCATTATCGAGAATCTTATATTGGTTGGTAACTAATGAACGATAAGTGGTTAAAAAGAATATTGTGAAGTGACAAAAATGAGTTTAAATATTTGGCACGTAACATTATACTATTCCATCATGTAATATATTGGGTATACAAATATACCCAAAAAAAGTATCCCATTCTATTTTATAGACAAGATATTTGATAATTTGCTTAACGATAGTAAGTGATCCCAAACTTATAACCATCAAAATGCAGGGCAAGGTACATCCAATGAAACGTTTCAAAAAATAGAATCCGGATATCAATCGAAATAAGCTCAAAGTAACACCGGGCGCGATTTATCTGGGAATGAAAATGGTGGTGGGACAATTAAACTTCCGGTAATTGGCACGTAACAAGCAAGGGGTTAGGGTATGGGGGTGTGACGAGAGCCGATAAAGTTGCGTCTGCAAAGGGGTGTAATTGCCTGTAGCAGGTAATGACGACTATCCCGATGGGAGCCGCACCAATTAAACATTTTAATCGCACGCTAACTAGGAACCAACCTCCTAGATAACAGGACAGCTAAATTACGTGGGAGAATAATTTCGGTGCGTTGCCAATACGAAAATTTCATTGGAGTAGATTTCCACTTACATTAGCGACTGTCTCCCTTAACCTCCCTTACTTCCCTTGAATTTCGTATTCGTACGTGATAGCGATACAAGAGAGACCGGAACAATAGTTTACTCGAAACTCGAATTACTATCCTTTGGAATTCAATTACTCCGTTATTCGAAATCGGAGAATGTCGGTAACTCGAATTACTTACGCTCCACATAGAAATTCTTTCATGCAAATTTACGTACTCTCTTCTATTGAAACGTTCGTTATATTCTACTGATTTCGAATGCGATTGGCTCTTTGAACGTTAAATGCCGATGCTTTGAAACTACTGACGGATATTCTATACCTATAGAAGTATGTACTCTTAATAAGAAGTATATTATTATTATTATATTATTGGTATTCTTTTAAGTAGAGATTGTAAGTTGAGTTTGTTAGTAGATGCTGATAGTTCCGACGAGTTTCTCGTAATTAATTAACTGAATACCTACAAATAAATACCAACTTTTAAAACTACATGATTCGTATCTCTGTTTTATTGTTATTCGCTGGAACCAAGAGGTAAGAGAATAATAAAAATAATTGACACGAAGTAAGAATTTAAGACGCGATTCGAGTTGAGCAAAGTATCAAGTTAGGTAAATGTAAGCAAATATCGTTTTCGTTTATGAAGCCATAAGATCAACGGATGCGCAAGTAATTCTGTAAATCGTTCCGAGTCAAACGTTTCAGCGAAACAAATATTTATCGTCGGTCGGAACGTAAATGGCGGAATATTTCATTACAAGAACAATCTTAAATAATTTAATGTCGAATAAACTTTTGGTCCTTCCAACTGAACTTGGTAAAGTTATGTGGATTGCGAGCGGGCTTTAATAATGAAAGCTTTAAAGCCGATACACCGGCAGGTTTAAAGCGTTCGTACGATCAAGCTGGATCGATGACTTCATTTTAACCATGCAGATGCCAGCTATGGCATATGCTACCCTCATAATCTTCCAATACGATTTACATGCATCCCTGCACTTCTGCGGTCAAACCAATCACTTTTTTTCTACCTCCATCAAAATTGCTTCGCCAAGTTTAATGCTCTCTCCATCAACTCACTCAGATTGCAGCTGTGGATTTTCTAGGGTACGTCATACCAAGGCACCGCCATTTTTCAATTCCCTTTAGATATTATACTTAGAGAATGTTAAACTTACCACTATTACTTATTGATTATACATTGTATTGGAATATATTTGATTTCTATTAAATATGAATAGATATTTTTTATATTAATTTCAGTACAGTAACGGATATCCAAATATGGTCTAAGTGCGTTTTCTGCCTATCCGAGTAATGTAATAATAAGTTAATTAGTATTGTTACTGTTATTATTAATTTTATGAAATTAGTTAATGAAATGAGGTAATTAATTGAACGGTTTGTTTTATTACTGGAGAATACTTCGATGTTCTTTAAGTCTACTTGAATTCGATCTAAGTGGAATAAAACAATATTCGATATCTTTCACCTTTACACGTTTTACTTGTCACATCACTTAGTTCTAAGGATATTATAAAAGTTCATCATAAAACCGTTTGCGCGCATAAATTTTATATTAAAATGTTTCGACATATGTCGAAAATAAATGAAACCTTTTGACCGTGCGTACGCAAATACCTTCACAAATATAGGTGTCTGAACAAAATACGAATATTTAACTCTGTGCATTGCGAAAATTTGTCTGATCAAAATTGACTATTGACATTAATTCATTTTTACTTTACCAATGTTTTCCTCGAGTGGAAAATTGTCGCGCAGGTATACATGAAATATTCAATAACGACTAACAGATACATCCCAGTAATATTAAAAATTTATTGGATTCGCTATTAAAATTCCCGCGAACATAGAAATGAACTACTATAACTTATATTAGAGCTGTTATATAAAAAAATTATTCGCGACATCTATGTTATTAAATATTATAAGATTATATTACATTTTCATATGTACATAAATAGTACTATACTGAACTGATTATTTTCTTCAACATATTATTTCAGATACAAACTATAGGAAAAAGTTGTCAATAATAATTAGCACATGTACTACTACCATATCAGAATGCTATTTACTGCAAAAGGGACTATTAATTAGAAGGATTGTGCATCAATTAAATTGTAAGTGCATTAGCAGTGAGAGGTTGGCTTAGGTTGCTTTCCCTGTAAGACTTAGATCTACCATTACGGTTTAAGTAGGGCTGGGGACCTGTTACTCGGCTATAGCCCATCCCAGGAAACCTTTCACTCGGCTCAGACAAGTTTGAGTTCGTTGTGCGCAGGTCCCCACTATCATTCCATCCTCCAGACTTGCTATTGGCCTTAGTCCCACTGTGACGTCACAGAAGTCGGGCAAAAAACGGTGGGGAGAAGAAAAGGTAGTGGGGAATGCGCGAGCCGGGTGAAAGGTTTCCTGGGATAGGCTATATCTGGGAGATCTAACAATTCAAAGGGTTTTGGTTCGTCTTCTGGCAGTTAATGTAATCGATCCTGGGAAATGCGTATCGATATCGTTCCTCTCTAATATCCTTCTTGATAATTAAACCTGCAGAACTGAATCAAGTATGCACACTGTCAGTACTTTTGGTATTCATGTTAATCTCAACGTGGTATTGATTAAACTAATCAGAGCAAGTCCGACGAATTATCCTCGCTGGATATCCTGCGTAGATCAACTCTGGCTATCCTGATTTATGTACAAATTGCATTGCGAATGTGTGTAAACTAAAATATTTCGTTTGAATTCATGTGTGTACAAAACTGCGATATTGTGATATCTAAATACATAATATATTTTTGGAACATGGAATAAAATGGACGAAGGCTCTTTCGATTCTCGATTAAATGAAGGGTCTATAGTTTCTTTATATTGAATATTATATTATATTATACTGTATATTGAATGCAAACATACACTACCATATCTTCAATTTAATATAAATCATAATTAATTGAATGAGAACTGAGAATTATTGAAGAAATTAACTACTAAACTAAATACTACTGCTACTAATTAGCTACTCGTATATTCAGTATTACATTATCTCCTTTACTGAAGCTTATTATACACCAGCAAAATTAATTACTAAACGAACTACATCTACTACTAATTAACTATTCGTATCTAAATTAGCTTCTACTAAATGTTTTTATGAAAAACCAATTTAACTCTCCTAGTATTCAACAGCTAGCTCACGGATGATCAGATAGCTTTATCCCAAACCTTTCAAGTGGTTCCAAGCAACAACCTTGTTTGAATGGAAGGATCGAAGAGGAGAGTGTAAAAGCGAGGTGATTTCGCACGTTCTCAAGCACGTGACGAAGGATTTTCACGTAACCGAGTTACAAAGCCTGGGGGTTGATCCTCCCACGGGGGGATTTCGAATCATTTCTAACTGTACACCTAGTGGCACGCGGAAACGCATTAATGACTTCACAGGCTCGAATCCCTTTGAGCCTTCTGCTTATCCTTTGACGTATACTCACGTTCTCCTGCGTGTCAGTGTAATTTTCTAGATTACTAATTGAACCATCAAAGCGCAGGTTCTGTATTTGCTCCCGGGTTCTCAGAATAGGCAAACCATAGAATATCGCTATCCAGATATTAATATCGATGATTAGCAACCGGCTGTAGTGGGGTATTATAATTAGGAAGATAAAAGACCTCGGTATTCACATCGCTAATGAACACGTGCAATCATTTTGTGATAAGAATAGAGATAATATTCAAGGATGAAATTTGATTTTGCTAGGTTGATTATCAAACGATAATTAACAGTGATTTATATAAATGAATAGTATTAGGGACAGCGGAAAGTAATCAATTCGGGAGCGGACAATTTGTTCGCATCAACTGTTAGGAATTGAACTTTTTTAAAGATGGAGTTTATCTTATAGAATAATGTTTAATATGAACAAATAAATGGAGTTTCATAAAGTATAGTATATGAAAAATAATGAATTACTTTCCGGTACCCCTAATATAAGGAGACAACCATGAAGCTATTCTTATAGATTAATTAAAAAATTACCATACTATTGGTGGTGTATGAATTTGGATATTAATTAATAACTTAGCGGTACTTTATTCAACTATGGTAGAATTTTGGAAACATCGTGCTACGAGTATATTTCTTCGAAAAGTAAGATAATGTTCAATGAACACAATCTCGTTATCTTCATAGATCACACAATAGATTTATATTCGATCAATACATGTTATATGACTATTAACGCTCCACATAAAAGTAAGTACTCTGTATGAAATCAAATATTTAATACATACCTAAAAAACGAATAAGAATTCAGCATGCGCGTATTTTAACCCAATCGAAAGCGCTCGAAGCTAATGGTACTTTAATGTAACATAAATTGCAAGGAATTCCGGAGGAACGCGTCAGACATAAATAACCGAAAGGCCACGTTTCAACGAACAATTACGAAAGAACCAAAGAATACATCCTCGAAGTTCGTAGCTCCGTGTTTCGCATAACAAAATCCCTATTATTATTCTTGCATCAAGCCAATATCTATGAAATATGTCGTGGTATTATGGCTGGCATAGAAACCAATGTTCACAGAAGAACCACGTGTACCGTTAAATATAGAAATTCCATTAAACTCAACCCCGTGAATTTCATGCTCTATAAGTTCCGAATGGGACACCAGGAGAAAGGTGAAGTAGACGAATAAATATCCGGCGGCGTCTATTCGTGTCGGTGACGAAAAGTAAAAAACCACCCCCGTATTACGGGAGGTCGGAATTGCAACTGTACAAGCGCACCCTCTGAATCTCTACCATCGAGAAGAATCCCGGTATATTGCCTTCATTTCCGAATGTATTTTACGTATACATCGACGATAAGCCGCCATTCGTCTCGTACCTTCTTTCCTCCTCCCTCTCCCCTTCTCTCTTTCCCCTCGAGCACGATCGTATCCGACGAAATGAAATTTTTTAGGAAACCTTAAGTCTCCATTTACATTTCCTCTAATAGTGTCGTGTACGAGAAATCCCTGTAAACTAGGATATACTGCGCCCCCCGCCCCTGCTACGGGTTTTATATGGTTTGCAATTTCCTCGAGAATTGACTGGCGTCATTATTAGAATGTGATCTTTATCTTTATATTTTACCGATTTATATGATATTTTAAACAAAGCCTTATAAAATACGTGAGAATTCTATGTTCGAATACTAGGGTTGAGATACAATTATATTGTAATTTGTACGATGAAAATTAGTTGTTTGGCTTCAAGTTATAATTCTGGATATGCATACAAATTTACTTAAATCCACTTGGATATTCATATGAAATAATACTGGGGATTAAATTGTACGTAAAGGAATTAATGTTGATATACGAATGAATGTATACAATACATACACCATTCTATACGGATTATTTTATACAATGCTCTCGGGAATGTTCGTAAAATGGTGTTTTTATTCTGTGGATTTTTAACATTCTCGTTTTAAATTCTTTTCAGCTTCGTTACGTCTGTTACTCATTCCATTTTCTACTTTTTTAATTTCGGCTAACATCAGAATTTATGTTACTCCAGGAGTACTACGTGTTCTGCGCTCTTAGACTTACAAAGTACGTCTAAGAAAAATGGATATTAAACATTTAAAAAGAGGTGTAAATTAAACGTACAAACTGGCAATGAACAATAGAAATTTCTTTTAACTTTATGCGTCCATTATTCCATCCCACTTGTGTCACTTTAATTCATCCTGTATTAAGGAGTTGTTTTATTTTGCGATTACGTTAAGTTATATATCTTCCAGACTTTTATACCCGCCTTTTATTACAAGTGATTCTTCGTTACATTACCCCTTCTTTACCGTTTAGTTAAAAATCTTTTTACTTCTTCATCTCATAATTATCCTCATATTTGTCGTACAAGGATAACTAAATTCACCCCACTTCGCAATAAAAAGGATTAAACAAGTCAGTGAGTAAATTAATTAGCTCAAAGATATCCTTTAAAATTATTTACAAAATCATAATTTATATACTCGACATTATAGTTTCGAATATAACGTGTCTACCACTAAATTATCAACCAAACATTGTTACAACTCGAGATAAGTAAAGAAGATAAATAAACAAAATATGAAAGGAGCAATTAATTCAGCAGGTTCTCAAAAGTCTGCAAGCAGGTACGATATACATTGGATAAAACTACCGGTGGAACATCAACTCGAAAAGTTCTCCAGGTCTCCTCGAGGGAGGAGGGAAGTAGAAAAAGGAGGTGGAAGAAAGTTTGTTGGCCGTCGCGAGGGTGTAAATTACGAAGGGTTGGGCCGTCAAATTACATGCCCTCGTCCCCAACGAGCCGTAAAATTAACTCGAAGACGGTGGTGGGGCTCAAAAAGACGAAGGAAGAACCGTGTTTTGTGTATATAAACCACCTCACCGCTCGCGAAACCCAACCTCCCGTCCCACCACTGGTATGTTTATGCTACTTTATTCACAATTTGCGCCCACCTTAATACCACTGCCGGGAGACGAGCTTCTTACTACTTTTTTCCCTGCCATGTCAAGGAACCCACTCTTTACGTTTCTACTTGTTTCCACTTGTTTCTATCTGCATCTACTGTGGGTGCTTAGAAAACGAGTGCCGTGTTGCCTGCAATGATATCGCGATACTAAACCTGTTTTATCAAATGTTATTTTTAGATGTAGGTCTCTAAATTGTTACGAGTCCTACATTTTTTAATTAATCTTTATACACATTAAATCCATATTAATAACATTATAAAAAAGCTAAGTTAATAAGAAATAAATTACATTTTAGAAAACTTAAAATAGACTGTAATTTATAAGAGTTGTCATCATTTATAATTAATATGTTGTGGGTTCTTAGTAAACGTGTGTCGTGTTCCCCGTAATGGTATTGCAGAACAAGGATTATTACATGAATTTCTATATTAAAAGCGTTATTATTCATATTATATAGCATTCAATACTTTTGTTGAATAGATTTTGGGCACAATATGTTATATCTCTATATTTTCATTATACAGGGTGAGTCAATAACTATGATTACCTCAAATAACTTGTTTTCTGTTGATCGTATAAAAAATGTTTATAACGCATTTTGTTGTATTTCGAGCGTCCCATCAGATGGATGCAACTTCATTTTTGAAAATTTTATATTTTCCGAAATCTCAAGGTCACCTTGAGTTTTTTGTAGGTCAGTGTGCTTTTTTTTAGTGGTATCATGTAGCCGATGAAGAGCTGAATCCAGCGACCTATAATAAGATGACCTTGATTTGACCTTGAACCTCAAAATTAGGCAACATGTTGAGTGTAATCGTATTAGTTATGTACGTTTAATGCTTGGTTCAAAGAATATGTTCAAAATGTTCGCCAGCCACTTGTTTACACTTCACCAGACGGCATTGCAATGAGTTGCGAACTGCTCCGAGCGTGTCCGGTGTTATGTTGTCGCACGCTCTTTGAATGCGCTGCCGCATATCTTCCGGCGTGGTTGGTGCAGTTTGATAAACTGCATCTTTTAATGTTGCCCACAAAAAAAAATCTAACGGACTTAGAGTCGGCCAACGCGCAAGCCAATTAACGGGTCCATTTCGACCAATCCATCGATTGGGAAACAATTTTTGAACAGCCCGCCTCGAAATCAACGCATAATGAGCGGGACAGCCGTCCTGTTGGTACCACATTCTTCGGCGAACATTCAATGAAACTTCTTCCAAAAATGGATGTAAGGTTTCCTTTAGAAATGCTACGTATTTTTGAGCATTTAATGTCCCTTCGATAAAAATGAACCAATTATACGGCCTAATTTTGAGGTTCAAGGTCAAATCAAGGTCATCTTATTATAGGTCGCTGGATTTAGCTCTTCATCGGATATACGGTACCAGTAAAAAAAAGCACATTGACCTACAAAAACCTCAAGGTGACCTTGAGATTTCGGAAAATATAAAATTTTCAAAAATGAAATTACATCCATCTGATGGGGCGCTCGAAATACAACAAAATGCGTTATAAACATTTTTGATACGATCAATAGAAAACAAGTTATTTGAGGTGATCATAGTTATTGACTCACCCTGTATATATTAAAGAAGGCACACGTCTAAATCAACAATAGATATTATACATTATAAACTATAAATTAATGTAAATATTGTAAATAAATAGTTCCTTACTTTCATATACATATATATATTATTATGATGCGTATGTACCATCGGAAGCGACGTCTAACCTCAATGTCACTTTTCCACGCATTTTTAAGCTTGCCTAATTAGAAAACTCCGTACAGGTTTGGCCAATGAAAATTCTGGATGCGAATGCAACACTAACACCGGCACTTCACTCTTCCTAAAAAATTGTTCCTGAGGAAGAGCTCAGATATTAACCAACTATCATTACATACACACAACTTGTAACCAGTCTTATTGTTAGTCTGACTTGCTCTAACAATTAAACCAGACTTCGGAGTATAAGTCACAAAAACCAAGCTTCGTGTCCGAGAATCCATTATTCATCATAATTTTACCCGTCATTGACGGTGAGTGAAGTGATCAATCCAACTTTATCTGAGGCTAGTCACGTTTTTAACGTACACTACCGGCCACAAGTTTGGGATCACTTACTTACTATTGTTAAGCATATTATTAAATATCTTGTCTATGTATGTTGATATTATAAGATAGAAAATGATGTATGAATTTCGTATAATTTATTCTATATTAATTATATATTTCGCTGAATACGCGATTCATCGAAGTATCCCCCATTTTACATGACTGTGATTTTACATATTTTTGATATACTCCAACAAGTTTGTGTAATGGTTCTTGCTGCATAGTTCGCCAAACTTCTTCTGGTAAATAATTTATTGCGGAGAAAGTAAACGTAAGTTTAAAGTAAACGTTCGAATGAAGAAACAGCAAGTGATCCCAAACTTATGGCTGGTAGTGTATGTATATATCCAATTATTTTAGTTACGTAATGTGTAATATATATTCTGCCGATAAAACTACTTTATAAAAATAATAGATCGTTAAATGAAAGTAATTTCGTATTCGTTTAATTCTACAAAAGTTACATTCTTATCTCGCAACGAATTCCATAGAGAAAGAGTGTTACTAAAACGAGGTAGAAAATCCACAAAGTCCTAATTAACCATTTACCTAATCGTTGACTACATAGTCGTTCCCTAGGCATTCCGTAGATCAGGAGGATAGTCGGGGGCTAACATCCTTGTATAGGATGAAAATTAACTCCGTGTACTAAGAGATCCGACAGGATCCTCATCGAGTGGAGAGATGTTCCAGGATGATCGAATCCATGGAAACCTCTTCGGATCTATATAGATCATGGGACCCTAATGCCGGGCAGGATGATCGGGACTTTATACCGACATCTCCTGTCGATCCATTATTCGATGTTCCGCAAATCGGATGAACCATCTGGATAACCTTTGTCCCTGATAAGGATTAAGCTCTCCGCTGGAGTTCTTGCTAGAAATTCGCACAACCCTTTCCTTAATGTCCGATTACATCTATTAGTCCTTGTTGTAACATTTTATTGTACAAACAGGTGTCCTTGGTTCGCCGAAATTGCGTACCGCCAACTTGTTTTTTTTTGTGAAAATCTTTTGACCACGAAATCATTTACTTTTAGTAGTGCAGACTTATGCATGTAGATTATAATTTAGATATAAACCTGATGAAATATCTATTTTATATTTACCATACATTTGATATTTTTATAAATGCTTAACACATTTGTCGATATTAATATCACTAGAAGCCTCACATGTCACAATTTTCAATTAAATAAGTGTCACATGTAAATAAGGATAACTTAAAATATCAAATGCTTTGATATTTGTTCATAATCAGAATACTGATCCCACAACGGTATAGTTAAGAAGAGCGATTGAAGTGGATTATAACTTGTTAATTATAATATGCCGAGTTCAAGGCTTAAGATGCCAACTTGGTATGAAATGGAATTCAGGTACTAGTCTTGGGAAGATCTCTTTACTACGGTAGAATCTATTGTCCTGCTCGAATAGGATCACCGAAGCTTTCGAGACCAAGCAGATGCGGATCAAAAGCTGAGCTTGGAATTCCACGGCATGGAGACTTTTATCCGTAAGACCTCCTTGTAACCAATTCCATTGGATGGTGTCGACTACCGATTCCATGGAATCTATCAGACCGAACATCTCTTTATTCTGATTTAATTGATTATTCGCTAATTTCATAAGGTTTTATTTTCAAAAATGATCACTTTTGGTATATATAATTCGGTTTTATTAATACATACATCGCTTGCAAGATCACATTCCCATACATATGTACATTTTATATGCACGTACTCATACCCGCTATTAGTTCGATAAAGATATGTATATGATATTTAATACAGTTGTTAAAGCGTTAACTTGCTTTCCAATGCTGCCATAATGGGCACAATAGGCATTTTTCATCTGTCTTTATTTACTAAATAAAATCAAATTGTTGTATTTTTTCCATGTAAATGGTATAAGTAAATAAAAAACGTATCAAAATATACATCACTATTATTATACAATGTTTAATGTTTAATATGTTTGATTAACATACAAACATTATATGTCACATATATCACATACATTTGCATGCATATTGTCACGATGGCGAAATACGCCATCAAGCACCGAAAGTAAATAAGGCCCGTGCCGTAGAACGCAGTCGATCGATCGATTCGTCCACAGCCATCGATCGAACCGACTGCTGTGACCACGTCCATGCTCGTTTTTTACTCTCGAAGCTTCTGGAGTCGCGAATAGAGTAAGGGAGTTGTTCTGCTTGCCGCAAGACACAACTTTCCGGCCTTGGCTCGTGACAATATACCAATCGTTAACTTATTTTCCGAGGCGAATGTATGTACAATGTACGTACACTACCGGCCATAAGTTTGGGATCACTTGCTTTGGCTTCATTCTAACGTTTAAAGTAAACGTTAGAATGAACAATAAAAGTAAATAGAATATAAAACCTTTGTCCATTTTATAATTTTACCATTAATATTGAACTATTTTCTTGCCATGCAGACACATATTTGTATTGGCGCCTGGGTGTAATAAGATTTCGTTACCTTTCAAATCGGCCGGGTCCGTTTATTACTATCGGTCGGTTTTCAGATTCCCCGCAATAATTACTTTACTACAAGAAGGTTGGCGAACTATGCAACAAGAAACATTACACAAACTGGTTGGGGTATGTGATAAATATGTAAAATAGCAATAATAAATAAAGAGGGATACTTCGACGATTCGCGTATCAAGCGAAGTGTATAATTAATATAGAATGAAATATACGAAATTTATACAACTCTTCTATCTTATAATATACTCATCTTATACTATTCCATCATGTAATTTTATGATTTTTACATGCTATGGATTCTGAGTAAGCAATTGCCGTGTTACGTAAGTTTCTTGTATACATATATAAAATATTTATACTAACTGGTTATGAGTTCTAAACCTTTTAATTAATCTATATACACATTAAATTCGTATTAATAAAATTATGCTTGTGGTATACCAGTGCGGTGTAAAAAAAATTATTCAGAAATAAACTTCACTTTAGAAGAGTTAAAACAGAGTCCGATTAATAAGAGTATAATTATACAAGTATAGAATATAATTAGTCATTCACAATTAATAAATATGTATTAATGAAATAATTAATAAATTAAGTATGGATTGTTCATTTTCATGATAATATATTTCGAGTTTAATTTACAATTTTGTTATAAGCACAAACAATTCTGTGTCTAAATTGGAGCAGTATTTTATATAGCCTGAGTATTATAAAAAAATAGATACATTAAACAAAAATAAACAGTTCGACTGATGAAAATGTTTTAATGATTTATTACATTATCTTCATCTGTTTAGGATTTACATTAATGCAAAAGCATTATAACTTCATATTTTCAAGCTTCTTCGAACAATTAATTATTATATGGAAAGTATAATTTAATATGTGTATATTAAGAGCGACAATGCGGAAGAAGCTTGTTAATACATTTAATAGCGACTTCGAAGAATCCAGTAGTTAATAAGCAACACTCGAGAGAATCCTCATGCGCCATTAATAAATTTCAGTTTCGGCAAATACAGTTCGCTGGAGGATATTAATCTTGAGCGTTGATAAATGATGAAATAATTCCTACCGAAATATCGTGCCGGTATTTAGCCGAAATAATCAGTCACGTTTTAGAAATTTATAAGCTTCACGAATGTGATTTATTTGGACGGGTATTGTGGGTATTGAAATTCTAAACGATGCCCATGCATGAGATCTTTTTTTTTACATTCCGTTATTTATTACTTGATTTTTGCCTCTCATATTCCATCGTCTATTTAACAGGCGCCATTTTCATTTATCAAACACGTCCACTCGAGCTTGCTCGAACCAGAATTTCGGGTGAAAATTTCAACCTATAAAAAAACTAGCCGATGCTCTATCACCACGAGAGCCTCTCTCCTCTTTCGTTATTGATTCACTCGACTTCATTCCCGATGATTAAAAATCACGTTATCGGACGTTCAATCGAATTTCACGCGAACCTTAATTGCCGACAAGTTCAGGATATATCTTATTCTCTTCACTCGAATTTTGAGTACGCTATTCTGATTCGTTTACGTGTTCAATCAATTTAACTTTTCGATACGTTTCATTATATTTTATTGATAATTTATTGATGTTTATTTTCGTGTTTGGATTAGTAGTGGATTAATTAAAATAGTAACTAATTAATAAGTTACGTACCTGAATAATAAGTAGGATAACTAAAACCTGACAAATTAGAAGATCTCTAGCAATAAGTTCTAGTATACAAACACCCCGCGACAATTGTATAACCTCACTCAGATATAGTCCTAAAACCAATAGCAGACGAGATATTCAAGTGGCTTGTTATAGGTGCCTCGCCCTGTATGTTTTGGCGTATAACTATGTAAAACATTATGATGACAAACTTCAACTAGGATAAATATAAGAAAAAGTTGGAGAAATTCTGAAATTAGAGCTACCTAGCTTTTAAAATGGTAGACATAACATTTATTTGTGCCATTAAACAAAAACTGTTTAAATGGAAGTGATATCAATACTTATTCAACCATGGAATTCCACTTGTATTATAAACCTTTCATTTTTAATTCTTCCGGAGCAGATATTTAATATGCCCGACACAGATAAGTGTACTGGAGGAAGATTTTTATTATCATTTATTGTTCATTTAATCACAGCATTTCGAGCTCAGCGAGTTTTGTTCTTTAACCTTGTCAAATTCAGTTGAATGCGTTTCAAGTGCGCCGGAAAAACTTCCTACGAAATATGCCGGGCACAAATAAAAACTGGCTTTGTATTGCACTCACTTTATTGTTTTATTTCCTGCCATTTCCAACGACGCCCTTCGCTGCACGAGAATATATTTAATATTTTCTGCCGACTGGATGACTCGACGTTAATATAATACACTGCCTTCCCGTTGATCCGCAAATTCCCAACAATTATACGCTATTTATGGCATTCGTTCAATTGCTCTACACGTTCGGACCAAATGCTTATCAAGCATCACGCTTAGATGATTTATTATGTGTTGCTATAATACTGAGAAATATTATAATAATTGATTATTATATTAATTTTGATATTAATTTTAATGTTATATTTTAAAATATAATAATTTCAATTATTTTCACTTAGCTTGGGGATGTGGGCCTGATTTTTAATCAAAATTATCCACACAAAACTAAGTGGCTTTATAGAAATTTCGCATTGCATTTTATGTCATATTACATATTTCCGTTTCCTATTTTAAATAAATGTTATTTCAATTATTTAAACCGACAAATATGTGTCTTTAATACTCCTAAAATAATATCACCCACAAACTTATCAAAAGTATGAAATATTTATAAGATATTAGCAAAAAACGTGGTGGCTTTATAGAAATTTCGCGGGCTGTACTACAGGTTCAGGCTCAATGCAATTTACGTTTTTTCTTTGTTTCGAGTGGATAGAGTAGTAGAGTGGAAGTGAATAGTATTGATAAAAGAGTTAATATCTCTTCATATTCAGCATATCTGAATCAAAAAATTTTCAAAGGTACCTTTGTCTCTATTATTATCCGCTGACAATGAGATTAATCAAATGCAATATTTCTAAACCTAACTTTCAGTAAATAAAGCAACTAATAATAAAGAATCACTTGAATCTGCTCAAAGTAGACATCTATTATTAGAATAACGAAAAATACCCTTACTTCTGTCAAATGCAGAAGCGTTGAAAGGTGATTTCGTTAGAATAGTTGGATTAAGTCATCAACAAATTCATTGTTCAATTCGAAAGCGGTTCTTGAAGATTTGCAATGCCGTGAAAGTGTAATTTGATTTTCACTGAGCTGGCAAAGATATACAGATATACATACGTATATACATATATATCTTGGTTTCGGGTGAATACATACCACAAAGTGTTCTCACCAGGTCTCCCCTTTATCCCACCCTTCCACCCACTCAGTACACGTATATCATCCGTTACATGTAGGACTGCACATTGTACGTCGGAATACATGGGCGCAAGTAAATACTGCATAATGGAAATGCGGTTACTCGAATTGCATAATTCCGTATTACGTGGCCCCCAAACGCTACTGACGCACCCGGACACCGCCACCCTCCAAAATTTCCTCACGATCTTGCAAACCTCGATTATCATCCGAGGTAATCTACCCTTTTTTTTATCGCTTATCCCCAATTCATAGACGATTACCGGATTCCAACTTCCGCGGCAAATTACATGGTGATAACGGGTGACGTCAACTATTGTAGAATGCAATAGTTAGAACACTCAGAGTTTCGTTACTATTATTTATTTATAGGATCAAGATATATGTTATTTATAAATGATACAATTATACAATCAAGCAAACCTTGCACCGATTACTAAATTATGTAATTTCCACAACTTTTTGCTACGATCGCGATTTTGTAAAAAAATTATTCTTATCGGTCTTTATAAAATAATGGGAGCATCCACTAGAATATTAACGGTAAGTTAATGCCCAGAATAATATTCGATAATATTGATAAGTTAATATTGATATTATTTCTGAGTATCTTCATAATACTATTTATTAACAATTCTTATATTAGCATTAACACGCAGGAATTAAAATTCAACTTCATAAAAGACTTATCATACAGTAAGCGGTAAGTGAAGTCACATGGCTCGCACGATTTCTTTTTTAATGTTTTAATGCGTCCCCTGTCGTGTCGTATGTTATAATAGTATTTTCGCGCTCGTAGAGGAGACGGTGTACGTGTTCGGTAGGGAATGCAAAAGCGAAGTTTTATGTAGCCCATAAACGATGTATCTACTAACATACACGTCTGTCCGCTCTTTTCTGGGACAGCAGAATACGTGGAAATACAACGGAGCAAAACCCCACTGTCTTCCAACCCCCTTTCTACGAATGGAGAACTTCCATTCCGTATCACACAACCCTCTACTACCTTTCCTTTCTTCAATTCTCTCGACCCAGACTTCTCTTGTCGCCCCGAATAAAACCTTCCTGGTTTCACGAGAAATCTACAAGAATTTTCTATTACAAAATTCTCCACGGTAATTAGAATATTATTAACTACACGCAAAGAACTTGGGTTCTAATTAGTTAGTTTTAGTTAATTACACAGAAAGTGGCAATGAAAAGAAGCTTATAAATAGGAGGTTTTCTTTGGGCTGGTTTCTCCATTGATATAAATGAAAGGTATATTATTTCTGTAAAGTTTGCGTGAATAGAATGCACCGTGTATTCTTGTAATTAGGGTATTATAAGGAAGTAGTATAAGCTCCCTATAATTAATCTTGTATTCCTTGATACAATCGTTCATTGAATTTAAAATGCCGTTGAAGGAAGAAGAATGGTATTAAAACCTGAGCCTCTCTTTTATCCTAGCTTGAAGGAGTGTAATGTAATAAGGGGATGGGGATGAATCAGGGGTAAGTCGAGATCGATGAATTTAAATTGAAACCTTATAAATTAATATCTGGTCGTAATTGGAAAAGGAAGGTCCATGTAGAGTGTAGATTGCCGGAAATTACCTTTTAGATTTTAATGATATCTTATTAATTTTTGGATGTAGCATTATAATCATTCTGTATTGTCGCAGAGTGTACAGAATAATCAGAACAAAGAAATTGAAGAAAAAGAGTGTACAGAGTATACACTGTATTTTTTTCTATTCACCATACTTTTTTCTACTCGCATCAATGTATGTTCCGTCCCGGAATCTTACTGTCACTGCGTACCTGGACGGGGCTATAAATTTAAGGCAATAGAATTGACCGTGCTGCAATCACGCAGCACGACACCATAAACAACATTTGGCCGCCAGTTACTTTCCGGGAACTTATAACAATTAGTTCTCGGAAAGGCATCTGACGGTCTGACGGTCTGACGAACACATGTATGTACCGAAAAACTTGCAGATACCGACGTTCCAAAAACATCGACGATCCCTGACCCTTTTCTCACCCTCGCGAGGTCCTGCCCACTAAGTTCTCGACCAATTAACACTCAAGGAATTTGGAAGTACTCACAACTTAGTGGGAGGACAAGGCTTCGAGGAGACCAAGGTGTCAGGGAAAAGACAGAATAACTTTCACGCTCACGAAGAGAATAGCTTAACGCTCCATACAACAACAACACTCTATTACATTATACGTCAGCGGGACGTATCACATACATAACTTGACCACCATCGAACTACATTAAGTTTTGGTTAAGTTTTTCATATTATAATAACGTTGTGTTTTCAATAAACAAGCAAGTTGGCTTACAACCATACATATTGCTCCTGAACCTCCGCTCACCACCAACCTGTGAAGATATCAAGCAGCTAAGAGCTACAACGATTGGTTGCTCGATATCTAGCTTCCAACACGATAGAACAATGTAATTTATTAATTAATCTTAAGTGGTAGTCGAAATATTAACTAATATGTTGAGTAATTTGTCACTAATTATTTTCCATAATTAATGCATTGTACTATGAAAATATTTATACATTTACAAGTTTAATGGAATGAACGATTCAGGTTAAATTTTTTAATATGTCGACCGTTATTCTTAATAGAATTTTGTAATATCTTTTAATATTAATCACCGAATGTTTAATTAACGTGGTTTGGAATAATGTAGAAATTGATTTAATGTAAATTGAAACACGAAAACCGCGAAGGCGTACAAGGGACACATAAAATAATACGTCAGCTGGAAAGTGGCTCGTAAAGAATGTACATTTAAAGAGCATTAAGGAAATGTACGGCGAGGCGATACAACCGCGACCCCTTAAATTGCCTCGCAACGAGAGACAGAACGAGAAAGAAAAAAAATGGGGAAAGAGGAAATGAGGGAAAGGAAAGAGCCTGATAAGAATATTAAGTTGAATCGTAACGGCGGAAGTGTGCCCGTTATACTTCTTCCTAATGACGAAGGTTTTGCGGGAGAAATTGAAGAATCGTGAATTGCCGTTCGCCAAATACTTCAACTGGAACGTTTGACCTTTAGTTTTTAATAGTATTAAAGTTAAGCTCTTCCATACCTGCCAACATATTTTATTCGAGTTATTTGAAGAAGCTGCAGATGGCAATGTTGATGGCGCTTTTCAGTTGAATCTGCATCCCCGAAGGCCGACATTTCAAGTGGGATAGGAAGAAACATTGAGAGTTAGAAGCAGTATATTTAAGGTGTTACCAAATTGTCCTTTCAAATCGAGAACTCAGAAATTCAGTATAAGAAAACAAAAAATGTAGTACATCTGTTACACTTTTCCCAAAGTTAAATTCTAGGACATATAAAAGGAGATGCAATATTTCTCACTCATCTGTAGAGGACGAAATCCCATAAATTTCATACGCAGCCGGATCTGCGCAGCGTAGGGTCGCCACATGACGTGGTAGAATTTGAAACTGGGACCTAGCCTAGACAACCACCTGAACATGCGCATTCTCCGAGATTATTGGAGTATACTCTACTCGATCATCTTTGAATCTCAATAATAAATGAATTTCATTTTCCATAATTTCATAATCTAATCGAAAGATTAAGAACTCGCTTACAGAGTACGAATTCTGATTACAAGTAGAAACTTAGTTAGAAGTAAGAAGTTCAACCGTTAACAGGGTGGAACGTTTAAGTAAACCCTTCGAGTATCGGTTTGGTTTCGTAAGAAACACAAAGAGGTCGGGTAAAGTTTTGAATGGTTTCCCATCGAGTGTGGAACTAACATTAGGCAACTTGCATGACCGTACGTAGTACGCTCATTCCTGGATACCCGGTACAAATCGCTTTTAGTTGGGAACTTCTACCAAGTTCAGCTCCCCCCTCTCCGATTTCAGGATAAATTACGGAATCCCACCCTAGTTTCAGAGGGGTTTCCTACATCCTCGACCAGTATCTCTTTCTGAAATAGCAGATCAGGTAGGATGAAGTGTCCTTGGAGAGTTCACTCAGATCTGCAGCGTAACTCTACCACCTTAAGGGGTAAAACAAGCACCAGGAAACTCGAAACTCCTCTGACACCTGGAGTACAATGGAGTCACCGTATCCAGTCGTACTTTTTCCCTCAATTATCTAAATTTCCTTACTCCTGCTCTAATTCAATACATTATACATTATCGTCGTATTAATATGGTAATACTATTATATAAAGTATACTATAATATTGTTAAGAATATTGTTAAGAAAATAGCTTGTTATAACTTATAATAATTTATTTTCTTATAATTATAAGTACATATTCGCGGAATAACTGATATAACGCGGGTCACTGATTTTAGTATTACGAGCACAAATGTCAACGAGACAAGAAATGAAATCATTTCGTTGGAGCAGACAAACAGTAGCTTCCGTTACTTGGTTTTCTTGAATTTAGGAATGCAATGTACATAGCGGTTAATGCAAGATAGCCCATTGTAAAGGATTGTAAAGGATTGTAAAGGAAATAACATTGAATTCATGGTGTCGGAATACCTTGTCGAAGAAACACGTTAGAATAAACTGGTAATAAAGGATGAAGGGAAGCGGAAACGCTTTAAGAAAGTGGTTCGCAGTCAGAACAGTTTTGCTTAATATTACCGGCGAGATTTGAACACGTATGTATGTTATTATATTTATAGTACATATTATCGCATTACAAATTATTCCGTATATATCCAAACATATTTATCACTGGGAAAGAAATGGACGCTCTGTTTGCATCAAAACGATTTGCATTAGTTACATAAATGAATTCTATCATTGGAATCGCTTTAATCCATGACATACCACGTCGTGCTACTTCTGCTTCTATATAGGTTCCCATACTGCGAATCATATAAATTAAGCGCTATTTTCGAGTGGATAAAACTGACACTGATTTACAGCGTACCATCCGATGCCTAATTAATATGGATTCCCACTTTAAAGCTGTACCAAAACAAAATTGATCAAATAATTGGATTATTACTCCACTGTTAGTGATTATAACCATCGTCAGTTCGAACCGAAATCCTGGATCCTGGATTCTGGATTAATTTTGCCCTTCCTGTCTACAAGATAGAAAGGTGGTTAAGACTAACTTCTACGGAATTGCAGGCGAAAAGGCAAAATGATGTTCTTAAGTATATTAGTTTAACTCTGTCTGAAATAGTGTTAAGCCGTATTTCAAATTTCAGTGGCAGTTGGACTAACTATTCAGCCGAAATGAAGATCAACTGCCGCAAGCAGTGAAAAGGATCTAACATTGTTAGCAAGATGTGCACATTGTCCACATTGGATGAAACGAAAGTAAATGCAGATTGGATCGATATTTAGTTAGACATCGTGTTGAAATAATTATTTAGTATTTATTAATTTATTTTGCTTTGGATTTTTATTATTGTTATTATAACATCGTTAGCCTTTAGGTTTAGTTTTTTAGTCTTTTTAAGGACAGTCTTAAGAAAGAAACGATAAAGATAGGGTAACGAGATTACGATAATTACGATAATTACGATAATTACGTTATATTAAGTTATTATGATTATTTCCATCATCGTCATCATTAGTGTCAACATTAAATTAATATAATAAAATACACTCACAGTTACCTGTGCTCATCAATCTCCTCGAGTTAAGAAGTAAAACTCAACGTTATGAAGAATTGAAACTTTGAAATATTATAAAGATTCAATGAATACGCAATTCAATAGTATTATCGATGAATAATAAACAATAGATAACAAGTACTCAATGATCTTCTGTTCTTTTAAATTTAGTGTACCTTTTGCAAATCTAATATGCGTGGACTTGATGAAAACGTTTTTCGGGATTTCGGGGTTTGTAATGAAGGTAATTCAACAAGTAGATTGTATCGATCCATGGCCAGACAATGCCACAATTATAAGGAAATTACAGGAAATTAATTGGATCTGTTTTAGATTGTAATTGTCGTGTGAAAAATGCAATCAATCGCTGCGCTTTAATGCTGGCTCTCCTGTCAGTAGTAAACGCCGATCAATAATCAGACAACGTGGTGCATATCGGTTTCGACGCTGCCAGTGTACGTTTTATGCAACCACAAGTTGCGCATTTCAAAGGTGAAATCAGTATCACGGGATTGTCAAAAAGTAATTAATATTTGTGCACGATCGAATTTTCATAACAATTTGCTTCAAAAATATTTTATGATGGAACAATCAAGATTGATAAACAGTAAAGAGTTTTTAATTGACACTACTTTTGTGCGTACGAAGCGCCGTGTTAAACATTTTTTAGTAATGATTAATTTTAGATTAATGGACAATTAATTTAATATTTGAAAAACGAACAAGGAACATGATAGACTCCGGTTTTATCAATAAATTAGTGATGTTCTGCTAGGAGATAAAATGATGAAACAATTGGGAAACAGGAAACGGTACAGGTTCTGTAATAAATATCTTCTAGTATATATGTATCTAATCAACTGTTTCATACACATATACGTAATTTCATCCCTATATAGTAATCCATCATTTTCACCAATCCTCTTTCAATCTAACAATATTCTTTAAAACCCTCGAACAACACCCAAATAATTGTTATTTTTAATCGAATACAATATTTCCACGAAAGATGAGTGAGTCTAACTTTATACTTGAAACATTGTGTTGAAAAATATGTAAGAAAAAAACAGATGCCTAAATTGTTATTAAAAAATGCTTATGAGAGAAAGCATGTAAACATAATCTCGCTAATGCAATTTCATAACTGAAATATCTCAGTGCAATAATATACGAGGAACATGACATTCACTATATAAACAGTTCAGTATGATTATTAAAAAATTCTTGCAAGGGAAACAAATCAAATTTAATTCCATACTTGGAAGGTGGAAATATGAAATTTTACGCTGTTAGAGGTTCCATGTCATAGATAACGGAAGAGGAATTATGAAGGCAGCGTCGGTAAGGATTTAATAAAGGTCCTCGGTGTAAGTCGAATAGTAAAATAACTGACTGAAATGTCGGGAATGCGGCTGGAAAATCTTAAAGCATCTAACGGCGCGTGGTTTCGCAGGAATCGGGAAGTGAATTCTATCGGTATCCTTTTCTTTTCTTTTACCGAGACTTCTTCGAGGTGTAAGTAATGCGCTCGGAATTCCATTAAGGAATACCACATGTCCGATGATACGATGCAATCGATTTGATGTAATCGTTCGTGCGAACATGTTCGACTTACTTGCACGTGGCTCTCCCGTTATCAAGCAATTTGTCATCCATACGAATCGATGCTTGCTGACGATATTTGATTGCGTTCACCGTCAGAATATGTAATTCTGTTTGATACTGATTTCGTTGTATTGGAGCATCAAGATTCCGTGCTTGATACTGGTTGATACTCAACGATATTTTATTTTTGGAATCGCGGAGGACATCCTTTCCAATATAATATAGCAAAATATAATAAGCGTATCGTTCGAATATTTATTAGCCCTTCTCTAGATCTGCGCACTAAATGCAAAAAGAATCGTAGCAAATAAAAGAACTTAGTAAAACATTAATTATTACAGTATATGCCAAATAGCTCGCACCTGTATTTCTAAAATTTTCAAGAAGCACGATGAAATGACATGTTGTAATTAATTTTATCGAAACATTTATAACTCTTCTTAACCATAATAATAACATAATATAATTATCACTAACAACATTTTTCTCCTTTCAACCCAAATACCTTGAATTCTAAAAGTGTTTCACCAGACAGCCACCTTATTCGCACGACTGAATTATTGTCTGCATTTCAAACTAGCGTTTATTCGTAAAACTCAAGATTGCAATCAACGCCGGGGCCGAATACACGATTAGCAAATGAGTCGGAGTTTGTGAAATTCATTAAAGTGAAAGCACCTTCTCGAGAGTTGCGGTCGTCGTTTAAGGAACCGACAGACGACGAATCGTTTAACTCGCAAAAGGGAAATCAGCGGGGAATAATTCAAGGTACCCATTACTTAACCCCCGAACGAACTCATGAATATTATAAGCTAATTCCGAAGGGATACGCTTTCGGTGTGTTACTTCTTCATATGATTCCGAGTCTATCCGTTGAGGTAAAGTCAATACAGAAAGGAGCGACGAGTGCTCGTTAAATATTCAGTCACATTCCGCGAAACTGTCTGCAAGCCAGCTCGGCCCTGTTTAGTTCGTAAACACTCCCAAATGCCGGTAGACTATTTCCTTTAATTGTTAATCCGAGTAGTAAACACGGATGGCAAGCATGGCGGATCTATCGTTAATTTCGTGAGACGCTATAAAAAGGATGAAAAAATTCTTCAAAATTTTAACAAACTGTTAGCTTTAAATTTATCCATGTTAAGTTTAATTTCTTATGAATTATTCTGGACGCACTGTGAGTATTGTTTTATGTTTAATAATATCATTTGTTCCATGTATCATATAAAATTGTGGTGAAGTAAAATATAGACATCTTAATTTCTAACTTTAGATTTTTATATTATAAATCTACTTTTTTATTAACTATTCTGGAGGCACTGTGAGTAATAATTAAGTTAATTACTTAAATTATTCGCGATATATTGAATTGTAAAATATATAGTTAGGATACGGGATACGTAAATTATAATATTTACAACTAACATTTTTAATTACCACAATTTGAGTCCACGAGTAAATAAATCTACCATTTACTCGAATAAATATATAATAATTACAAATTGTATTAAAATTATAACAAGAACTGCCAAATAAACGTAAAAGTGTTTATTATTCGGCGAAAATTCTTGTTGGTGTTAAAAACTGTCCAACGAAGTCATTTTCTTTATTCAAAGAATAGAAATAAATCAAGGAATATTTTAGTTTTCCAAAAATCCTTCCTCTGAAGTTTACGGGACTTAGGTGGATTTTCATGAAGGGAATTGGACACGTGTACACAGTTTAAAATCGTATCTCAAAGGAGGAACGGGAATAGCGACGTTTCACTTATAAACGAGAAACTCGTCTCTGGAAACAGAGTCGTTTTCTTTTACCTCTGTCTCGCCTTGGGCCGCTCTCCCCTTCTGTAACAGAAAACAACACTCGACATTAGCAAAAAACCCTTCGGCTTAAAGCTCTACACTTACAATAATTAATTTGCGTACCCTGTACCGTGCAACTTCATCTCGAAGGTATTTTTGGAAAGGTTCTAAACTATTATATCTAGTCCATGAAATTATTCCTTCGTTAATTAGCAATTTACATATGTGGCGTCTGTTAGCCGCTGTGGTTGCGTGGTGAAAGTAAATGTTTATAATGACTGTATCATTTATTAAAATCAAGTTAGAATATATAGATAAATAGTAATATTAGTAACGATATATATATATACTTGTAACGTACGGGACGACGTTAAACTACACCCCAAATTTTCCAAAACCTCAGACACACGAATATTATTATATTGTACACATAATTTGCAACTAACATATTTATCCGCTTCAATTATTGTTAACTAAAACCATTATTAATAAGTAGCTTTGTAAATCCTTCGCAAAGTCTCTTAGAGGAGTACGTGATCAATTAATCTACTACCAAATTCTTTCTCACAAGATAAATTTCATCTCCCGGATAAGCTTGTATAACGTTTTAAACTCGCATAAACTTGTGGGTGATCGAAACTTCCGTTCCCACCAGATAATTCTTAATCAGTTCGTATGTAACCAATACTCCTTGTGAAACTCTGCGAAGAATAATTTCGATAAAGATGTAAATACACCCTTAGCCAAAACAGCGTGACTTCACCGGTGAAGTCATTGCGCGATAGCGAACTACGCTGGGCAGTCTCAATTAAACATAAGATTTTGTTACGGTAGAGTCCCGCATACCGTTCCCATACGATAACCGGGCCCCTACCCCAAAAACCCCAGTACAAGTAAGGGCTACTGCGAGAACCTCCTCAGTTTCAGTTACAGTTACAAGGTACGAGTTGCAGTTACAGTTACAGGGTACCAGTTACAAGTGACAGTACAATTATACAGTGGCAGTTACAAGTTATAAGTAGTAAACGACAGTCAGTGAGAACTTAGAAATTGAACGTGCGTTCAGCGTGCAGTAGTGGAGGACTTGCGAGCGTACAACCCTTTAGTGAACCCCCTAAGAGAGGTAAGGTTCTTCTGTTAATCCGTCTGTAACTCAAGGCACCGAGGTGTACTTGCAGTCGTATAGACAATCTGTAATAATTCTCTCGCAACCACGTTACTGACGTGAACCCAATCTGGTCATAATTTGAATTGTTCGAATTTGGAGGCCGCGGCAACCGAGTCGCACTTTTGTAAATTAGGACTTCCGCTTTATTCCGTCACACTGTAACTCCGTTGATGAACGTATAATCATCACACTCCGAACCTTAATCTTGAATCTACTTTTATTATAAACCAATTGAAACTACCTTTTATTTTATTCAATATACTACAAATTTTATATAATATATTTGTTGTTTGATTACCTGTGACCTTCGCTTTTGTAATCTAGAAATACTCTCCTGACAGAGTGCCAGGAGTGTCCAGAGTATTTTTCAGTAGTAATACTCGAAGATTACGTGGCCTACCTGGCATCAGGTGCCGTTTGTGGCCAAAATCGGCATTACGAACTGAGCTACGATCTTGAGTAGAAACCTCAGGACTTGGTGGCCAAATTAGCATCATCAGCCCTTCGGTTTTTCTAAGATTTAGGAACCGCTAATAATTGTGATTTGCCACCCCGGCACAAATCGCAACCACCAATTCGGCGAATTATTGGTAAGTGACCGAAAACAATAATCCTCTCGAGGCATATTAAATAGACAATAGATCAAAATGCATTTTTTCAGAGTAAGAATTTATAATGCCAAAAAGGGCCAATCGCCGTCGCACTAAGCGAGGAGGCAAGAAAGTCAGAGAGCGGAAGTTGCGGGCACAAGCTAGGGAACAAGAGATTTCCCAGAAATCGGCATACTTAACAAAACTTCTATCCTCAACACCCACAACCACTCCTCAGCAAACCTTCGATTCCGACGTCCCTAATGATCCTATTCCACCCAGAAGTCCAGAACCTTGCCATAACCTCTCTCAAAATGAATTAAACCTAATCCCGGAACCTCCCCGGAAGGAATACATAAAACTATTTAAAACCTACCCCCATCACGAATTTGTACTCAGAACTACATCTCCTCTACCCCCCTCAACCATTGAGATAGAGGAGGTAGACGATAGGGATTTGGTGAATGGTAGCCCTGAAATTATAATACTTGACTAAACTTAATGAATAAATTTTAATCACACTATACGTCTCGAAAATTCCCATTTTTTCCCTTTTCCTGTACAGAGAGTGGTTCCCTGGCGTAAGAGTTCGTGTAGACGGGCAAGCCTAAAACCACAAAACCCCTTATACGATTTACACAACGTGCGATTCGGGACCCCAAAATTCCGAGGGCATCCGAAATTCCCGGTGTAAACTCGTTTTCGGTTTTTAAGAACGAACAACCCTTCAGGTTGGACGTCACACACTCCTGCGCAAAAGTATTCGAACGGCGAAAGAGTTAAAGAAGGTTGTAGGTTTTGGTTATGAACAAGATTTTGCATTCACATTCGCTGTATAGGTTGATAAAAAGGCCGGAAATATTAATATCAATGACTATTAGATTGTTTATTTTGTTATTGCAGTAGAGCCTCCATTATCCGAATTAATAGGGTGACAAGAATGGTCGGATAATAGAATGAAAAATCATTTTTTCAAATAAAGATTCAGATTAATTAACAGTTTCTTTAAATATTTATGGATCCCATATTTTGTTGACTGCTGAATCACATAATTTTGTCAAAATAAGTAACTGTGTCGAGTTACATTCTTTCTGCACTTCTTAATATCTGTAATTGTAGATTTTCCAACATCATGTATTTTTGTCAATTCTGTTGCACTTACACCACTTTCAAGTTTTCTAATTACGTCGTACTTTGTTTTGATAGTCAGAACTACACGATTCCATTTCATTGTTATACTGAACGCCCTCAGTTTCATACTAAATGGTTGAGATCAGAATTTGTTCAATCGAATAAAGGAAAGCACGCACTGTTTATACATGGTGTCCCGAGTTTTAACAGCCAAACTTTGTCAATATATTCTATGGGTCTAAATAGGGAAAAAATGTTATATAAACATAGGTCGGTCAAAGCTTTGTTACAAAGTTACGTTAAAAATAAGATTTATGTAGTGAACACGCCACTGGACTTCTATCTGCGGGGAACATTGAAGGAAAAAGTGTATCGAAAAAGAATAAGTTCGCGTAATGAAGTGATGCAAACAATTAATGCTGTGTTTACAGAAATAAAACAAAATAAAAATGAACTTCGAAGAGTAATAAGTTCCGTTCTCGTTCGCTGTCAAATCTTGTATCATCAAAAACGGTGAACATCTTGAAATGGAGTATTCGTTATTTCTAAAAGTGCTAAGAGTATTGTACTTCATGTCAGATTAATGTCCGTTATCGTTCCCTACGTAATTCTTATTTTTGTCGTAACTTTTGGCCTAAAGCTTTAAACGACCTATGTTTATTTTAGGGGTACCGGGGTAATCAATTCAGGAGTGGAGAATTTTTCCGCATCGATATTTGGAAATTTGATTTTTTTCAAAAAGGGAATTATGGCTTTGGAAGATCGTGGGTCGAGAATCATAAATTTACGATGGGGATTATCTAATAATATTTAATATGAAAAAATAAATGGAGTTTCATAAAGTATATGGAAAATGGTTGATTACTTTCTGGTACCCCTAATATAACATTTTTTTCTTATTTAGACCCATAGAATATACTGACAAAGTTTAGCTGTTAAAACCTGGACACTCTGTATACAAACGCTCATCTTACGTTCGGATAATGATTGTTCGGATAAGGGAGGTTAATAAAGTAAATATGAAAAGCCAAGCCGTTCGAATTCTAAACGGTAGTGTATATGATATAAGGTAGTTAATATCAAATTTGTATAGACCTGAGATATATCATAAATACCGAATAATTACAAGGTATACGTCAAAGATAGAACTAAAGAGAACCCGATTTTTTAAAGATCCCTTTTACGTTATTCCAACCCTTACTAGTCCCCAGGGTTCGCGTCCCAGCTATATCTCTCCTCCCGGACAATCAAAAGTTTTAATAAAGACGTCGGTTTCAAGAGAAAAAAATAAAGAACTTGGAAGTTTTGAGGAGTTACGACGGCACGGAAGAACGAATCGAATTCGTGTTCTCCTACAAGATTTTCTCTCTTTTCCGTTTCCATTTCGTTGGCCGCTTCGCATTGTTTCTCGGATTTTCAGGAAATCGTCGAATTTTATTGTCGGTAATATAACAAGACCAGTATCGCTAAACAAATGTAATCACAAACGTAAATGTATATGAAAGGATTGTATTGTTGGAAGATGGAAGTTTTGTTGTCTAAATGCAAACCGCTGGCTTCATTCTTCATTAATAACTATTAACTAACTAATGAGTGTTTCATTTTTCTGAATGTTTTTAGTTGGTTTTCACTAATTCCCTTCCAGGATTCACGTGGATTTTTCACATTTCAAATAAAATTGTTGAATGTAATTGTTCCCTCTGTTATGAAAGTTTTCAGGCCAGTCTGATGTTTTCAGTTTTGTCCAAGTTATTAGTGGCTACACTGGAAGTTGCGTTTCATTTCCATTAATTCGAGATGAAAATAGTTCCTTGTTTGCCTGGGCAGTTTAACAATGGACACGTTGAACTGTTTACAAATTGTCCCAATATATCGTAACGATGACAACTTCTAGAAAATAAAAATTCTGTTATGCTTCTCATATTTACTTGTTATATGTTAATTATTCTATTAGGTAGCGGAAAAAGTTGGTGCAGATTTTTAAATTACAATTCAAATTCTCCGGACATTCTGGAAAGTAATCTTATTTGACGAAGTAGTTAATGTAGTTAATGAATGGTGACTATTTCTACAAATGAAATTACTTTCCAAAATCTCCAGAGTATTTGAATTTTGATTTAAAATTCGGCACGAACATTGTCCGCTATCTCATATTTAAACTCTTTCATTATTTTCTACTCTTATTTAACACTAAAACTACTAAAGGAACATAACGATGGGCCCACGGTTTTTAATAAAATTGTTAGAGTATAAAACGACGCATTGTTTGTAATTTTATCTATCTTTGTTTTATGTAAATAACGCACATAATTAAACCTGGTAATTAACTTACATTCTCCAGCCATAATTTATGTATAAATAAAAGTGTAAACATAACTGAGTATATGTTCGGTACTTCTAGTGTTAATTACTTTCCAGCCGCTTTCGAAGCATTGCCTCTAAGTTTGAACTCATACAGCAAACATGCGCGAATTACAGAACAAAACAACAAAGTGGGACGATGAACAAAACGAAAGTGCACGGGATGTTATGTTATGAACTGACGCATTCAACTTCTTTCAGATCTTACGAGCGCCGAGGAAGGCAAAACAATCAAAATGATTACGTGGTGACTACGTGATAAAATGGCGAGTTTAGGAAAAGCGTGGTTCTTTTAAATGCTACTAGAGCGATTTGAGAAATTGTTCAGTCTGGAATGGCTGTCAGTGATATATTATAAGTTAACACTAAACAAGGTATAATGACATGGTCATAAGACACGTTTATGTGAGCAGTGTGCAGGCATAATGCAGGAGATAACGGTGTTAGAATAGGCGTATTACGTGCCGTGCATCATGTTGCATAGAACAACATCGTAGTTCAAAGCATCAAGCATAACTGCATATCAGCCGGTTGGACATCGCTGACCGAGGAACGACACTAACAAACCACTGCAATTCCTCGAATTGTGTAATCGGCTTTATTGCTTTCGCGGGTGGAAGTGAAATTAGGATCAACAAATAAAGTGCTTTGCATACTGCGATTCATAGATGCATCGTAGGTGAGTTCACTACCGATAGAAATATTTTGATAACATTGTCCAACGCAACAAATAATCTGTAATGACGAATAGATTTTGACACGCTGAAAACAAATCCGCAAATCGTTTCTCTTCATCACCTTGAGTTTTCGAAAAAAAGGAGGTTCTCCGAGAGGTTTAGAGCGACCTGCGCTGCAGTGGGTTTTCTCCTAGCGCGCACACTCCATGCTGTCCGAGAACCCCTGCTTACAACCCGTTAATTCCTCGACATTTTGGCTTTTATTTATGATACCAAAGTCCGTTTTGTGTATTTTCAAAGAAAAATGTCTACCGTGAAGATTAATTGTAATCCTCGTCAGAGGTCTCATTTTTAGGAAATTTGGAAAGAGTCACAAAAAATGGACGAATTTTTTAGTTATTTATTTAATATTTATACAAAATGTACAGAAATAAAAGGTTTTATTGGAATTTGTTTTGCGTTTTAGAATATGAGAGAATATTTTTGAATTAGATTTTACTTCAGGTTCAATTGAAACCGGATGATTTGGTGGATATTGGTTATTGTTGAAAGGATATTATATTATGAAATACTGAAGTTTAATGCACGTTATATTATTCATTTTTATGCGCTTTCATTATGTTCCTGGTTAATGAAAAATTTGTTCTCAATTTAAAACTTTTTCATTACCTTTCGATTGAACTTTTTTATTTAATTTTATTACAAAAATATGTACATTTTGTATTTTACATATTGACATCAGTTACGTTGACTTACATTTACAGTCAAACTTGAAACCGGCAGTTAAAATGAATTTCTAAGTAAATCAGAACTCACTGATTTTCAAATAACCATCTAAATATTTCTTCCTCAGGATGTTGAAACACTTATGAAGCAAACATGAAGCAAAACGCTTCTTCACAAATAAATAAATACTTTGCGATGAAGGATACGTAAATAAACAAAGTGTAGGATGTGGTGTAAAAGATTCATGCAATTTATTTCATATTTTATCATACTAAATTTCCCATGTCTGGTTTCTGCAGAAACATTTGACATTTTAAATGAGGCCAAACAAATAAATGAAGTAAAAGAAGCATCTCTGTATCGAACGGAAATCTGCAATGATTGAAAATAACCGTGGTTAAAGCGCAATAAAAAATAACGCTAATTAATTCTGGTAGAATAAACAGGAAATCCGTAAATAGCGGTTAAAATGCATTTCCATTCCGATTCTTGCGTCATTCTTCAACTGAATTATACTGATTTGGAAAGCAACTCGTGAATGTAAATACCAGAACCTTTAAAATAGCCTTCGTGAAAGAGTGCGGGGGTGGAATGGGGGGAGGGGGAGGGGGAGGATTAAAACTCTGGCGGGTAGGTTCGGAAAGTTAATACGGGACAAGGCTGATCCAAAATGAGGTTAATTAATTTCCAGGTGGCTGAAAGTAAATTACTAATTTCCAGCCACGCATACTGATTAATTACAGGAAGTAGTACTACCGCCCGGCCGTTTATAAACTGAACCTACGTACTTCCCTCCTTTCGGACATAATAACGATATTTAACCTGCATAAAAAGTTTACAACGGTAATTAAACCTTCACGAGGGAAATGGATCCTCGACGTAATAGACGAACCTTCAAAAGAATACTGGTGTCTGTTGGAGGAAACAAAGGTGTCTTTTACTTCCAAAGGACAATTAATCCCGAATATTAACTGAGAAATAATTGTTGAATAGTTGCCTTGAAAAGTAGCTTTAGAATACGACGGAAAAAGTTAAGGCGAAAGAAACTTGTTTAAAAAGAACCCTCGAAGTAATACCATGAAGTTTTAATCAGCAGGAAACAGGAATATTCTATCATGATAACACCCTACGTGACCTACATTCCGAATTATTTTATATATAATATATATAAAACATATAAATAGTAGCGTTGAATTTTATGTTTTACGTATATTACATATTTCCATGTTTATTCTACTACTATATGCAATATATTATCAAATCCATAACACTAGAGCCACCGAACATATAATCGGTTATACATGCCCTTTTATGTATACATTATTATGTAGACTTAATTATGCTCGTTATATGCAAAAAACAAAGGTACATAAAATCTCAAACAATGCGCCATTGTATATCCCAATAATGTTATTAAAAATTCCGGGCCTATCGTTTTTATTGCTTTGATACTTCTAGCGTTAACATCATTAAGTTAAATTAAAATACTAGATGCCCCATACGTTAAAACACACGATTAAAACTATGAAATTACAATAATATATTTATCCAGGCGTAGATTCAATATCATTAAAATGTCACTTTTCACAATTATTCGAAAATCTACTAGTAAATACCTACAACTTATATCGAGGACATTTTAGTATACAAAGGAAAAATGGTGGAATATCCACTTCCGTGATAAGAATACTCGACAACCTAAATTCGAAAAGAGGAATACAAGAATAGTCGGAGGTAAGGTAAAGAGCGGGTGGGAGGGTGTAAGATGGTACAAAAATCCCTTTGTCGTGTTCCATTCTCTTTTCCGCCTCGTCAGTAAATCGAAGCGGGTGTAGTCGAGGGCCTCAAAGCTAAAGGGCGTCCACGTAAGGGTGTTCCGGTAAGGGCGCTACACGAAGAACTTACAAGAGAAACATCACCAGACAATTGAGCTGAAGAGAATCGAGTATCCTCGGCCACCCTTTTCTCCATCAGTGTTACCGCTCCCCTCGCGACCCTCTCCTCAACCCTCTCTCAGCATTCTCTTTCTCCCTTCACGATCTTACTCTACTTTCTATCCTAACTATCGCACGCTTCAATCTACCCTAAGTACATTACGCTGCAACACGCTGGTTCACCGTGTTAGATAAGTGCAGCCGTATCCAGAGAAACCGGAAATTGATTTTGCACCCCCTTTGTAACTGGTAAATGGCTCGTGTAATTCTTGTGATAATTTGCGTTCTGCAATGAAAATGCAAGAAAATTTCGTCCATTTTCTTTGTGACAATGAATATTTCATTTCAACTAAAACGGGATACATTCTCTATGAAAATTATAATTGATCAGTCTGAATAATTTCAAGCAATGATTATCTTATCGAACTCCATTTTGGATAGTAATAATAACCCCGTTTTATTTATATTTATAAACATTAAAATTGACTATAATATTATAGTTTAATAGCTTTTCCGTGTACTTATTTCACTGGTCTTTCATATCTCGCGTTTTTCAGTAAACAATGTTATATGCAAAACAAAAACAGATATATTAACTTTAAAATTCAGTTCGGAGGAATATAATGTAATTCGTTTGAAGCGCGGAAGGTATGTAAAACCGATTCGAAATTCGATGGTAATATTCCGGAATTAGATGAAAGAGAAGAGAGTCAAGATTGGTTGCCAAACGATCAGGGTCTTAATGATATATGAATATTTATAGGTATCAAAAAGTCCCTCCTTACTCGAACAAACCAATTAACCTCGCGTCTCCGCATATATTACTTTCACTATCAACCTGCATCATCAAATTAATTCATGCTTCTGGTATTAGATATTCATTCCGCAATTTCTTCTCAGATATTTTGCGATCAATATACCTTGCAAATAATTCTTTATATATGCCAATTTTAATTAAAGATGTCACAATTCGTACAATGGGGCATCAAAATCATCATAAATGCTTTTAATATTTTCGACTCTCTTCAGTTTGGCCAAAATTAATTAAATTCTTAAAATACAGAAATACATTCAAATTGGTGTATACCATTTTATCATGCTAATGACAATTAGTATAAAAGAACATCACAATCTTCACATAAATTTTGAATCCTACTTTTTTCTTTAATTCACTTAAACAACCCTGCTTTACTACTTGATTCTGATTCTTTACTGGCATCGATTTTGCCAGGGTTAATGAAATTGGGAACTTGGATGTACTGAATGTACACTACCGGTCCAAAATTTGGGTTTACTTGCTTTATCTTCATTCTAACGTTTACTTTAACGTTTAAAGAAGAAGAAGAAGAAGTTTATTTGAGTTGAACGTTAAAATGAATATTAAAAGTAAATAGAATATAAAGCCTTTGTCCATTTTATAATTTTACCATTAATATTAAACTATGTTCTTGCCATGCAGACACATATTGTATTGGCATCTGGGTGTAATAAGATTTTGTTACTTTTAAAATCGGTCGGGTCCGTTTATTGTTATCGGTCGGTTTTTAGTTTCCGCGCGACGAATTACTTCACTACAAGAAGGCTGGCAAACCATGTAGCAAGAAACGTTACACAAACTTGTCGAGGTATGTAATAAAAATATGTAAAATAGCAGTAATGAAAAAGGGGGATACTTTGACGAACCGCGTATTAAGCGAAATGTATAATTAAAATAGAATAAAATATACGACATTTATACAACTCTTTATCTTATAATATCAACATACACCAATCTATAGGTATACCTAAAGAAAAGTATCCCATTCCATTTTATAGACAAGATATTTAATAATTTGCTTAACAATGGTAAGTGATCCCAAACTTATGGCCGACAGTATATTCTATCAAGGTAGGGATAAATGTTAATGTCTTTATTATTTGCAAAGTTCCTGGAGTGCCGTATGTTTGTCGGGGCGTTATATAATAGTGATAATTGTGTTCTAGGAAACTGTTACCATTAAAGGCTGCAGTTACGATAAGGGACGTTAGGAGGGTGGTCGCAATCCTCCGGGTAACTTTCATCCAGTTGTTTCAGGCCAGTTAAAATTTAACACTCGGTATTACTATAATAACCGACCGGTTTAATCCCGTTTGGACAGCGGGAAATTCTTAGTCTTCATCTCTAGGACGAGGGGGAAGGAAAATGGGATCCCCGAATTACCTCTTCGTTCGAATTCGAAGCAGTGTCTTCAAAGTTGAAAGTTCATAAACTCGTTTCTAATTCGTTCGTGGGTCGACTAACAGTCAAATAATCGTGATGTCCTAATTTGATTTTAAAAGAAAAATAATGAAAAATAGAACTGGATAACGATATTGAATTTCATGGGTGCATATTTTGTAAATTCTTAAAAAACAACTCGTTGACTTTGAAGACAGATACGTATTTAGTATAGAGTAATTAATTAAACGTACGTAGAGGAATTTTAATGTCATGCAAACTGATCAATATTTTTATGAGCGAATTACAGAAGAAAGTTGTTAGAAAATTATTTTTCGCATTTCTTGCACTGAATCGAGTTCTATAAAAATTGAATTACCCGAGTTCAGGATTTAGCTTCAAAAATAATTATTAAGTAACATTAAAATATTCTTCTAAAAAATTAATAATTTTCTGCAACCAGGTTGCTCGGTCAAATAGCTCGACCAAATTTCTCAAATCCCATGCAAATCTGGAATTAAACGAAATTATCAGTTATAACGGTTTACAACAAGAGTTTTGACCGTAGTAAGTTTACCAAGTTATCGTGTAATAAAGATTCAAAATGTCCTTCTTTGTAAATACGCGATTAAACACATGGTAGAAATACGTACCATCCGGAATTACATCGGCAAATGGAACGAGTATTACCACGAGGTAGCATTCTTGCTTCCCTTATTTCCGGCATGTCTTCTGTTCCAACGTCTCCTCCCCCCCCCCCCCCAACCTCACCATCGCTTAACTACCTGTTCTTTCTTACCTTCGAACGCCAGAGAATTCAAGTCGGTTCTCTAATTTCACTTACATTTACTCAGGAAAACCTCCCATCGCACCGTGCTAATGGCCTTATCATTACTATTCGCCTTTATTTACTTTCCTTTTAGGTCATCGCGAGTCTTTAAATGATTATCTGATGTTCACAAGGGACATTAAGAAAAAGCAATTTTTCTATGTGCGAGGGAGTAATTCCATAACTGGTTGCCATATGATAAGACATAAAATTACTGAATTAATGTATTATTTAATATTATGTAGGAAAATGTTGATATCTATATTGAAGGGTGCTTTGTCTTATAATGGAGGTCTTAATATATTTCTCAGTATGTGTAATATATTTAGTTATGAAACACGTTGTTGATTTTGGAAAACGTTGAATACGAATTTAAATGAAATATTTATTAATGGAATTTTTTTTCCTGAAGTATATGTTAGGGATGTTTGAAATACTTACAAATCTTAATTGATGAATGTTTAACTCAAACGGAGCATAACTATGATAACACCATTCTCGAACTTAAGTCCATGTTTATATTTACGTGAAATTGAATATTTATGAAAATACATTTGTATTAGATTAAAAATTTTCTAACTTAGTATATAAGTTATAAGTTTAATGTTATCGTGGAATTATATGATAGATAGTTAAAATATATCGTAATACTTTCAGCGTTATACAAAGTGTCTCTTCGTTGCAAATATTCTTTGTACTACAACGATCCTGTTTTTATTGCGGCCCAAGTTTAATTTAGTTTTCCTGCTTTTCTCCATTTTCACCGAAATGTCATTCCGCTTTTAAAGCGAGGTATAATCGCACTGATGATATTTTTCGCGCCCTGTTATTACAACCGGTGAAAGTAATTCGAATATGTAAATTTTGGGGCGATTAGTCCCGCGATTTTCATGGTGATTTGATACGATTTCACTCGAATTATTATTCATTGGAAACTCAAGCGATTTATACGTTATAGTAGAGCCTTCAATAAAATAATAACAGACCCTTTATTAATTTAATATTGATTCGCGGGTTTAATCGCGAAGCGAAAAGTACATTTCGCACAAAACACGATGCTTTTCATAGGTTTTATGCAATTATAGAAGTTTGCATCTAATTTTTTGGTCTGATCAATAGCCGCAAAAAATATACACTATATGTTTTATATAATTATTCGGTCAAAAACTAAGATTAAAAGGCCGGTGTTTTATAGACAGAATTTAATTCCTCTTATATTCGTGCGAAATTTCTATATTTGTATTATAAATAGATCATTGTATTAAATTGAAAATATCCTAACATAGAATGTAAGATGTAAATAGAATTGTGTTATAAAATAATAAAGTGCAGAAGTTAAGTTAGCATATATGTATAATTATTAATAGCAATATTTCAAAGAGAATTTCTTATGAAAATCCAGTTATTCTTTGTCCTTTAAAGCACCATTTTTCCAAACGTAAGCGTTTGTAAACACGCTTCAATGACATTGAATGCCCAACGGAATTAAGTAGAGAGTTTGATCGAATATTTTCGAGAAAAATCAATACGTTCAAGATATCACCGCAATTCGCACAATACCTCGTAAAAAACGTGTAAATCTGGGCTGAATGGTGATTCGTAAAGGGATAAAGCAACGAACGGCATCGCACTCGGGTAAGCCTGAACGGGAATAAATATATCGGTACCAAAATGCCGAATCAGGTACAAAAGGGATGGAATTTAAGCGTGCAATCGATGCGCTTTTTCCGAAAAAAGGGAGCTTACGGGACTCAAACTATTACAAATTGCCGTTAAAACAAATATAGCGTTTCGAGAGGGCTTCGGACAGATAGAAGGCAAAAGCGAGGATGATAGGTTGGCGAGAGGGTTATTCACTCTTTTTTATCTCCCATTTGTTTAGCCCTGATTTGCTTTTATATTCTTCGGTTACTCTTGACAGATGGCCGCTTTGTTTCTAAGCCATTCACCTATGCTTTTATTACGAAAACGTTTCCGCGAATAACGCAGATTTACGTTCGTTTCGTACTTTATACTGTTTTTATTCTTATTCGGGGTTTCGTTATTCCGTAAGTTAAATAAATTGAATTTCAGTAAATAGTCTACTTATAAAATGAATTTTGAGGTAGATAATTGCTGTTGTACATAATACTTTATAAAATATTTAATAACATATACAAATTAAACTCTAACACTTATTGGACGAATAATAATGAAAGTACTAAGGATATTAACGATGGATTCATTGCTGAGTGAGTTCAATTATTGATTAACAATTGTAGCTATGTTTCTACAGAGAGATCTCCATCAACAATCTTAATCAAACAAGCACCATCAACCATTTACCTAATCAACGTGTTATTTACCTCGTACAACCTAATTTCCCACTCACATTATAACACTATTATTTCAAACCTTCCCCATTGTATTGATGTACCAAAACTAATAAAAACCAGAAGAAAATCCGAACAATCGAAAAAAGACAAAGCGGCAAACTGATTCTCTTCGATCATGATCAATTTAGCGCGGTAATCGAACATTCGAATCGTCGATCCTTCCACATTAAGCGTATGAGTCGAAGCTATGGGGTTTAGGAGGCACGCGTAAAGCTCGATCATGGATGGTAAACCTCTGAAAAGATCGGCTCATGGTTGGTCGGCTGCATGCACGGGGTCCTGTATTCTATGGTGTTCTGTTTGCGGGAAAGTGTGGGGTGCTGGTAGATTCACTGGGATATTTAGGAGTAAACTGTAGTTGGTGAAACGTAACCTGGCATCAAACGTATTCGGCCGACGAAAAAAAAGTAGCCGAAGTATGGCTGATCGTGGAATTGCTATTTCGGGGCTTTCGTGGTTGGCAATCCTATACAGCTTTTTCCTATCAACCTTCTTATTCACTCTAATGAATTTTACATTAATCAATTAATTGCTTTATATGTAATATATATATTCATAAATGTGTAATTTATATATGTATATATATATATATATATATATATATATTAATTATATATTAAAAATATATTATATATAAGTGTATATACTCATAGTAACGTACAGAGGATAACGTAACTTAACCCATTTACTGCCAACTACGAGATATCTCGTACTAAGCGTCTGTACCAAAACTGCCAGCTACGAGATATCTCGTAGTGGGTGCTGCAAGTTTAGATTGGCTACAAATAGCTATTTGAGTTAGGAACTATTAGAAAGGATGAATGAAAAATGTATATAGTGTAGAGAACATATTGATTATCAATTCTTATGATTAAAATTATTATTAAAACTATTCAAATTATAACTTAGACGATTAGATCACGTACTGTTTTTTTTCAATAAAAATACCGTAAATGCCATTGCAATATTATATCAGTAACTTAAGATTATTATATTTTGTAAAACTTCATGTTTTCTTTAAAATAAAACCGTGGCACCCAGGGCAAGACGCGCTAAATTTGCGTGGCAGTCACATGCGTTAATGCCTTCGAAAACTGGCAGACAAACAATTACCTAATTCATTTTCATTTACACATACTTTCTATGTTGCTTCTATGTTTACAAATTGGATATGAAAGAATTTATTACTCAATTTATAAAAAAGTATTCTCCTTGCTCTTCCTTGCATTAATTTCGTATTGTCGATTTTCTCGTTTGTGCATCGAGTTTTGTATATTCTGTGCAATATGTTTTATATGTAAACTAATTTAAACCATTGAAAAACCGAAACATTTTTCTATAACAAACATCTACCTTATGATGTTAGAATAAAACCTGTTTCCAATCAAATTTGTAAGGAAACCAATGAATATTAAACCAACTAATATATAAATCATTTATAAACCGCTGTGAAACCGTAACGTTTTTTTATAACGAGCACTTTTCCATTGTATATTATCGAACTGACCTACGATCCGCAAAGACGAACCATAATAAAAAATGTCCAATAAAACATCGAAAGAAATCGATGAAGAGTAAATGCGCTAAGGTTACAATTAATCGGATGTACGGTTCCATGTAGTTACTGTTAGCATCCGATAACACTCGTCAATTTGACAACCGCAACAGCTGTGCTTTCCGTTAACAAGCGTGCCGACCAGCCGCCACTCGAAATTTCATCCTTCTCTGGGAATATTCGCCGAGATTTGCGAATGATGGGGCGAGAGGTGGAGGGGGCGGGAGTGGAGGCTTCAAGAATAAAAAGGCGGAGCGCGGTGGCGAGTTATCGCGTAGAATAATCAGAATGATTGCGGCGTGATTAACGAGGCCAATTTCCATCGGTACCGAGCAACAAATCGGGGGGAAACGGATCATGGTAATTTTAAATTCGAACACCCAATTACATGGCAATTTCATTGAATTATTTTATCATTTGTTTTCATCCTTGTTCTATCTTAAGTAGAACAATAATTCATGTCATTAAACGATTCGAAGTGTTCCCTTTTCTACAAGCTGTTAAACGTTATACTAATAATTTATATTATATGTTTGTATGTTTATACAATAACTATGCAACAACTACAGTAATTAATAGATTCCAGTTATTAAAAAGTAAATGATCAAGAATTGTATTAATTTAAATAATTCTAATAGTGTCAAGTATAACATAATTGCTCAAATATTCCATCATAAGATTACGTTAATCAAACTATTCCCTTTATGTAAATGGAAGGAAAGTTTCTACCGTTATTCCAAATAAAAAACATAGAATACTTTGACTCACGTGTTCCAAAATTTCGTCGATTTTATTTGGTGGATTTTATTTTTAGGAACAAAGGTGTTTTGGTGAACGAAAGGACTTTCTTGGAACACCGATAAAGGATATGTTTCCTGGTACGTGTCCTGGCATGTCGTCGATTTCAACCACCGGGAGATCCATTGGATTTGTTACCGCTATCCGAGAAAACTTGAATTGGTTCCTTTTCGTGGGTTGATCCACGGGAAAACTTCTATCCACGATCTATCGAATACTTCTTAACTAAAACTCGACCGATTCCATCCTCCTCTTCTGTCAATCAAATCAAAAGTAGAAAATAAAATTCAATTTCTCGGAATACAAATAGAAGTATTAAGTCAAAATCCAAGAAGTAAGTTATTTCCCCTGATGATTAACCCTATCGATGTTTCTGTCGGGTATACTCGTCATGAAAAGATAGCATTTTTTAATAATGTAATTCGAAGAATTCGTGTTTGTTATTTAAAGTAAAAACAATACCATTTCCGTCTCTAAGAATAAATTTAATTTCTAATTTATCATTTTTCTTTCCCAAATATTAGATTTTTTAGTTTTTTTGCAATTGTGTGAAAAAACAACTAGAAAATGTTGTCATTTCCTTCTTTCAATTTTACAGCAAATGCATTTACTCCCCCGTTGTCGAGTATACTCGTCATACCTTAAAAATAATTAAGCACACAAGTGCACATTTTCAAAATGAAATAAAACACTTACAGGGTTAAGCGACTTTACCTTTTATCTTAATAAAACATGTTCAATAAGCATTGAATATAGTATAAATAACAAATACTTAATATTTACTAATTGTTGTCAATATTTAGTAATAATATATGACGTAGAAAGACTATTTATTTGAATGATATTAAAAATTTTCGAATAAATTTAAGATGTGAAATTAATATTTTACTGTCCCGTTACGTTTGACTAAAACTTGGCCGACTCTATCTTCTTCTACTGTCAGTCAAATCAACAGTAGATAACGAGCTATAAAATATTAATATTACAAAATGCGCGAAACATCCCGCTCTTCTCAGCTACACTACCGACCATAAGTTTGGGATCACTTACTATCGTTAAGCAAATTATTAAATATCTTATTTATAGAATGGAACGGGATACTTTTCTTTAGGTATATCTGTAGCTTGATGTATGTTGATATTATAAGACAGAAGAGTTGTATAAATTTCGTATAGTTTATTCTAAATTAATTAAGTATCCCCTTTATTCATTACTGCTATTTTACATATTTTTGACATACACCAACAAGTTTGTGTAATGTTTCTTGCTGCATAGTTCGCCAACCTTCTTGTATCAAAGTAATTTGTTGTGGGAAACTAGAAACAGATCGATAGCAATAAACGGACTCGACCGATTTTAAAGGTAACAACATCTTATTACACCCTGGTACCAATACAATATGTGTCTGCATAGCAAGAAAATAGTTTAATATTAATGGTAAAATTATAAGATGGACAAAGGTTTTATATTCTATTTACTTTTAATGTTCATTCTAACGTTTAAAGTAAAGGTTAGAATAAAGACAAAGCAAGTGATCTCAAACTTTTGACCGGTAGCGTATGTCCGATCGATGAGCACCAAATGGTGTGGCTTGTTAACTTGTTAAAAGTTTGATGATCAAAAAACCGGAAACTCTACAGTGTTCCTGATGTCAAGATAAAAGAAAAGTTCACGCGTAAAGAAATTTCCACGTTTTTCCTCTTGCGCTATCCGAGGAAAAAAATTGTACAGGCGCGATCTATCAAGCGGTCTCGTTGTCATTTACCGCGAAGTCAGCTGTTCGCCGATCCGGCGGAACGGTTCGGCCACCGGCTGACGAGGGGAGATACTAAAAAAGGTGGAAAATGTTCATAGGGACGGATGAAAGGGTGAAATAGAGAGAGAGAGAGAGAGAGAGAGAGAGAGAGAGAGAGAGAGAGAGAGAGAGACCGTGGATAGAAGAAGGATGGGAGAGGAAGGTAAAAGAAGAAAGAGGGAAACGACGGGAAATAGTATGAGAGAAAGGTAGATAAGGGGGGGAAGGGAAGTGGAAGAAGGATAAAAGGAGAAGGCACGAGAGGAAGAGGAAGAAAGAGAGAAAGACTGTCGAACGACAGAAGGGATGGTAGAAGGGAAAAGAGTAACCGGGTAAAAACGACGACGAGACAAACGAGAAGAGAGAAGGGTAAAGAATGAGAGGGTGTCAGGAAGGAAGGGAGAAAGGAAGACATATTGTTAGGCATAGGAACGTTGGGTGGTAAAGGCACAAGAGATGAGGGTAAGGGAGTAGAAAGGAGGAAGAGAGAACGGAGGAGAGATGAGGGTAAGGGAGTAGAAAGGAGGAAGAGAGAACGGTGGAGAGATGAGGTGGTTGGGCACGTGGAGGATCATGAAAGGTTGAGAGGGGCAGAGACCTGGCTGAAGGGAAGGGGGAAAGGAAAAAGAAGAGATCGGATCGTATGGTGGAATCGTATAGTTCTGGCAGACGGCCACATTTCTTAATCGGAAACAAAACCTTCCTTTTCGTCCGCAGGTTTTCCACGTCCTCGACACCATAACCCTCTCCTCCGGGACGCTTCTACTTTTATCCTTATATCCGACACGATTGTCCGACAAATTGAACCATCCCTTCCTATTTTACAGTGGCCTTTTTATTCTGGGAATTTTCAGTTTTCTTGGCGATTCTCCCGCGTGAAAATTGCCTCCGCGCTATTTCGAATGATTGGGATGGAGTTATTTCAATATTTTTCAGAGTTCCAGATATATGAATATTGGTATGGCTTACTTCTGACAAATTTTAATTGTGTTTTATTAACATAAATGGAAAATACATTGTCTAATGATTATGATTTTAATAAAAGTAAAAGAACAATTGTATTTACGTATTATAAATTACAGTTACATCACATTTTCATCGATAAATTAAGATTAATTCCTGCTATTTTCCGACATCATTTATGTGCTAACAAAACATACTTGGAATATTTTCGTAGAAATTTAATTAATGAATAGTGTTTTGTCCTCACAAACCTTTCTTATATTCTTCGTTCAAATTCAAAGTTCCTTAAAAGTCTATGAATCCAGAGCTGGTTACGCAAAAATCTAAACTTGAATAAAAGAACAACGATAAAGAAGAAACGCATCAAAGTGGAAGGAAGAAGAAATCATAGAAGGAGGATTTCAACTCGATTCCCAAAGAAATAAAGAGGGAGTGGGGCATAAACACAGGAATCTCATTGGATCATAAATTCAATACGAAATCGTCGTTGCAGAGAAACGGATTCAGATTACATAGATAGATTCGACACGAAAGCGAGATATAAAAAACGTCAGCAGGTGAATATTTCGAAGTAAAGAAGAAAGAGTGCGAGAGGATAGAACTAAAGAATGGGTGGACGAAGAAATTTCGAGGGAACCCGGAATAACCGAATACGAACGTAAAGAAACCCTGAAGGCGCAGGGTTGCCAGGATAAAAGGAGCGAGCTGGAACAAAATAGGGAAGATACGCTATAAAGGAATTCAATCAAGCGGTCAGGATTACCAAGACCTCGGCTACGAAACCTTTCGCCAATAACCTCGCGCCTAAAATTAGTTTCCATCTTCCCCTTTCGGGACACGATACCCCTTAACCTCTTCCTCTTCTCTTTTTATCTCTCTTCTCCCAGCCAACCCTCGCCCTATCACTTTCGGTAGAAAGCCATGAGTTTACTCCTCGTGCTTTTTCTATCCTTCCAAGATCTGACGTTCTTTAATCCTCCGAAGAGGATCTGCTAAAATATTCCCCAATTGTACTTAATTATCACGGTCAAACATAAATTAGTAGGAAATGAAGATCGTTTGTTAATACGTTATTCGAGAAATGTTCTTATACCCTTTTCATTATTATAAGGAATTTTGAGTTCACATCAATGAAGTTTATAGTTGATACACATTAAAGAATATCTCTGTTGGATTTAAAGATACGAAATATGGCTACATCAGAATTATAAGGGTTTCAAAGGACGCATATGGCCATCATAATATCATTTTTTTCGGCTCTTTCAAGGTCAACAACGTTTTTTTTAAATGGCATTTTTTTCCTTTGCATATTGTAGCCGACATCTAACGAGTTCAACAATGTAACACAATACGACCTTCAAACGACCTGCGACCCAGAAATATGGAATAAATAAAATTCAGCGTGTAAGGTTTATTTGCTTTATTTTTGTTACGCTAACTGTTCAAAATTATACTTGAGTTTGTCCTTACAGATTCGCGTTCAGCGCCTCAAAATACATGAAACATGTGAAAATTTAAAAATTCTATATAGGTGCAAATTCTCTATACTAAATAATTACCATCATGTTTCTTGCGCTTCCGACTTATCGTTTCATTTAATGTGGAACTTCATTTTAACCTAATATGGAAACGGAAAAATCTTATTTTCCTTGCAAAAATGTTAAGAATTTCATTCCGAGGCGGACATCTCGGGAAGGGAAAAGTGTTGGATTTCAATGTATGCAGTATATCATAACGAAGGCAGAGACCCAGATAGATCGATGGTCATTGTAACTTTAACATGTAACCCGCACAGTAGAACTTTCTATTGGTACATAAAGGTCCATGTGCCACCTGACAGCTGTCACCTTGCAGACTCTTCAATAATGGAATCAGAATTCCGTGGAATACGGCACCGTTTCCTTACACGATGACATTACGGAAAAACCACCCCGTTCCTGTGCGACTGAAATTTTGATTACCGCGGAGTATCGAGTGCCTTATCGAACTACCAATTTCATCCGGATAAAATTCGGGAATTTCACTAGTGGAATTCCATGAATAGTTCAAATGTTATCATACTATGTGGTAGGTAATTCCTTATATTAAATTGCAATAAAATATATTTATATTTGTATTAAGTTCGAATCGGTAAGTACATATTAATTTGAATTAAAGTACAAAGCTTTATATTTTTAAAAAGAGATGAATTATGCGAACATATTGAAAAAATAATTGTCGCTATATTACTATACATTAACTGAATAATTCTGGATGAAAAAGTGGAACTCTATAAATCACTAAAAAGGGAGAATATTGAATAATTTTTAATTGTCGATTATAACTTCTAATAAATTGGACATCAAATCGCAGTAGAAAATATTAAAAACTAATTGTTACTATTATGGTGTATTAAATAAGCAATAATGTACTTATACTTCAGAGTGACTTATAAAAGGGTGATGTAAGAGAACTATTATACATTAATTGAAAAAAAATATTGGTAAATATACTTTTATACGGCAGTAAATACATTATCAGTAAAACTAGTTTCAAGCGAACATTAAATCCTTTACGACCCCAATTATATCACAGCATCGACACATATAATAAATTATTTCTCCCGTGAGTTAATAACAGCGGCATATTAATCCCGTCTCGAAAATTCACCGAGTTATAAGTCGTAAAGCTTCGATCATAAAGTTCGTACTTGTTTATGGTGAATAGACTCGTTTGTCAATGTTCCATCAACCTGCTTTCGCTCACGGAATTCATTAAGCTTTGATTCCAGATATAATGGATCCGAAGGGATGATAATGAATGTTTGAAACTACTTTCCGATCCGCGCGCGATAATTATCTTCTAGATATCAAAAATTTTAATAAATATGGAGTAGAAATACGGCGAGGAAATAAAATAGCAAGAGCACTAAGAATTTGATAAACGAATATTATTTAGCATTTTAATAATAATATTAACCTATAGTATATAATAGTTTTATATTATTCAGGATTTTTAGAATTTAAATTATCATTATTCAATATTTAAATATAATAATCTTTTTTCATTTCCAATACTGTATTTGTACCTATTGTACATATATATATATCAAAAAATAGTTTTATAGCAAATAAATAACATTTGGCTTTCGCTACATTAAACGATAAGAACTGCGAGAGGTGTGCGTAGGGTGTTTTCGTTTTAATCTTCTAATTGTGTTGGTGTAACAGTTGGCCATTCAAGGATTTATGTGAGATTTGATCCATGTCTTGCGTTTTCTGGCAAATCGCGTGATTTCTTTCTATATGATTGCGGTAGACTGGGATCTTTTCCAGGTTTAGGTAGGAGTATAATTTCAGCATATATAAGAAGAATCAACCTATACCGACGTTGGTTGATCCTAAAGTCTGTAATCGCTATACATATATACATTTATCGCTGTTACTATCGTACAAAGCTCTATCTATATCAATCTATAGCTCCTTAAGAACTATACTCCGACTGTTCTATGATCTCTCGTCGCTCTCTATTCTATATCTATTCTAAACGCGTTGTCCCTCGGCGGCTGGGCGACGGACCCTCATCCCCACTCCGGGTCCTTTTAGGGCCTGTCGTCCCGTCGGGGCTATGCCTCCTCCGCCATTTCCCCTTTCGAGGGATCTTCGTCTTACACATATTTCCATGATTATAGGAAATAACCAATACGGAAAATGGCATTGATTAATATGATTATATGACGGATGCCAATTGTAGGTAGTTCTTTAAGCATTTTTTCCGTAATTAGATAGAACCCAGGTGATCGAGGTTCAAGATATATTTACTAAATAATGGTTTCTATATTTAAATTAAGTAACTTAAGTAAAATATACATATGTATTAAAGTAAAATAACTGACATCGACATTGTTACTTTTATGTCATTCTCCGCATTAATGAACGCCAATTAAGAATGGCTATTATAACCCCATATCGGGTTTATATCCATATAACAGGGATTATACCCGATTACAATCAGTTGGTTTTGATAACAAGCTCACTGATCATCCGATTTTATATCAAAATATCGTAATAATCAGTCGTCTATCTCGTGCTTTTAGAGATTCACAAACTACAGAGTTATTCGATAGGATGGGATGATCGGGAATTTGAACATTCCGAAAGGTACGTGCTCGAAATGGCATACGGTAATACGATATTTGCCTCTTTTCCATCCTTGTATCCCCCCCCCTCACTCACTCTCTCTCCTTCTCTCCCTCCCTCTCTTCCCATGCCCCTCCCTCTTCCATTGGAAACGTTATCGAAACTGTGGACGCTCGACTGGACACCGTGCCAACCCCTTTATTATCAGCTGATTCACTGCCACCAAATACTGATAATAAAGCCCAACCGAGCACAATGAAGTATTTCAAAATTGTCTGCCAGAGATGAAGTTAAATTGCTATGCATTCGAAGCTTTTATAGGGATTCTTGTATTTCATTTAATGTTAACAAATCATCTATGAGTTTTCGAGGATTTATAAGAATGGGATATTTTATAATCGCGAAGTACTTCCATTAAAAGTCAATCAAATCGAATTATGATAATTTAGAATCGGGGCACTGGACACTTCATAATTTCGATTATAATTAAATTGTACTGACCCATTATAATTTATAATCATGAAATCGTTTCAATTATTAGTGAGTTGAATCGAACTGGTATAATTCATAATTATACAGATTTAAAACACAATTTGAAATTTGTAGGTTTGCAATTTGTTTTCCGTGTCCAATGAGATCTCGTCAGTGACTTTCTTTTTAAAATTTCTTTTAAATAGATATATCAATTATTATTATTATTGTGAAATTCATTCTTTATTAAGAGTATGTCGTTCATATTAAAGATGATAATAATCATTTCATAATGGCGCATAAAATATTATAATTGTACAATAAGCGAAATTACTTATACATATGAATGTATATGAACTTTTTATTTGAAATCTGATTTCCAACCAAAAATAACAAACTGAATCTTCAGATTAAGTTAAGTTTTCAATTTATTAATACCAATTAATGTCAGCACTGCACTGTTTAGTGGAATAATAAATAACATTTACAGAGTATGTTATCTGTAATTTCGTATTTTGTTGGAGGGTCTTCTAAGCGTAACTTTTCTTGCGAGAAGTAGATTAGCGTCGAGAAACGATTATTGGGTTCCGTCTAGAAGGGTTGATCGTTCCATTACTTCGGTAACGTAATTACGAGTTTACTGTCAATTTTCCTGACTAACGCGTTACATGCGACGAACATCTCGAACTACCCTTAAGTATACTCGAACCGTCGGACCTAACTACCTAAGTATGCATGCACTACCGGGCAAAAATTTGGGATCACTTGCTTTGTCTTTATTCGAACGTTTACTTTAAACGTTGGAATGAACATTAAAAGTAAATAGAATATAAAACCTTTGTCCATCTTATAATTTTACCATTAATATTAAACTATTTTGTTGTCATGCAGACACATATTGTATTGGTACCTGGGTGTAATAAGATTTTGTTACCTTTAAAATCGGTCGGGTCCGTTTATTGCTATCGGTCAGATTTTAGTTTTCCCACAACTAATTATTTTAACACAAGAAGGTTGGCACACTATGCAGCAAGAAACATTACACAAACTTGTTGGTGTATGTCAAAAATATGTAAAATAGCAATAATGAAACAGGGGGATACTTCGACGAATGGCGTATTAATCGAAATGTATGATTAATATATTATATAATAGAATAAAATATTCGGAATTTATACAACTCTTCTATCTTATAATATCAACATACATCAACCTACAGATATACCCAAAGAAAAGTATCCAAAAGTAAGTGATTCCAAACTTATGACCGGTAGTGTATGTACAATACTTAGTATTTACTCAACGGTTATTTCATGCCTAAATTCCCTATATTTCTATGGACCTTCATTATATTAACAATATATGGTATTATAAAAAGAATATCCCAGTTTAATATAAAATTAATATGTCGTTATTCAATATATTTTTCAATAAATATGCATTTATTATGCATATGTATGCATATGCATACATATAACTATATAGTAGAGAAGAGAATAAAAATATATAGCGAAAAATTATATAAATATAAGTAATATTAGATGTCGATACAGTATATGTAGTGGTAATAAAACGAGTATGAACGATCTGGATTAAATTTCTGTAACTAAATTAAAGCGAACAAAGCTTTTAAGCATTCACGGTTTTTTTAAATTTTATTATTACATTTGTGCTATTACAGTTCAATATTTAAAATAGTTTTCCAAATGTATAATATTATACTTATCAATTTTCCAGACTACGATACATGCTGTTATAAAAAATGTTTTCATATCTAGAGAAAATTTATGGTATCAAATTTCAGAGAATCAAAAAATCTGATTCAGATAAAGCTGCTATAAGCACGCGATACAAATTCGTACTCTCCACAGGGAATAAAAACGAAAATATCGAAGAAGGAGGGAGAGACAGTACGATGGAGCAAGGTATACGATATGCAAATAAGAAAAATGTTGGCAAATAGCGAAACAATATGGAGAATCTATGAGGAATAAAGGAGGGTGGATCGAAGGTCGATCGAAGGTGGATCGTGGTGCAGGTGGTTGGCCGCGAATTGTCAGAGGGAAACCCCCATGAGGTTCCACTCGATAAATGTAACCGGCGGCTGATTTCCCAGAGGCAATGCGCCAGAATTCTACCCCGGAATGGTCCAGACAAGAGATTTTTTAACCGTCAGAATCCCTCCTCCGATCGAAACCGATAGGCGCAACCGATACGTCGATAAACCGTCGGCATAGGAGAATTTTTAATTTCGTCAACCCTTTCGACTGCGCTTAATGTGCATCACCCACTACACTTGGGGGGCTTCGCCTCGTCGACGACGGAATCGATATATAATGCTTTCCACCCCTTCGACTTCTGTATTTTTTGTTTATTTTCCGTCGGTTTGTTTACGTTCTAAATCGTCTCTTATACACACACTCGATAAACATCCAGCATTCGATTTGTTCTCTTGATGCTTTGTTATGAAAGAATGATTATACTGGTAAGGAAACATGTGCTTATTGGACGATGATTTAAGTAGTAGTTTAATTAAGAGGAATCATTGTGCGCAGTAATGCATGGAGATTTGCAAAGTATTTGAATGCAAAGTGGATTGTTAAGGTAAGGAAGATCGAGAAAAAAAGTTTAATAAAAATCCTGAAATCCTGGAAGTTATGGGGAACTCAGAAATCTCTTAATCCACCCTCTCGTTTCGATAGGTTCTATGCATATTTATGACGATCTCGAGCACGTTTCGGTGAATGTTTCAGTAGATAATTTCTTTAAGAGGTGTATTCGTCTTTGAGTACCTGGATCCGAGACTCTGATATCCTCCTGGATTTTTTCTATCTACGATATCGATATGATTCATTCATTTACCAAAAACGACTGCAGTCTAATTAATAAAAACTTACGCAAGTTTAAGCTCCACGATAAAGTATCGAATGATCATAATAACGAACACATAACCCAACTGAAATATCGAACTAAACCAAATCAAAAATATGATCGAATAATTTAACCCTTTGCACAAATGAAGTGTTATACTAAGCCATTTCGTCTCACCGATTAACAAATTACAAAGGTTTTTTCTGTAGCAATCTACGGATAAACCTGTTAATATAAACCTATACGTTTAGCTTAATTCAGTTTACCTGACGATAAGCAGTTTTGATTTAATATTGATTTAACCTTTGCGACCGCGCGTTTCCAGATGCCGCCTACGGAGTACAAAGGGTTAAAATAAAATGTAATGAACATCGTAATCCTATGATCGATATCGAAGGATTTCTCACGAAGGTATTATTGAAATTGTATTCCATGTCGGCTTCCATATGGAATTCTATCGTTCACCATGAACATAGGACTACATTATGGGACAAATGGTCTATTGGTAGAGATCCATGACTATCGATCTCGACACGGGTCAATAGAGGGTACGTTTCATGAACCCTAACGGAATTGTAGAGGGAGAGTTCAATTCATGGAGAACTGATTCATAGGAAAGCTTCGAATACGTTTCCAGTTACGTACACAAACCGAATAATTATGCAATCAAGCAATCCTCGAGTTGGTTTGCTTCATACTATCCTTAACATTAGAATCATATGGTGTTTTATGCTTCGAATTACAATATTGTAATTAAAAACGCATTTTGACAGTAATTAATTACTGTGGAAATGAAAATCGGAAGATAATATAATTCATACTGCAGGAGAAGGCTTTGGAAAATATTGGAATATAGAGTGAATTTAATATTCTGATGTCATATGATTTAATGTAGGAAACGTTCGAAATATTTGTCCGATGTCCGGTGACCTGGAAATATGTTACGGATTTGGAATTATTTGACTAATTAATGCACGTGTATAAAGTAAGATAGAATCTAATTGTGCATGATATTGTAGAGTTTCAAAGTGTATAAATATCTTTTACAATTAATTTAAGAAAACGACACTTTTGCTCGGAAAGATAAAATTTTGATTTTTAACAAGTGATATTAAATTTTAACGAGGAGCACTTAACGCGTCGAGAAACACGAAGCTCCATTTTAATGAAGAAGAAGGAAGTATTTAATAAAATTAAGAGAACGGTATCATATAGCTTGCATAGAGTCCATCATATTTACTAACAAGAACACGATCTCTGATAGTTAAACATTTTTCTAAAATTCATACTTTCTGTTCGAACTATTACTCAATTTACTTCATAAAAACTTATACAATTTCACGGATTCGTTATAAAATATTAAATAATTATAATAATGAATAAAATTCAAGAACGGACTTCAAAATTCCCGAGCGTTTAATACAATGGAAATTATATTTTGGAGGTAGTTCGTGGCGTCGTCCGCGGAGATTCTGTCTCCGAAATTAGCTGTTGCTCGTGAATAGAATTAGATTCGAAAAAAGGACCAATTACCGCAAATTAAAGCACTCGAATGAAAGGCGGGGAGGGTCAGGGGTGAGGAGGAAGAAGTAGGGACCGAGTGCAGGTGGTTTTCCGGTCGACCTGCATCCTGAAAACCCGGAGCACGTACTTGCTTTTTCACTCCACGGCAAATAGAATCGAGTCAATGTAACACCATGAAATACTTCCTTAATTTGACGGCAATAGTTGCTCCATGAAATAATACAAATCAAACTTAATTTCTCTTTCACCGTGTACCTAGTGTACAACCGTGTTTGCTAGCACTTTTTACCACCGGCACTTTTTACTGTTTTTATCACGAATTTGTATTATTGGCTTGTAACATATACAGGTTGTCAGATGTGTTTTCTGTACAAATGTCGTGAGCGTACTCAACGCATAAAAATAAGAAAAAAATATTAAATGAAAATAGACCGATAAGGCTTTATTACAAAATTATAACATAAATTGTAAGACTGTCTGAATGTGCTGTTCAGAGATGATGTTTAGCGGTTCTGCGTATATTGTTTACTATCTTGGAGTGATACAACGTATTCTTATAGATATTAGTTTATGTTTACCTTCTCTGCGTATTACACTTATGGTTTATGTAATGGAAATGCTCGAGCATCCGGGAGAGAGTATCAGCGTACATTTCCTGACAGAAGAGTACCACATCACACAGTGTTTAAAAATGTTCATTTACAGCAACATCCAGTTGCAGGAATTAATAGAAATCGACAAGAAATTCGCCATGCAACAAACAGCATACTACAGCAGTGTCAAACTTGTATCTGCGAAGGCGGGCCACATTTTGAACAGCACATTTAGACAGTCTTACTATTTGTTATTATTTCCTAATAAAGCTTTGTTGGTCGATTTTCATTTAACATTTTTTTCTTATTTTTGTGCGTAAAATACGCTCACGACGTTTGTACAGGAAAACGTCTGACACCCTGTATGACTTCGGTTATACTCAATATTCTTTTTTATTAATTAACAAAGTGCAGAATTACATTTAATCAATTATATAACAACAGTATTACTTTCTTTCGATTAATGAGACTATGGCGACATTTTTAAAGTTTGTGTTGTAACCTTTGAAACTGTTTACAATACAGCTTTGCAGTAATTGTTTTTTTAGGTTTCAATATCTCAGAGTGAATTATTCCCCTATAATCCCACCACTTGCAGCCGAACTTATTTATATTACAACCCAATAGATCATTCTTTTACTTATTATTTTTCGTGAGAAATATTTATCGATTTATTATTATCGTTACTGTTGCTGATAAGCTGGGAATAAAGTGTATTTGCGTGGTTATCGGTGTAACGTTTATTGAGATTATGTAAATATATTTAAATGTATTTGTTAAAAGCGTGAACAGCTTCGGATAAATCTTTGGATTGATTTCTTCACTCGTCAATATATGGATGGATCAAATTATTATATTACGAATAATAGGTTCTCGTACACGAAGCTTGATTTTTGTGACTTATATTTATAAGTCTGCTTTAATGGTTAGAGCAGACTAACAGGGAACCCTAGGTAGCTGTCCGCTTCCAATTTTTTTTAATTTTCTCATACATATGTTGTAGTACTCGAAAAACTAAACGACCCGTTTTTTACATCTGCCGAGTTTCGGTTTAAACACTTTTATTTGTCATCATATCACGCTCAATGTTCTTACGAAGTATTAGATTGGCATCTAAATTCGCGACCTTTTGATTCGTTCCTTCTTTTTTTTGTTTTTAATAACCGTACCTAATTGTAGATTATTTTTGTTGATCGGTAATACCATTCGAGACCTCCCATTTTTGTGACTGTTTTGATACATACACTTATTATTTCATATGAAGTTTACAATGAAGGTCCCGAATTTAGTTGCCAACCTAATAAAATGGTATTAGTGATAACGATGATAATCTTACCACAACTCTTACATCACCAGTACCATCATTCTTATGAAATCAAATCATGAAGCTTCGAGGAAGAGTTGAAGGCGATGTTAGTGATAACGATAATAATAGAATATTCTATAAAGAAAATAACTGAAATACCTTCTATATTCCATGGAATTACAAGCATGATATCGGAAAACAGAAGCAAAGTATGCAGATAGCAAGATTCTTGGGGGAAAATCTTGTTGGTTCTTTTTTATGGTGGAAAGCAGACTCGAGGACTTTATAGAATGCAAGTTGGGCATAAAAGGGAGGGTTTCCCGGGGTGGTGGTTTTCTTGGATTATTCCGTGGCTAGCGCAATCTCGCCGCTCTAATTCATTTATGACTCCGAGGAACTTACGGCCGGAAGTAGTTTCCGTCTTTCGTGGTATAGCGGTTACAAAAATTCATCAAGAACACTCGTCTCCGATTACGAGCTTTGTTCGAGAAACGAAATCGCGGAGCGTGAAATTTTCAGCGTGTATTAAGGGAACTTTCCGATGAAGTATTTTGTGTCAGAAATATTTCAAAGTGTTTCAACTTATTGTGAGTTTTCTATTGATATTTAATAATATTATTTTTACTAATAATGAATAATTGAATATTGAAGTTAAATAAACAACGCGTGGAAATGGAAGTTCTCGATTAAATGCTTTGCATAAAAAATACTTCAAAGGGTTTCGATTTATTGTAAGATTTCTATCGATATTTAATAATAATACTTTTACTAATAATGCATAATTTAAGATTTACGCTAGATAAAATTTCGGCACGTAGAAAGTGAAGTTTTCGAATAAGATAAGTATTCTGCGTAAAAAATGTCGCAAAGCCTTTGCATTTATTATAATCATCCTACTCACATATAAACATTGATACTTAATAGCAATAGTTTTAATCACCATTATCATAAACAATTTAATATATGATCATTGTTTCACTTTAATCTGTATGAATTTATAACTCATTTGGTTGTATTCGGTGTTGAAGTACGTGTTCACTTAATTGTTAGCACTTATTTCACACGGCAACTTAATATTGTGCGAATGGTTGTCGTTCAATATCAATCAAGATATGTTCTACGTTGATAGTTTATTCGTCGATCAAATATAATGTCTTCGTTGATAGTACAAGGTTTCGTGTCGGTAGTTACAATGAGTCTGGTCTAAAGTTAGATGATGGTCATATCTATCTACAAAATGTGAGCTGCAGCCTGTGAATGGAAGTGTATGTCCTTATTCTAATTGGTTGGAAGTTGTATTTTCCCAATGGAGGTGAATAATAGCCTGATGGTGGAAAACGGTTCGGTTCGTGGAATCGCAGCGGCAATTCCAAGTAGAAACGGTCGGCGTCATCGGTCCGTTGACCGAAGTACCTAACAATAGGTGGCCAAGATGGTGAGGTATTATTAGTTGTCCTGAAAAGGACATTATTGTAAGTATATTTTATGTTTAATTGCTTTAATTGCTAGTTGCATATGCGGCGAAACAGGTTGATTCTTAAAAAGTTGACTTTATTTAGGAAGCTCATAGATATTGTCAGATGTTAATTAATAACTAGATTTTTATATTAATTGTTGATCTATGATTTTTATATTGAAAGAAATCTAAGAAGCCGTTTTACTTTCGTTGCAATTTTGTTCGGTTTTCGAATAGCCCAGGCTACTTAAAACTAATTGGCACTTCAGCTCATTTCTATACCCCTAAAGTGTCCTTGAAGGGAGGAATTAAATTTCGTACACCACGATTTTTGAACATCTAAATGAAAATTCAATGCTAATTTAAAATATTGCATCCTGTGCTTTAAACTGAAACCGTTTAATTTCAATTTAATTCCTGAAGCCCCTATACCTTGATTATGAATTATTTATTCCCTTATTTACTCATATTTCGATTCTATCGTGTCAAATGCGAATCGAATAATTATTAATTTTTATATATGTATTTATATTCTTACTAATGTATATGAATCATTACTATTAGACCGCACAATAAATGAAAATATCGAAATTCGCCACATTTTTATTTCTATATTTACATCCGCATCGAAGATGAACCGAATTAACAAAAATACCTTTAAAATTACATTGTGAACTCAAATGTATTACAATTATTAATTCGTGGCGTAATTATCATTGCATTCATTTCGAGCGACAATAAACTGACTTCAATTCAAACGTATGTAAACTGTTGAAAAATTAATGATCATCACTCGAACAAACATGGAGGATGGAAGAACCGAAGAATATTCGAAGGTAGAATTCGGTGCATTACATCGAGCAGGTAAAATAAATCCAGGCCAATATGAATTGAGTTAAAAGAGGCGGGTCATTGATAGCGAGTTGTATGCTTCTGTCACGGCATTGTTTATCGAAGCTCGTGCTGTCACGAAAAAGCGATAGAGTGCCCGCAAAACCTCCTACGATAATTCCAACCCTATGGCAAACCCTCACCACCTAGAATCGATTTCACTCGAGCAAACGTCGAATAACGATCCAGCCAACCTAACGGCTTTTAATCAATCATCATCTACTATTCCGCGTTCCCATACCCCAGCACAACACCATAATATAAAAGCCCACCGTATTGTTCCCTTCAAAATTGAATGATCACCCTGAAAACCGATTTTGCAAATACATTCAAAAATCCTCGTTCCATCATTCACGGTGCATGGGGGCTGAGCAATTTCTCCGCGGAAATATTTGGCTGAAACTTGTCGGCGTGTTTAATGCAATAAATATTACTGCGCCAATGGAGGTGGTTTATGTTTTAATAATAATTCACTTGAATTGTATTATCAAATTGATCCGCGTATATATATAATTATATGTAGCTATACGATATACGTATATAGACTCTATGTACAATTATTATATATTATTAAATATATAGAATTAAAAACTTCCGACGCTTCCATAAATGTGCGAAAAATGCGTTGAAACTGGGGCAAAATGCTGGGGCAACTATGAAAGCTTTGTTATTTTTGAACTGCACCTAAGTACTAATGTTTTATTCGACTCCATGGTACTCTTGGGAGATCAGAGTGAAAAATAAATGTGGTTCTTGTTATTCTATTGTTCTCTGTATCATTCTTATCCCCTTGGAAAGATTCTCGAGGGTGTGGATTGCGAAATGCTCGGAGTTCGTCATTATTTCATAGATTCAAGTGGATTTAAAATTCTGAGTTATGGCTGGTAGTTCGTTTAGAGTGGCAACCGAGCCAGAGTCTTGTTTATGTTGTAGTGGCAGGGTAAGTTTACTCATTAAGTATGTGTTTACAGAGTTTCATCAGGTGTTTCGGGGTTCATAGTAAATCTCGGATTTGTTGAAATTATTATATAATCCTGCCAAGTCCCACTTGGGTTAAAGCATTAAAGATGAGCCGGTAAGATATACGAAGCGCAGGGTGAAGGCCTAAATATGAAGTTAAATGATCAACAACAAAATTTAAGAGTTTGTATAATAATATTTAATAATAGTACTGTACAAACTGTTACATTTATATCATAATATAAATATTTATTAATTTTAGTATTTCGATAAAAGTTGGTTGGTTATCAACAATGAGAATTCATTCAAGTTTTTACGTGAAAATAAAAATTGAGATTAAAATATCAATTTGTGATAATACTTTGAGAAACAACTGATATTTTAAAGGTTTTATTCATTTTTAATTACTTACGAAGGTTCATAGTTTTATACTATAATTGATTGTTAGTTATAATAGCAGATGGTGGAAAAATGGTGGAAAAAGTGAACCGCGAGAGATTTCCGTCCTTTTTTCACTGTAATCTAGTAATATGATCTCTCACAGAAGCGATCGTAAAAACTTCAAGTATCCTTTCGAAATCTACTTGACGAGGTAGTAAAACTAGTCACGAAGGATTGACTTTCGTATAAAAAGAGATTTCCTCTTCTCTTTAAACCACGGACATTTAACTATGAAAACACTCAACTACTAAAAGACAATGTGATATTCAAACAAATTGTTATTCTTCAAAATACATTGAACAATTAAATCCTCCATAAAAACTGGCAACGTGTTATGTCAAATATTCACAATACGAAATGGAATCAGTAATATAATTCCAATTGACTCGATAAAACTTCCATCAGAAACTGAATACAATAAAACATTGTATGGTAATGTATATTTATAATATATCAGAGTTCTGAAAAATTGAATGAAATATAACGCAAATAAACCTTTGATTAAAGAAAGTGTTTCAATAAATCTCTATTTTTATTTCAATATTAGGTTTACATTTAAAGTAAACGTTAGAATGAAGACAAAGCAAGTGCATTTCTCATTCACATACAAATGCTATCATGATATTCACAAATGTAACCTCGGAAAACATCCGGAAGAGGAATCGGAGTAGAGATATTGACAGGTTTGATGGCGGCGTAGACGAGCATCGATCTTCATTCGAGAAAAATAATGTCAACGGAATATTGCATAGTTGGCGGGCATCAATTACGATACCGTGGACATTTACACGATGATGCAGTTCTGGTGGGCACCTGCGCTCGGCCGTATGCCGAGTCACGGTTCATCGGTGTATCGCCGGGTATTCTGGTATGGTATCCTGGTATCCCAGTATCCCAGTATCCCAGGGATCGTCCACCTAATTCATTAATCATCCTACGTGTATACAGAATCACATAATCGCGCTGGGGATCATAAATCACAGGATCCTCGGAGATACGTGCATAAATGTAACATCCAATGCTTAGGAGGTGTTAATTATTATTGATAGGTCCATTCGCTGATTATCCTTTTGCCTATGTTCTCGATAATACGTATTATGTTTTATTCTTCATTACCGATGTGGCTAAAATAGTTATCTTTATTCCTAACAGGTCCATTCGCTGATCATGCTTTATCTATGTCCTTGGTTATACGAATCATGTCTCACTTTTTATTACGCTTTAGAATATTGTGAAAATATTGATAGAGCAAATATATAATTATATAATTACTCATTAAATCGGCCTATGAATTGAATATTCATCTTGTAAGGTCGAAGTTTGAATTTTTAACGAGAACGCCGTGTTACATATTCCACAATGAAAAATGTAAATCAAGCCTCAATACAAATTGTGCTTTGGTTTTCAATTAAAAACTGCCTTTTTTTGCCCGTGAAAAACAGTGCACCATGGGCATTAATAAATTATGTATGCAAGTATACCGTGAGATAAAAACGTTCCGAGAAATCGAAACATATTTCTGCTCTTTAAATTCTGCTAACCTCGGCAACCTGCCAGCATTAAAATACACGATTTATGCGCTCACACGGTGCTCCTAATTAACTATGACCCTCTTTCGTGGTTACTTTAATCTGACACACATAACGATGAATTTCCAACTGTGACCTCCTGGATATGCATTATTATAAATTTCCAATATCATTATATTATTCAAGAAGATTCAACGCTTAAATAAGTCAGAATTTCCGCCTGTCCATAAACAAGTGTCAGATTTTTAAAGAATAACTTTTAACTCAATATATTTATGTCACAAAATTAGAAAACATATTAGATAAATTATATGAATTATATTTATATAATAATTATTCTGTATCTACCATATTTTGTACCTTTGACAAAAGACCATTTTGTTTGTAAGGGAACAAAGATAAGGACAGCACATGAAAGGAACAATAAAAACGACGCTTAAACTTTCCTGTTGTTATAACATTATTGGTGAGATTTTTCAGATCAAAATGAGACCAAACATGATATAGTTTGGACCACATTTACACGCTGTGAAGACCCTAAGTTCTTGCTTTACTTTTACAAGTTGTTAGAAGCCGCCAGATTTATATCACGTTTGGTCTCATTTTGATCAGAAAAACCTCACCAATATGTTAAAAAAAATTTCAGATAAAAAAAAGTGAAATTAAAAAAGTTATATTTTTGTATTATGATTCTGTGAACTGTCATCAAAAGAACCGCCACATGTATCGGTTTACACGCCTCGTACGCTCGACTGACTCCCACAGAGACAACATAGCGCAGGTATAACTTTTCCTAACTTTTGCAGAGGCGTAGGAACAGTTTAGGGGACAACAGAAGAAAAATCTCATCGAGACATCAAGGGAGAATTTACTGTACAATTCTTACTCGGAGTATCGTAATCTAATTCGGCGTAAGCATTTTGAACGGCAGTGATTAATTCATCGATTGTTTAGAGAGCAGATTTGTGCTTCCATGATCGTTTTAACCAACAAATTCTTCTTATTTACAAATAACGCCAGAAAACCAGGTCACTATAAGTATCAAAGACATTCATCTGTCGAAAGTCAAGGATTGCTTTCGTTAAATATCATAAAAATCGGACACTTATTTCTGTACAGAGGAAGTATTTCACAATCAGATTCAGATATACATTTGAAATGGATAGAATTCTATACTTTATTGTCGGTTCGCGGATTCGCAGAATTTTTCTCTCGTTCGTCTAAAATAAGAATACCGATTTAATCCTTACTTAATTTACGACGTATTCTGGGAAAAAACGATATCGAAAGTCCAATTAATTCCAACTATCTATAAAGCCTTCTAACTGCAATAAATATAATAAAAAATAATAGAGAATGTTGCATAGAATATTCAATAGAGAAAGATACTTGTCATTTGCGAAAATGAGGACGGCAGAAAGGGCAGTCTACTGAAAATAAATGAAAAACTTCCTAGAAACTGTGAGCATGAAATAAATTAGAAAGTTCGAAAGTAGAATCGGGGTGAATCGAAGCGAGATGAATTTCGGAATGCGACAGTTCGAGTAGAAATAATTCATCGTTTCCAATAATTAGAAATGCCCGATGAAATATGCTCGATGCGTTATGACATGCCAAAATTTATATTCTTCGTCAAGGGGGGGATCGGAAAAACTAGGGAATCGAATGGAAAGGGAGAGAGTGGGTAAACGGTGGTCGGAAGAGGGACGGGAAATCGGCGCGATGAATTATGCATGCCAGGAATCGAAGCACAGCTATACATGCAACATTGATCGGCAAAATGCCGCATTACGAATTTGAAGCGTGTACGATGGGAGATCACGAAAATGCTCATAGACCCGGGAAAAAAATCTTCGCTCCTACCATTTTGTTATTGTTGAAACTGCCCCGATTTTAGTATTCGTTGCTGGTGTACGAAAATATTCCAAGCACATGGTGCTTTAATATAATAAAGTTGGATAAATGTGATATTAATATCTGACATTAAGTGATTGAAAAGATCCATCGATATTTAATACGCGATTTAATATAATTTTATATAATGCTGTAACAATAATATAAGGAAATGAGATTTTAAAAAAGTCACCTAAAATCAATATAACCAATCTTTGATGTTTATAAAACAGTTTGAATTTCTCCATATATCGAATTTTGTATGCGTTTCCGCTGAATTAATTATAGCCACACAGTGGTGATAAAGAGTTTGAATTTGAAAAACATTGAACTCTACATACATATGTCCGTACATATTTCGTAGATTTTGGTGGCTCGTGAAAAAAGCTGTTTCAACATTTAGCTGCCAACCATTTTGGCGTAATTAAAGTTAGTAATATTCACTGAAAATTTAATAACGCATAGCATTCAAGAATACAGATTGTAGTATCGGTATATTTATGGGCCAGCATCAAGTGCGGCCCATACTTAAGAGTGTGTGCGTCCTTACAATTATTAGATTTAGTTATACGATTACGATTAGGATAATTACGTTACGCTAAGTTATATGTTAGATTTAATTAATGTAGTTAAAATACACTAGCAATTACCAGTCCCGATTAATTTCATCGAACAAAGAAATAGAACTCGACAATATTGTACAAGAATCTCAAAAATACAAAATGGATCATCAATCTGCAGGTGTTCCGTACCATTGAAACTAAATACTACAATTCCGTTCGATGAAATTTAATATTCAATGGCGGGTATTTATGTCCATTTAACACGCGAATATATTTCACCCAGTTCCGTTGGAAAATGTGCATTACAAAGCGCAAAGTACTCGCATGTAGGATAATTAAGCATCGTCATTATTAAAGCAATATGAAGCTAGCAACAAACAACGCGTTGTTCCTCGTAAATGGACAAAAAATAGGAAATAATATACATACATGCATATCAATCGCGGTATTATCAAGTAAATGGTACTCGGGGCTGTTTATCCGCTCTATATGGTGTTATAATAGAAAATCCCGTTAATCCAATACACCTCTTTTCCGAACTTTTAAACAGTACAGTATATTAATCGATATCAATCGAACTTTAATTAATTCCATTATTGGAGCGCGATTCAACGTTGTGGCCATAAGACTATTTGAAGGTTCCAGTAAACATTAAGTTTTATACTGGGTGCAACATAAAACGTGGACTTTTATGACTTCATTTTTAGAAGAAATTAAAAGCTAATAATAAGGTAAATTATTATATGCAGAGAAAAGGATATACAGAAAGTTATTGGTACCTATTAGGGATACCGGAAAGTAATCAATAATTTTTTGCATACTTTATAAAACTCGATTTATTTCTTTCATGTTAAACATTATTCTATTAGATAATTGCCATCGTTATCTATGAACCTTTACCGACGATTCCCCAATACCTTAATTTTCCCTTTGAAAAAATCTAATTCGTATCTTTCGATGCGAAGAAATTCTTTACTCTCGAATTGATCTCTATATGATCTTTGAATGTCCTACTTGTATAGAATCACCCGAATGAGTTAAAGATTACGCAGAATTTAGAACGAAAATTCTAAATTCTAAATTCTAAATAGGGCATAAAATTGCGAGGTTACACCGTGCGTAATAGTTTTATAAAAGACAATAGAGTTAAATACTACAAAACAATTGATTACTTTCCGGTACCCCTAATATATACAATATACAGCCACCAGAAAATCGATACCTAAAAAATGGGGGCTTGCTTGTGATCAGGGAAAATCCTATGAAAAGACATGTTTGGATCATTATGTGCTTGTTTCTGTGTTTGTTATAATCGTATAAATCAGATAAGCATGTATCTCATTTTAACCAATTCTAGTGGGTGTATTTAATAAAGCAACGAAAGTTAGGGTACTCGAGCATCGCTTAACAATGAAGCAAAAATTAATTTTCCTAACAATATTAAACATTTTGTTAAAAGAATTGATGTTGTTAAAAGAAGAGTATAACTTGCAAATAAGCTCTAATAAGATGAATTTGAGTTTATATTTGCTGTTCCAAATTAATTTAGCACATGAATAATTTACAGAATAACTCTTAAAACCTTTGTCTAACGAATATTTTAATATACATTTTGGACGATTTATAAAATATTATAATATAATTCGGATATATTATTGGTGAAATTCAAACATGAAATTCATTAATTTATGTCCACATTCTTTGAAAGGATCTGTATTATTATTAGAAATAGCACTAATTTAAAGTATGAGCAACTAAAACATTATTGTTTTAAATGATTTTTGGACATTGAGTTTATTATTGATTTATGTTCAAAACTTACGAACCCAGCTGTATAAGTATGTTTGCTGTAAGTTTGTAAGCGGATGCCCGCCATTAATTTACGCGGCGTAAACAGGATTTAATAGACTGTTAAAAAGAGAAGTGGAAGTACAACGAAAGCCCGACAGCCGAGCGTGAAAATTCAACCTCGTTCGTTCAACTTTGAAAGATTGTTTCTTACCGGGATACCGTGGATTCGAGGGATTGAAGTTTTACAATTGCACCGCGTAACTTCCTGAAGTTGAAATTCTCTGTGAAACTTTCCTCGAGTATTACTTCTAGCTAAATAAATGTATGTGCATCTACGGCAGGCTAAAAAGATATGTACGTACAAGAAGTATATATTTGCTTCGTTTATACACATAAATAGAATATTAGAGTTTTTCAATCTTCGCTCAATCGTAGGTCATAATATGTGAAGTTTAATTAACATCGTACGAGTATCGTAATTGGAGGAATTAATTGCTTCATAAAACATTATTCAGTCTCGGATAAAATTCAATATAAACGATGCTTGGCTTCATAGCCGTTAAATGTGTGTATTAAACGCACGTATGTTTGTCGGTGATCCAAATTTTATGGCATCGTAATTCACAGTAAAAAATGCCAAAATCTGCAGATTAAAAAGTAAAAGCCGAATACGAACTGTTTAATACTATGCCAATGGGAAGTAAGAGAATTAATCAGTATTTTACAAATTAAATATCTATGAGAGAGATAAGTCCAAGTATAGTAAATTGCACTGAACATTACAGTTCTCAATTATCCACCAAACGATTAATTCAACGGGGTAATATTTGACTTCGTTTCTAATTAAATTCATGATTTTCGAAGGAACAAAGAACAGTTCTCCCAACAAGCACCAATCGATTAATGAAAATCGTCCAATTATAACAAGCCACCCTCGTCAGACCATACTAATGTATCGAGTGAAATAAAGCCCTATTAATCATGATAAAACATCTGCGCGGAAACATCGAGTTACTTAACAAGCCAATCACGGAATAGCGCAACTAATTATGAACAAGCGTATAGAATACTTCTATCCCGATGAACGTGATTCGAAATTGAGAAAAATTGATCTACTTAAGAGTGGAAGATAGCATAAAGCTATATCCCAGGAAGCTTTTTCCCGGCTTGCGCGGTCCCCACTATCTTTTCTTCCCAACTGCTGTGACGTCACAGTGGGACTAAGGCCAATAGCGTGTTCGGAGCAGGGAATGATAGCGGGGATCTGCGCACAATCAACGCAAACTCGTCTGAGCCGAGTGAAAGGTTTCCTGGGATGGGATGGGATGGGCTGCACTGATCAACCTCGTCGGTATTTTAGTGAGTCATTTGTCTGTTAGTTGACGTCTCCTTCTTCGCTGTTTTTTTCTCCCGTTCTTATATTATAACCGCCATAGTGTGCATCAAATATTCTTTCTCTTGTATTAATTATATTCCTTTTGCACATCCGTACAGCCAGTATTTATTCAAGCTTCCAAAATCCCCGTCAAAGAAGAATTCAATGGCACGGGATTTCGAAAGTAGAGATGGCGTTTAAGTAGAAAGGGCCGTATTCGATCACGATCACGGTCCATTCTCCTTTCGCGGTGAGAATCGATTGGACGCGTCAATAGTCGCACGATAGCGGGTCCTGCAAATTAATTAGAAGCACTTCCGCCACGTCGAATCGATAATCGTTAATTAGGCTGACATCAAAGGCCAGCACTTTGGCATTTACACCCACGTGGATGGTGCAGGTGTTCGTGTCTCGACACCATCCCTGCCTCGACAATATTCTGTCTGTCGCATTAGCCATCCCCATATCAACCCATGGTCCCTTATAAAAGATTTATAAGTAATGCAATTATATGCGCCGATCTTGATCACCTGCTTTTGTGAGCATGCCTCTTAAGACCTTGAATTAATTTAGTATCAACGCTGTTGAATAACTATTATAGTTAATCTAATACGTCTTACGTTAACGAAGGTCGCCTTCTTCTGTTAATTTTAATGGAGAAAATTTCCTGAAAATTTACGATGGAAAAGAATCATTTATAAAAGTATTGTTCCGTGCGGCGACACAAAACAATTCACACGAATATGTGTAGGAATATAATAAATAAAAATATTAAAAATTAAGTCTTGGTAAAAAATAAAGTAACTGCGTAAAGTGAAGTTCTAAAACTACAAGATGTTTTTCTAGGAACGCATATCTTTATTTAAATAGTATATCAAAATATTCCGCTGGACTCTATGTAAATGATGTATTTCGTCCAAACGCCGTTAAAGTAATATCCTACTAAAACAAGCCTCGAATGTTGACATTTTACATTTCTATTTCTACCATTATGATCTTTATTGCACGTAAAAGTCTCGTTATTTGAACACATTTATGAAAGTTTACCATGGTACTTTTCTCTCGCTTTTCAATATTACAACATTTTACATCACATCGAAATCCTCGTTTTTATTCAAGCATTTTTTGGGGTGTATTTCGAGGGAGATATTTTTCAGTGTAGGAACAAGGCTGGAGTACGAGGTGTATAATTGATGAGGAGGTATGTATGTATGAGAGAGGCAGATATAACGCGGATGGATCAGCAGACGCGACGGTACAGCGAGACATTCTCTATTTGGGAAGCCACGAACCGCAAATTCGATTTGCCTGATATCATTCGAATATCGGACAAATTCTGCCAGGCCACGTTAAAAGTGAATCCCTGGGCTGAGAGGTAAATTCTCACGAAACAAGGATTCCCAAGTTCAACGAGCATCTCGAAACTTTAGCAAACTCTCGAACCGTCGAACAAAAATCTCGACACTCCAAATCCACTTCTAGCTACGATATATGAGGGGATGCTTTTCACCGATAAAAGTGGATATTTAAGATTTAATTGACTGGAATATATCGATTGAATAGAAACTGGAATTGAGATACAGATGGTTAGAGCTTAATGAATTATTGTGGGGTGATAAATTTAACTAAAAATTCAAATAACTGGATAATTATATCAGGACGTAATGTCGAAAAATCTTAATGCTTTGCGGAAATTCTGTCATCACAGATCATTGATAGCATCAAATTTTCTGTTTACAGTGAAATCTTTAATATACCTCTTTTAGTTTTTCAGAAAAAATTCTGTGTTCTTCATAACGATCAGTAAACTTTTCAAGAATAATAATGTCACTCATAAGTCATACATAAGTTTATCTAGTAATTGAATTAAAATAATTATATATCATTTAAGTATACATTATTATTAAAATCACTTCACAAATGGAATTAGAATTACCTTATACATACATATATAGATGTATGTAGGTGTTCTCTAAAAATGACATGCATAAAAATTGCTTTTTTGATTTACTTCATTGCATTAAAATACCTCAATTATTTGAAGCGACTAAAATCCGACCCCATTGAATCCAGCTATCAGAGATTAATGGCCTCGAGAATGAGATCAAACATGAATTTTTTCATATTAATTAAGCGATCTTTTCGATCGTAATCCTGTTTTGTGTCGTTGACCATTAAGACTTCAACAATTAACTTCACGTACCAGTGAACCACAATCGATTACAGTACACATTATGTAATGCAATAATGGAATTTCTCCATTCGGTGCACCGGCCGACCACAAATTCAGTTTACCGGATATTATTCGATTACAACGGATATACTTGGACCTGGTGCACCTTTGTGATCGAATAAACTGCTCGACTTATTCGATTCACTGCAGCACAAAAAAAACTTCCTCTCCATTTGCAATATTGTGCATTTCATAAATGTCTATTAAACTATAATATAATGCAAAAAACACATTTTCGTAAGATCCTAAATTTGTTATGAATATATCAAACTAATATTTTGCAGATATATATGAATATTAAATAGCACTCAACATAAACATTCATCCCTTTTTAACCCACTTCAATCGCACCACGTAATAACTAATTGATTAGTAATTAATTCTTAATAACGCTAAAAATCGTATTGATTATAAGACGGATTGCGTTCGGATATTTACATAAATTTCTCATTAATTTATTATGGGGGCGGGGGGTAGGACGGATTGGTTTAATGAGGACTCGATAAATCGAACTATCGTAATATCAATTTCACAGTTATTAATCTGCAGGATTATTAATCGGATGATAATGAAATTCACGGGCCGATATTGGAGATTACTTTTTTCCGACGGCATTATACATATATCCTCTTAATGGAACGAAGAGGATTATCCGGCCTCCCAGAAATCAGAAATTAAAAATATCTATTTTGAGTACGAAGACGCATAAAGGATTTTTGAAACGCATATTCCTTGAAATTGTAACATTGGAAATTGTACCAAGTGTTTTTATACAAATAATAACATTACAAGTAATTATGAAAATACTAACAAATACCAATAATTGTTAATACTAATATTACAATTATCAGCAGATATCTGGTGTAAGTGACTAATATTTATAAAAATCTGATTACTATAATAATGTTCAACCTAGTCTTATATAAAACTCATAGCAACTTATATAAATAATTAAATTCAGAAGCACTTTGTGTGAAGTCATCTTAAAAATGAATGCAGAAGATACTTAGAAAGGTGTATACAGAGTACAGGAAATGATTTCATTTTAATTAAAAATATTAAGGATGCACTTCCAATATTGAGATGCATAGGTGGATGCATTGAAGTAATAACGTTATTAAGAATATTAAATGGCTTCTGTAGGTAATACTCGGGAATCGTGGACCAATATTACCGTAATAAATTGCCGAACGTCGAGTACGAAATCGATTTCAGTGCACTTAGGAAGAGAGGGAGAAGAGAAGGGATGAGATTGTCCTAGATTTCTTGTCGCAACTACTTTACGGGAGTCCCGTTATTTAAATAACATCGAATCTGGACAATACGCGGTGTCGTTATTGGAAAATAATTAATATCGACTTGCAATTACATCTTTCCAATGAATCTCGAGTATTAGAGACATGTTATGATAACAGCTTCCTAAATGATCATTAGAAATTCGACAAAATTCATTTTTTTATAGTAATTTTTCTCATATATCGTTATTAAAGTGGTAAAATTCATGAAGTAACATTTTCGTGTAAAAATCACGCTTTTCCAATGGATGAATAAGAAAAAGTTCCCGTAATAAATATGAAAATAAGAGATTTTGAAAAAATGTAGTTTATGAAATTTCCAATAGTTTGAATAATATAATAAATATGATCCTATTTTTTGAAAGGAATAGAATATTTAATACGATATTTAGAGAAAAAATGACCGAATAACGATCGATAAAAGACTTCCTTGGTTTAAGTGATACGAGATTTTCGTTCTAAATATCCTATTGTAATACCTTTGTTCGTATTAAGAATAATAAACGATCGTGATATATTTAATATTCATGTATATTTCGTGGTGCATGACATTTGCAAATAATACATATGGAATTCTATCTACTATTACTACAGGATCATGAATAACACGTTGATTAAAATTTCATATTAACAGAATCGGTATTTAGTCGTATTCAATTTCGTACTAAATTTCGCGAATCTGCAACATTAATTATAAATATATTCTCTGTTACTCGAATGTTAAAATGAGGCAGTTTTTTGCTGTCATATCTTTACGAATTGAAATTTGTAGCTTCGAAAAAGAAAAACTTAAACGTTGTTTATTTAACCCTTTGCCCTCCGTAGGTGCCCCCTGAACACTGTAAATTAACATTCATATCTTACTTATTGTTACGCAAATCCAATTAACAAAATGAGTGTACAAAGAATCTATTATAAGATCCGCTTATAAATTTTTATGTGAGAAGAAATTTTGTGATTTGTTAATTAGTATCAAGAAATGTCTTATCGTCAGAGTAAATGCTCATTTATAAAAGATGTATTGTTGCAGTGCAAAGGATTAAATACGTTTCTGTTTGAATATCATATTAATACATATATGTACTTGATTGACATGCAAAACTCGAGTGCAATACGTGTAATACTATTTTATACTGTTTCCTTACACTGAATACAATTTCTAGAAATTAAAATATCTTCAAAAATATGTATACAAAGTTTTAAATTTATACTTTAATGTACACTTTCTTATGACTTATGCACGGGGATGTATGCAATACTATATGCGAATACATGCATATCGTTATTACCACATTTCTTGCCACGTGGCTTGCATACGCCACACTATAAACTTTCCGTTCTGGCGGTTGATGTTTTTTCTATTCAATCTTTTCCTTTACTTAAACTACGACTATAATTTGTTAAAGCAAAAGTTTAACTTTATTCTGTAATGCATCTTAAACATTGCACCTTTTTCTTAATCAATAAATTTTGCGGTCTTATAAATATTATAAGGTATATGTCATAAGCAAAACTTATTAGTCTCGATAACGTGTTGCTCATAGAATCCACGCGTTGTGAACGAAAAGTCAGTGATCATGTTAAATTTAATTGAGATGAAATAAATGACGTTGATTAATGTTTAGTGATAAAAGGGACGAGATTTAATCTAGTATCACTAAATGCGTTAAATAAATAATATTACTACCTAATGTTTCATAATTGTAGAAACTGGTAAAAATATATTCCTGCCAGTTGAATGTGGAAAATTAACAGTTGAAAGGTAACCTATTATTTCTACCGTGGATGATGTTTGTTCTACCGATGGAAATCTACCTAAATAAAATCCACATTGAATTTCGGTCAATAATCGCATCTCAAACTTGTATCCTACATTAATTGCCAGTTCAGAATAACTGAAATCAGATCTATTATCAGTGCTCGGATCAAATAAATAATTCCATTTGCATTCATGCCATTCGTTGTACTTAAAACAATCCTATTATATTGATCTCAATTAGCCAATAAGACAAAGGTTATATATTATATATTAAAATCGCGCATGATATATTGCCAAATAAATCCTTTATTCCGTTGAGCACCAAAATCAAATTTAATAAACGAATATTAAATTAATTAAGACACGTTTGACACATTATTCTTGCACTAATATAAATGATCCGTTAAACATCAAGAATGGAGTTTATTAATTTTCGTTAAAATCCGAAAGCAACAATTCGTATCAACAGTTTGTGGGAGAAACAGAGATGATTATTAAACGTTTTCACGCAAATTCACCAATACACGATCGAGTCTAACACTAATCGGTACCAATCGACCGAAATAATCGTTTTGTTAATCAGCCCAGAGATTGCCCGTTAACAGTGTCGTTGCAACTAGAAATGAACCGTTTAACGTGGCACCATATAACGCTTGCTGTTTATAAATCGTCATTTAATTTGCATCCACCGTGTTTCTGTTTCAAACACAAGCATGTTTTATTGACTACGCGACACAGATCATTTATTATCCGGACAGATTTCAAGCTGACCTACAAATACATAATAAATCATGCTCTCTCAGAGTGTTATATGTACATATTACCTAAGATTCTATTTTTGTAATATACTCTTACCAGCCTTTCGTGTTCATTAATTATTAAGTATTCAAATCTGCTATTACTCGAGTAATTATCAGATAAGGGACTACAGAAAAATGCAGATATGAAAGGTAAAACCGTTTAAAATCAAATGTACAGATTTAGAAGGTTCACATGTGCATGGACGTCCGATTAAATAAAAAGGGATTCTGGAAGTAGTTTGAGGCTATACGGGGGTACAAATTCTTGGCGAGGTTTTCGGTCACTGACTCGACAGAGGAAACCGCGCCCTGATTTTCGAAAATTAGTTTTACGAGGCGGGGTAGAGTGACTAACGAAGGTGGGTTAACCACGGTCAGCCCGTCTTCGAGCAATCACCGTACAACTAATTGCTATCGGTGTACGATGTAGTACTCAGTTCACCCTCGGTATCTTCGGTAACCCCTTCCACCTTCATGTACCAGGCCCCCCACACCACCCTCTGGCTGTGCATTCTAATTACATTTCGAAATTACATCAAGCACGTAACTTCCGGGACGAAAACGAGGTTACGATAAAGGGATCAGAAACTGTTATCGGATAGGTCGTTAAGCTAATCGGTTTCCCTCACATCGTCAAACGTCCCACTTCGCTATTGCAGCCTTGACGTTTCCAATTTTGTTCCTCACTTTTCCACGAACATAATCTGCGACAGTTTTTTCCGTTTCTTTTCGAATTCATTTTTATGTCACACTTGTCAGATTCAAAACAGGGCCATTCATAATGGTGCTCGAACGAAGGTTGCGCGACCAATAATTCATTCGGATCGCCATGTCTATATAACCTATCCCGGGAAACCTTTCACTCGGCTCTCACAGTCCCCACTACCTTTTCTTCCCACCACTGCTTCATGCCCGACTTCTGTGACGTCACAGCGGGACTAAGGCCAATAGCGTGTTCGGAGCAGGGAATGATAGTGGGGACCTGCGCACAACGAACGCAAACTCGTCTGAGCCGAGTGAAAGACTTCCTGGGATGGGCTATACCGGAGGCTGGTAGACAAGAGGCGAGTGGTTTGTTGCGGGATATTATTTCCTCGGAAGGAGAATCGGGAATAATAATTAATAAAATGCGGTAAAGGGATACTTGAGTCGTGAAAATAATGACTGCCATGTTAATGGCGCCGGCGGTTGTTTCGCGAAAAGGTGCACCGACGTGAAAAAGAATGGCCGGGATGCCCAACACCAAGAAATCTTCCCCGAAAATATCCATATTCATGATCCCCGTACGAGCCAACGGTTTCATCTTCTGCGAATATAACGAGCAGATATTAGAATGGAAAAAGCACACCAGCGATACCGATACAACGCTTGAATATTATTTGCCCCGGTGATCACGACCTTCCTAATTTCTACCTCCATTCTAATGAATGCAAACATTCCAGTGTAGCAGACTCTGTGCACTTTTCTCATTTTTGTTCGCCAGACAAACAATATTTGCGTTAAACTCAAAGAAAATTGAATAAGCATGCACATGTAAATCAAGTAATATTAAATATTTGCTAGTAAATCAGCATTGACAATTATAATCGAGAATGAATAAAGTATTATACACGAGTTCTACTTTTATGACAATTTGTTTAATAGTAAGTAAATATTGTAACATTTGCTGTTCTAATTTGTTTGAATAATAATAATGATGATATTTAATTTAATGTTTCAGAATGAATAGAATAATAAATAATCGAGGAATAGTATTATCAAGTATTATCTGCTATGGATAACATTTATTCTCCCATATTAACTTAAACGATAATAATTTAACTCTACCTCGAACGGATATTAATATTCCTTAGTTTGGAGGGTAATTAATGAAATATCTTAAGATATGAAAAATACAAGCGAAGATAATATTCGAAGAAGAAGAAGAGGGGGAATATCTTCTTATAAGACAAGCTTGCATAAGTATTTATTAATAAATAAAGGCACGAAGAAAGCGAGAGTAATATCCAGCTAAAAAACACGATTTGTCGCCCCCTCTAATTCAATCTTCCCGAGAGTTATAACAATAAACGCAGAGAGAACAAGAGGGACTCTAATAGAATGTGAAAGCGCAGGAAGAGGGATTACTATTGGAGCGTTGCCAACGAGTTGCGTACTTTGACTACTTACCAGCGAATTGCCAATAAGAATCTTCTATCGTTCACCGTTATCGCCTATAAAAATTTACTGTCTCTCCTTCCATTAACCCATAAACGTTAAGTACAGATTGTACCTATTGTCCTCTCCGAATTCGAATGCAATTCTGCATTCGCCATAACCATCAATTCTACTAATAGCTTCATATTATTATCAATAAAAATGTATCTTTGCTTCAACGCAAAATGAAATTAACATTATTCGATATTATTACGTAAAACTCCTAGTATTTAAGTTCCATAATAAATAGCATTTAATACCAACACAATTAACTTCCTAAAGGACAATATATCAAAATCATTCATTTTTATATCTGTTTCTGACATAAACTACCAAATAATCGAAACTTGAAATTCGATTAAATCAATATTCGATGCGTGCACTTAAGAGTCATGCCTAGCCTAACCTAACTTAATGCTTCAGATCTAATTGTTATCGTAAGGTAGGTACAGTGTGCGACAAAATGACATCCAATTTCTTTTTCTGTTTATTTCTAGAAATATACGCAAGAAAAGGTATATTTTTTCCATTCAATATATTTCATACCTCATTATACGTAAACATACAGAACATCGCTATAATTAAACATTGCTTACGAGAGTTATGCAGAAAAATGTAAAACAGGGCCAAAACTATACTTATTGTAATATGGTCAGACACAGTATTTCCGTGACGCGAAGTTAATATAAACGCGGTATATGAAAGGGTAGGCGAAGAAACGAAGTTCAGCATGCAGTTTGCCATCATATTATACCAGTAAGCTCGAGCTAAAGATTGGCTTTTATGAGTGAGAGAATATTTAGCCAAAGCAATAACCTGGCATCCAGATTCTAGCGCGCTATGGAACTTTGTTAGTTATTGGTCGTTCGCGATTATAGATAGTTCAAACTCCTCGCATATCCTCTACGGATTCCTGAATAAAGCGCAACGCACTCCTTCTGAGGCAGGTTTGGATGAAAGACTTTAAAGAAGCATGAAAAGAAACATTCAACTAAATACTTCTTCCATTAAATTTTTAGAACTTAATATTGATTCTCCCTTCTATTTTGGCTGTGCTGTATTTCGTTGTACATTGCCTTTGATATCGGTCGTTTTATTATAATTTGGACATTTTCAAGGTAGTTTTTTTCATTCGAAAAATAATTAGAATTGCGTATTAATGATTCGAGAATTTTTGGAATAACTCCTTACCGATATACAGGGTGTTCGAAAAGTCTGGAAACGGACAAATATCTCATATGGGGAGCATTTTCAGTGAAAACATTAAATGGACAAGTTTTAGGATTTGAGTCGGGGGACTCCATGGGGCCCAAGTTAAAATTTTTAAATGGGTGCCACCATTTTTCATTACACATTCGTGTTCGCGTAATTCTTTGCATCCAGATATCATCTAATAAGAAATTCAAAGTATAACTGGAACTTAAATTTCTACCGTACTCTTCACCTCATTCGAATTACATGATACCAATATACTTAATATTTTGTTAATAATTATTATCCCCACTATTTTAAAGCTATTATATTCAAGGCGGTCGAGAATATAATCAACGAGATTCCAATTATGGTCCTTTTCCTTATAATCGTTATCATTGTTTACTTTATAATTAGCAAAAATCATCAGCTAACGAAAAAAACATTCTTTGCCTGAACCAAGCTCATCGTTTTCACTATTTTCGAAATGCAAATAATTCTTATTATCTCGGCAAACAATGCGCCCAGCTATTTTCAAGCGGACACCAAAGTAAAACTGAACAAAATTCAAAAAAACCCGCGGTCAATCAAAGGCCATATCGGAACAAACGTTCAAAGAATTCTATGAATTCTACGTGAACAAATAATCGGACTTCCGTATCAGTTTTCAACCCGGGTTCCCGATGAACATCGGAAAACCGCCGATCGACGCTTAATCCACTTTCATCGACGACTTCTTAATGACAGGGATTTTCTGTGCAAAGTGAAAATCAATTTTTTAACCCGCAGAGAGTGAGCGGGGAGGGGAGGGGGAGGGCGCGGGGGAGAATTTTATCGAGGATACCGAATTGGGAACGGTTTCGGTGGTCCAGCTGCAGAGCGACGGGATTGGAACTCGATTGACGGAATGAAAAAATGCGGCACGAAGGGGGGAAGCCGTGGAATTACGATTGCACGAAATAAAGTTTCGTTTCCATGGCCACCACATATTGTGCCACGATTCTCTATTGAGCCACGAAAGCGGCCTTCGAACTTTAAGTTCGTTGCGAACTTACCGAACCTCTTTCATTTTCGTATAACTTCCGGTATCTTGATCGGGTTCTAACGTCTAAATTACCAAGTATTAACTGGTTGCTATATGAATTTTTTTTCGAGTAATTTCCTTGAATAATTCGTAGTATGATTTAGAAATTGTTGAGAGTGAAGGTGATTTATATAATATGTATAATGCATAATGATAAGCAATCATTTACAATAATAGTAATGCGGTAATAATTGATGTATCATGATTATGTCATATGGTTCACCTATTATGATTTACAGTATAATGGAAAAGTTTGTTGTCATTTAGGGCGGACATGATTGCATTTGATAAAAAGTGTGTTCTTTTACATCCTTGATTGTGTAGCGATAAGATGCGTCCCGTAGGCCCAACGACCGTATCACCTATGAGGCGGCGCATGTAATTAAAAACAAAATACATCCAATTCCTCGAAAGCGCTCCAAAAAGGCGAAGGTTCGGGAAGCCAGTTGTCTCACATCTTTCGACTGAATCGCATCTCTTATGTGACTTACGTATTCAGTGCGAACACTTAGAATAAAAAGAAGTTTCGAAACGCAGCATCCAGTAGGTTTTATAGTCACCTGCGCCCGTCCATTTATTACCCTTACAAGCACTATAATTGTTGATCTTTATGTCTTTTTATTTTTGCTTCAAAATTTGTAGCGTTTCTTGTGTATTTTCGAGCAGTGTGTAGTCTTCATGGAAAAATGATATTAATTTGTGACAATATTTTATACTATTATTTATACTGATATTTTCTACTAGCTATGTTTCGTAATACTATTTGACGCAAAAGATCGGGTTACAGGACTAACGGAAGAAATTAAGTTGCAATAGGTAGACCAAGGTAATCGATTTCCAAGAGTTTCGTCTTGGATGAGAAGGCTCAATTAAGGAAGAAAGGGAGGAATTCTGTTTTACAGAGCAACTAACGAACAATCCTAGTCCCTGATTCCTCGTAATTCGATTAACACCGCCCACGATCAGGGAAGAACGATCGTGATCGGGAAAGGAAGAGATACCGGGAAAAGAGGATTCGAAATCAAGATTGAAGCCTGTTCTAAGATATAGTGCTACATTAATTAGGATAATACAATTATTCTTTGTATCTACCATTATTCTTAGAAAAGAATCCAACTGAATTTACAATACAATAAAACCGAGTCAGAATTAATATTTCACGAGGAATATTAATAAACAAGCTTCGATTATTGTTTGTAAAGGTGGAAGACAGTAAAGAGTCTCATTTAAATAGAAGTAGTCCGGGAATTGCTCGGCGAAACTGCTATTCTTTTACAAACACGGGACGAAACGGGAGATAAAGAAAGGCAGGAAGAAGCTATTCATGTATTATTTATCCGCAAAACACGAGATAGAGGATGAAAAAGGAAGAAAGAACATCAAACGCCACCGTAAAAGAAGATCATACCGAATCTCTCTCTTTATAGTGTCCCTCAGAGAGTACTAGACGAACAATGCCAACTCTCCTTCCTTTATATCCTTATTATTACGAAAGAAATCTTTTGTGGAACCTGTTAATGTAGATGTCCAAAAAAATTCAAGATGGAAACTTAAAAAAAAATTGCTACGAGACTCCGTGTGCCGCCTAATTACCTTAATAATCGATTTCGACGGAATACCATCAAAGGAATACCATTATTATCGGTCATAAAAGACTCTAGGGCCACTATCTTGTGATCGAAGGGAAACTTAATACCTTTATCGCAGATAAAAGAATTCAAGTGAAGATAAAGGAATGGATGTAAGAATAAAAGTCTACCTTGTCGTTTCAGCATGGACCAATTAATTAGAGAGTTATTAATGCAGCTTTAATTGAAATTTCAAAGTAAAAATATAATATTAATATGACAAAAAATACTTAGGATGAATCAGGGTCTAACGTCTTTATATCTTTCCCATGTTTAAATAAATAAAGTAATGTGGTTGACGTTGAGACGATATAAATACTTTTGGCTAAATTCGACAAATAAATCGTATAATAAACCACGAAATCGGATATGGCAAGTTACCCGGCGGTCAAGAAGGGGAAGATGGGATAAAATAGAAGAGATAAGGTCCTTATCAGGGAAGATGTTATCGGGCAGCAGCGGAACGAAGGGGCGTTTCGAAATTATCCGATAATTTGCCAGTGTGTGGCTCATTGCCAGATTGCATCTATCCTCAAACCCGAATTCTTTCGTGGAACTCCCATTCCCATTCTTCACACTTCGTCGCGGAGGGCGGAATTACCCATAAAAATTCATATTCCACTGGACTATATCCCAGTCTAGTTCCTCTTATTTTTTTGCCCACAACAATGGCATTTTAAAAGTCAGAGAAAAATCTAGAATAAAACCACGGTCCGCTGACATTAAAGTAACTTTATATTCAAAATCCCAAAGTTTGTATTATTACATATAAACAGTGTAATAAATAATAACACACACTTGTTTATTCTTGATACTGTTCCGCAACAGGTTTATATTTAATAAAATATTATTCCATGGCTCCAATTAAAATTCCGCTCAATTTGAATCTGGATTATATGAACTCGAAATTCTAGGAGTTTAATCATCATTAAACATTCGAGAATGATAGGAATGAAATATATTCGAATTGCTTAGAATCGTTGAAAATGCAAATACAAACAACTGAAATTATGGTAAAGATAAATAAGAAAGCAAGTGGAATAAAGTGCGGGATTATATAGTTAATGCAGCCGCCATTACATCGATGAGATAATTCGACGCCGAGACATTAAATATACCGCGGAATAATCCGAATATGATAGTAAAACACATTTGTATGCTGCACGGTGGTTTCCTCTCGACGTTCTACGTGTTCGGAGCACCGGGTTTTCCTCTCACTTCCTCCTTGCATCCCTTTCTGATTTTACCATCCTTAAGATACAACGTTATTCCACAGGAAGATAATCTCGAAATAGACTCCATATTTCGGTGAAACATAAGTATGCACTCACGGCTATCTACGAGGATTTTCCTTTTCAAATCTCCCGGCCTTTTCGCCCAAATGCGGTGATTAACCAGTTAGCTGTGATTGACGACTATACTCGTCATGGAGAAGTGGCACGATTTTGTGTCATGACGACTATACTCGTCATGCGTAAAAAGTAGTAACCATTGGCTATTTAAATTGTAATTCTTGTGAAAAATAAAACATATTCTCAAATGTCAAGATGTTTAGAATATTTTAAGACCAGGCCGGAATAAAACAAACAATTAACAAAATTAATAATTTGAAATGAACTTATGCGTTCCCGTATGCACCGGCTGAAACAGCTTATCCGCGACACACATAGGTGCGCGCTCTGAAAAGAGGACGCCACAGTTAACTGGTTAAAACGTGTCATTACTTTTAAGATTGAAATTCGTAAATCATATAATTCCTGCATAGAAAGTTCCGGTAAATATTTGTAATCATCGCGTAACGATGTATGAAGATAAATCAATGGAAATTACTCGAGCGCAGAAAATAAGAGAATTAATGAATTCTGACATATTTTAATTAATCTGGGAATTATTTATGCATAAACTGTGCAAACATAATGGAATACTGCTTTGTTTGTTGTACAGTAATGAATTAATACTTGATGTCCATATTTTAACATGTTTTTATTTACTTTTCGATGTGTACGTTATTAAGTTTGCTGATACTAAAAAAAAATTATTTTCGTTGAAAAGTGTGTGAAATATCATGTTTGCAATTAAGTGATTCTATTTCGACATTTTCCTTTCCAATTTATCTAAATTTCAACGGATTCGTTACACACGAGTCTTCGACAAACAATTCGTTAGAGTACCAGGAGTTAGTTACGTAAAGTAAATTTGCAAGTATATCTTCGATCAACTAAAAAAAACCCGTATTGAACTTTTTTAATTTGTATATTTAGTTGATTAAAAGTCAAAATAAAATATAGCTAAACAATTAAATTCAGATTATTAAAACAGCACTTTTATCAGTAGTTTCGGACGAATAAATTCGAACGAAAAAGAAGTTCATTTCTGACATTCAGAAATCCTTCACAGAAAGAAAATTCTTTAGTTTTATTTTATATAAGTTATTCAATTTAATTTGATGTATGTACATTGTACATGTATGTCCTACAGTAATATGCAATATATTATTGTGATGTTTCATTTTATCTACATTAATTAAATACATTAATTGAAGATAATAATTTTCGTTTTATGCTATTTCATGAACATCTGAAATAAGAGAGATACAAAATCTTTGTCAAGGTTTGTCAGACGGCGCGGAATGAATTGCCATCGGAATAACACGGAATGCAATTTTTGCAATTTTTCCAAGATAATGTAAAAAAACCCTATTTGATCTGTCCACTATTTCACCTGGCATAAAGTTACGTGTCGGGAATAAAAATAAATTCAGTGACAAGTTATGTGCTGTATTTGCACCGTCGCCCAACCCCCGATACATCTTTCGTAGAATTATTCCTGGCATTTCGTAATATTCTCAGAATTCGTCGGGATAATGCAGCCAGTATACGATGTGCGAGACATTAAACCTTCGCGAAAGCTCTTTTTTGATAAAAGGATAACAAAAGACAACGCGAAAAACTGAAATACCATATAAATCGATCTTATCCGAGGAATGATGAAAAGGAAACGTGACGTTATCCAGTTTGATTAAATAAGTATTACGTAGTAACGTCCAAAAGTTTTCGGCCCGGACATGCAATTTTAGATAATTCTTTTTAAAACGAAAATTCAGTTTATTTTTTCAATGATATAGAAAAATCAATTAGCTGTTCTAAAAAATGTATCAAAATAAAGAGCGATAATATTGAAAAATAAAAATTATTGTTTCATTCTATTGTTAGTATTATATCTATCATAGTATATATTATAATATAATTAGTATTATATCGGAAGCTTTTCGATCTTGCTACTGAGGAGTCACTTTTAGTTGGACCACAGCTCGGACGAGTTTTCGTTCGTTGTGCGCAGGTTCGCACTACCATTCCTTTTTCCGACCACGCTATTGGCTTACAATTAATTCCATTGTGACGTCACGGAATCTGGGCATGAAGCAGTGGGGGGAAGGAAAGGTAAAGGGGATTGCGCGAGCTGTGGTTCAACTACAGCCCGTTCCACGGAACCTTTCACCCGGTTCGCGCAGTCCCCACTACGTTTTTTCCCACCACTGCTTTATCTGCGACTTCAACTTGCCGCGGGAGGAAAATTTCATATATACGGTGTCGAAAAACTGCAACGTAGAGAAAGATTTCTTAGTAGCTTCGTGTATTCATCTACCACATACTGATTATAACGCGGGTTAATTGTTTTACCGGTTTCTATCACTGCCGTTCGAGTACCGCCCACGGCATTTAGCGGATATTAAAGCCATTGTTACTATTATTAAGGGAAGTGTTTCGAGCAAACAACGACCTAGTAGACTAAGGCAAACTTGTCATACAAAATGTGCCTTGTACATGTTTGGAAAAGTCAGGAATTTAATGCTAAACAACTGCAAAGAAATTCTGCTAGATCGGAGTGTCATAAATCATGTTATAAATGAACTACTGATACATGGTCAACTACTGGTACCTTTACCCTACGGTTATACCGTGTTATTTCATTGTTTTCGGAATTTCGGGAATGAATTAGAAATCTTGATACTATGGAATGTATGTATGAGTTGTAAGATATGTATGTATGTATGTATGTATGTGTGTATGTGTGCCTGCGTTGAGATGAGCTGCGACTGCGATGCATCGAAGGCTGTCGATGCTCAAGTGGTTTTCGGTGACCCTTGCGCTGGCTTGGCGTCGGTCGAGAGTCTTTTGAGAATTGTCGTTAGACACGCACGTGTTAGATTTGGAGGTACAGTTTTGTTTTATGCTTAACGCTTATGTTTTTATGTTTTTATGTATCGTTTAACCGTCAGTGCCTAAGTAAATTCTGATTATTCATTAGCCAGTGTGTTCTGATCCTCTTCCTGTTGCCCTCTCGTTGTGTTATTCCTTTTGCTCGTCCGTTCCTGTGTCTTTTCCTTCGATATATACCTCTCTCTCCTCTTTCTCCCTTCATATAGATATTCTCACAGATCGTAGTAATTTATTTCAGAAATATTTGTTTCAAAAGTTTGCTACAATATTATAACAGTGACTCCTCAGTACGTACCTGTCAGTGATTATGAAAGCGGTCTAATTGTTACTTTTCATCTATGCCACTGACAAGAAATATATTTACAATTCCGGTTAATATGTAAAACTTCTATTGATCCTGTAATAAGGATGTTGAAAGACGTTGACAATAAATTATTTCTAGATGAGAAGATTGTATCTATTTATAACCTAAAAAGCTTTTAATCGTTCCTTTTAGTATCCATTATTTTCTTCAAAAGATCTACTTCCGAAATGTAAACCTAACAGTGACCTACTTATAAACAGTGATCTACTAATAAATATCAGTGCTAAACAAATATTAGGGTAGTTCGTAAAATAGATTTGTTTCTTGAAACACTTAAATTCAAGTATAATGAACTTAATTAATTTTGCAAGATGAAAAATGTATGATTAGGGTAGAAAATATCATACTCACATATGACGTAATTAAACGCAATTCATGAAACGAACACACCGCGTGGAAATTTCCGTTACATTTAATTAGAATGGAGAAAAGTCCGTGCGTGAATCATTATGATAACCATTAAAAGCGGTAGAAAATTCCTCATAGAACGTGGGATTTTACGAAGGATTATTTACGTCGAATTTCGAAAACCTGAATGACGAATTTAATTGGGAGAACTTCTCTGGCTGCTTGAACCCACTCGAATCGTCTCAAGTACTCCAAGTTAAGAGTACCAAGAGTAAGTTAAGAGTAGTATATTAAATCCCCGAGAATTATTTACCATATGTGAATCACAATTTTTATTTCCATTGTATTCCTAGAACTGTACAATTTCAGTAAAGGAGCATTGATAAAAGTGTCCATTATATAAACACATCAAAATTACAATTTTGAAATTCGTAACATTTATTATATATATATAATATATATAATAATACTCAGACTGTGGTCCTTGATAACACCCCGCGGCATCGTTTTTCCTCTTACGAGGGAAACTCCCGCCATCGGATCATATATATATATATATATATATATATATATATACGTATATATATATATATATATTATTCTTATGTATGTATTGTATATACTGGGTGTCCCACGCAACTGGAACAGGCTGTACCACCTAAACGGTTGGGAATAAGAGAAAATATTATAAATCAAGGTTAAATGGTATTGGACGAAGCATAATATTCAAATAGTTTTATTTACAAACATTGTAACGAAACATAAAGTATGTAGGTACTCCGGAACACTTGCCAACAGACCGAAATAATTCAGAAAACTTTTAGCTACGATCACTTCCTGACGAATAAGTTTAGGGCATAAGTATGTTAGTACTTTTATGGAGAGTACAAAAAGCTGCATCAACCGGTGTAGTGAAAAATATAGATTTCCATTTAAAAAAAGGTGCAGCAGCATTTTTATGATGCACCGATGTACAAAAGTGCATACAAATATTTGCATATTATGCACCGTCTAATACCATTTAACTTTGACCTCTAACATTTTCTGCTATTTTGAACCATTTAGGAGAAAGAGCCTGTTCCAGTTGCATGGGACAGCCTGTATACTAACTTTGTTAAAGCTCAAGTTGATAATTTCATTAGCGGATTACTAATAAAATCTTGTCTAATAAGGACAAATCAAAGCTATAATATTGAAATTTGAGATATATATTTTCTAAATATTATATAATATACTTTTATGTCGATGTAGTAGTCTTATTAAGATAGAATGTAATAGCAGTGTTGGTAATAAGACTCCCCATTATAAAAATAAAGCAGAATTATAAATTTGTAATACAATATCTTCGTTTTACGATATAAAGCAGAATATTCTAACAAGATAAATATACTCGGCAATTTATTTATTTAATTATTTCACTGCCACGGTATTCCTCTAATAAATCCTCCAATTAATAACCGAATTCCTTCTCCCACAAACAAACGGGATAAACAAAGCTGCGATGTAACAAACATTCCGACAAAATGAGATTCATGGTGAGAATAGTTTGGCATTACGACTTTATTAATTTAAATGGAGGATTCATTGAAATTTCAGAAGATGAGTGCTAGGCCAATAAAAGCTCGCGGCTGGAATTGCTAAGAAATTATAAAGGTTTGCATCGAGGTGGAAAGGGTGAAAGTAGGAAGGTTAAAAAAAAGGAAGAAAGGTGAAATTGAACGCGTGAGTTATGTTACGGGAAACTGGATCAGATAACAATGGTGATTCGCTATGCAGTCTTAGAATTGCTGAATCTATCGAACGACTTCTGGCGCCGGAACAATTGGCCGAGATCCTAGAAAACCAACCGCTTTCCATTCCTACCAATATAAACACCCGAAACACAGATATATTTTCCCTTACTCCAACCAGACAATAGAGAACCAATTACAAACCTCCGAGCCGACTACAAATGTCTTCATTTGTCTCGACTTCCGGCTACTCGCGTATTTTATTAATTAAAAGTTTACGGATTTTGTAAGTCTGAATTCGTGCGCGGGAAAGTGAATATTAAAGATCAACAGATTGTTGCGCTTTTACATTAATGGATTATTGGTGATGCAAGTGTCTTTCCTTGGCGAATTATTAGAAATATATTATAGTGCGATTGATTAAATGGCCACTATACGATTTGCCAGGTTTATTTTACTATGTCACCATTAAAACATACATTTTTGAGGACGTTATTAAAAAAAACAAATAAAGTGTTCTTAATTCTTCTTTTTATATCGTGTATATTAAAAACCATGTTTTTATGACGTCCGAAGAGAAGTAAAAAAAATATGCAGAGTTTAATTTCCTTAAGAAATATTTTATATGTTTTTAACACAATTCATGTTATTTCTGATAATGGGCACATTGCTTTATCCGCATAAATATTAGTTAATATCTCATACTGATGTTTCGATTCCTTGAACAAAAGTTTAAGATATTTAAGCCGTCTATTTTCCATTCCTCATTCGACATTCATTTTCGTATTCTCCCCGTGAGTTTTTAAATATTTCATTCTCCAAAATGAGAGACATTTCGAATAGAAAAAATCCATCATAAGAGCAACGTACGTCAGCAAGGTGATCTTAAATTGATGGCAGTATTTCGTATGCAGCGGTTCTGATTAAATAAAATCTCCATCGTGAAGAAATACTGAAGTAGTGACTCCATCTTTGAATTTTGGTTTATTTACAAGGTTATCTCCTTGGGCTCGAGACTCTGGGTTCGCTGTATCCATTCCTACCGAAACAATTCAGTAGAATCCCCGGGGGTGCCCTATGTCCTCTTCAAAGAATAAAACTGATAATCTTCCACTCCCTCTTATCTCTCCTTTATCTTTTAATACATATCTTCGTAATTTTATAATGGACCTAAATAAATAAACCACAGTCATTGTGTACCTTTATTATTGGAATCAGAGCATATTACTTCCATCATCGTATAATTATGTCCACCAGTACGACAAAGTTTATCTTGGACAAATTTCTTTTAATCTCGATGTTGCGGTTTATAAGTAGTTCATTAAAGTATAAAAGTTGAACGAGAAAACAGAATGGATTAAACATAGATGCGAAGGATAATCAAAAACTGAACACAGGAAGAAGAAGAAGGCGAGAGGAAACAAGGGAAAGTCGGACATTCATAATAATTGATAAATTCATACAGAACAGACGCATGTGTAACAGTAATGTTATTTATCATTTTCTATAAAGAATAAATGACCAAAAATAGAATTAATAATCAATATCTTGAGAACGTAATAAATACTTGTATTAAATAAAGTATATTTATTATTAGATATATGTTTGCGTTATAAGCTTGAGTAAGAGAGAAGTGTTATTTAACTTCTCAGACACTTAATACGCTTTCAAATAAACTATAACTAATTAATATCGATAGAATCGTGTTGATACTACAATTATGCACCCCTGATTTCTAGTACAATCCTTTCGGATAACCGAATCCTTAAAACTTCTTAAACACTATCGTCGCACGAAGACTTTTTAGCGCTAGTGTATATTATCTTTAACAATAACAAGTTTATAAGGAATCGATAAAAGAATATCATTAATGAAGAGTACAATTATCATGGGGCCACTAAGTGCACAACAAATAAATTCGACAGAGAGTTCGACATCAGAGGGTTGACCATGGTTTGTCAGAGGAAGCCATTTCTCTTTTAAGTGGTCCTTCCGGGAGAGGACTATGCTTTCTACAACAGTTGGAGGAATATTTGCTTTCTCTCCCGCTATTTGTAATAAAGATATTTTAAGAGACAAGCGGCGTAAAATTTTGCTTTATAAAACTGCTTGCTCACCCGTTTCCTCTCGAAAGGACACTAAGTTTACCGAGGGAAATAAAATGTGGGAGGCCAGGATACTTGAAAAACTCAAGGAAACATGTTTAAATGCTTCTCTGCGTAGGGCAATAGAAGTATACGCGTATCTCGAATAAAAACTTTTTAATAAACCTGATACGCTTCAGCCTGGTAAATACGGCGTAATATCAATATTTTGGAAATTATAACGAATACCCGTGGATTCAAGCGCTTCAGTTGAAAAACAACGAATCCCTCTCGCGAATATTGGTAATTCCCGCTTCCACTGTTATAAATCATGTAATAACACGATGGTGAGTAATTATTTCCTTAATTCGTGATTTATTACACGCTTCCCGGAAAACAGTACTCAATTCCTTTTTTTTCATTTCCATGATATTTTTTCCCATACAAAATTAACAGACTCTCTGTGAACACATTTTGTGTAATAGCTTCTGCTGAGTTGTTTGCACCCATGTCCCGACAGATTACAAATTTCAATTTCAACAAAATTTCTGCCATATTAATGAAAATGTTCAAATTTGTACGTGTTTTATAGATCCAAATAAGTATTAGGGATACCGGAAAGTAATCAATTCGGGAGTGCAGAATTTTGTCGAATTGGAATTTAGGAATTTGATTTTTAAAAAAATGGAATTAAGGCATTGAAAGATCGCCGGTGAAGAATTCTAGATAGCAATGGGGATTATCTAATAGAACAATATTTAATACGAAAAAAATGGTGTTTCGTAAAGAATGTGATTGATTACTTTCTGGTACCCCTGATATATTATCCGAAGAATTCTAGAACCTTCGATTTCAACGATGTCATTGGAGTATTGGAAATTTGTGTTATTTGTGTCTATCATTATTACTCACATAATTATTACGATTATTCCATTTTGGGTTACTCTAGGTAAGGAATAAGATAATAATTAAAACGAAAATAGAACGGAGCATAGAACACAGCGTAATGGACAGCAATATTATTATTAAAAGTGATATAATATAATATTTAATGTTAGGTTTTAATGTAATATATAGTTGGAGAGTATAGACGAAAGGAAAGGTACACGTGGTAAGTAGGCACGGCAATGCAAAGTACAAAAGTTATTTGAATCAATATCCTTAGACCCGACGTGTTGAATTATTCAAAAGCATTATGTGCCCAATAAAGCACCTAGAAACGCCCTGGGAATGTACTTTATCGGATCAAGGAAAAAAATGTGTCACGATAATTCTTCGAGAGAGACTTCACGATGAAAACTAGATTATCACGAAAACCCACTTACTCAACTTAGTCCCGATCAAAATAACCTCCATGAAAAAGCACGGATTTTAAAATACCTGATTTCAACCAAGAATATCACTTTCAGCAAATTCATACATTATCTTACTTCTCTATGAAATATTTTGTTTAACACTAGAACTGCCAAACATATACACAGTTATTTATAGTTATTTAGACAAGCCATTTTTACCCTTTTGGTAGTTCTTTCTAATGTTAAGGATTGATATCGATCCAAATATTCCAAAATAGAATCCGGATGTAGAATCCGTTGTTCTCATCAGAATATTATATTATTATATATTATGTAATAATACTTAAGTCATCCAAAAACAGCAAAATTTGGTTTTAATGAAACGCATATGAAATTACAAAATTCGTTAAAATCTGATGTTATAAATTAAATAAGAATAAAAAAAGACGCTAATTGGAGATTGCTATAAATAATTTAATTAATGCTGGCTTATAACTTGCAATATATAAGCCTGGTATAATATATTATATAAGCACCAAGTCCCAATGGTGTTTTATTGAAAATAAAATAAAACAAGTTTATTTTCAATAAAACAGCAAGTGTTTCTGATTATGGCGTGAAATTACTGAGGTAAAGCATATCGGTGACTTAAAAGAAAGTATAAGCGAATAAGAAGGGTATAAAATCTACTGGGATGAGATTCCAAGAGGCTGAATTTCAAATTCGAATAATTTCATTAAAACTGTCGCCTCTCCTTCCCGTCGGCCTATCTAGATTTTTCTACTTATTCAGCGCTTTTCATTCCATCCATGGGATGGATATAGAGTTTCAATGGTTCGGCGAAGTAATTCGGATTCGAAAAAAAATCTCGGATTAAACGAGATATCCTGCCGCGTCAAAAGGAGGATGGAGGAAGGATGGAGGAAGGATAGAGGAAGGACAGAGGGAGGCGTAGGGGTAGGGGGTTGAGGAGGACAAATTGTTATCAGGAATCAGGCATGATAACAGAAAGCCGAATTAAATGAATGGAATGGCTGTAGAGTGGAACTCACGGATCCCACTTTATCGGAATCCGGATTATCAAGATTGACTCTGTTTGTAAATAGCTGCTGGAAAATAATTAATAATTGCGCTCCGATTTTATTCATGCAATTCAAAGCAACGGATTTCTTTGGCATCGGCACGCTTCGAATAAAAACATCAAATATTTATCCGAATTTCAAAAGTACTTTATAATACATAGAAGCTTTTAACAATATTTTGTAATTATGAAATATAATTCTCGGCGCATATTAATAACATTTATTCCGTTGTCAAACGCATTAAAAGGAATGTCAAATTTGCATCCATACTCCGATCGGAATTTTTCATACTTTTTCTATTTAACTCGATATCACTCCGGATTTTGTTACACGTTAATCGATGAAAATTCATAATATAGTTATAATTGATCCTAATTTATTATTAAAATATATAGGAAAACCAATAATGGACTAATTGAATATAAAAGCTTTCAACTGAAACGAACTGATTAATTAAGTTACCATATAACTAAGCATATTGCGCCATGGCTAAAAGTTAAATTTATTAATACCGATAGAGATCTTTTCACTTTGAAACTCGCTTGGCTGATAATGCACTTTTTAGTTTTTCCATTAATTCTTCTGAAATACCGTGTTGTTGAAATTATTTACAATTATATTTTATCATATTTATCAAATAATGTCAATAACTTAAATTGTTACGTTAAATATTATTTGAATTTTTCTATGAATATAATAATAACTATGAATAAAAGTGACTGTAAATCATTGAAGAACAATACTTGCAATACCTATAACAATAATGGCCATGCAGTTACGGAAGTTAATGTAAGCATGAATTTTCGACACAATGGTAATAATTAAGATTTCAGACATAGTTTGTGGTTGTACATTTTCGGTTCAATATTTATACGATGGTTTATTAGATGTTGAGCCTTAAATAAGCTCCGATATGCATGAAAATATTGCAAGGAGAAAATATACCTAGTTCCATAGTGTTAGTGAGCGTGAAGCAAAAATCGGGAACCACGACGAACGCGTGCTCGCCAGGAAATATTGCCTAGTACTTTTAAAAAGGAAATTTATCGAGTTCGGTATCGCGGCCCCGATAACTCTCTCCTTCTTTCCATCCCCGATACTCGTTCCTTTTCACCCCTCGCGCTCCCCCATTGTCACTGTTATTTTTTACAGGACACCAACCCCTCTAATTTACAGCCGAACTAATCGCACCTCGACCCAACCGGAAACGATACAACTCTGTAATTTTAGCCTGCTGTATTTTGACCAAAATTTAGTTTCACTATGATTACTCGAAGATATAAGTACACTTTATGTTCTCAAATCTTGTACATAATCATTCTTTTTATTTCTACCTTCAAGCGATTTATTTAGATCAGATATTTGGAATAATTGTATACCGATGTTCAAATAATAAGTTATAATATAATATGATAAATACACTGAAATACAAGATTTCATACTATATCAATCTAATGGTATAAAGTTACATCACTTTTTATAATAAGTGTAAAATTATAAAGTTATTAAAAAAGTGTCATTATGCTAATCTGTTTCTACGAGTAACCTTTGGATGTAATAATTCTTTGAGCAAATTGATTCTTAATGGGATCATTTCGAGATCCATGTAAGCCACATGTTCTCAGTTGAACCTTGTAAATAATCGATCTGAACTGGGGATTGTGTATTAACCAGTTTGTTAAAGGTGACTATGGCCGGGAGAAAAGGATGGTATTCGATTCAAGTGGACTGTATATTTTTGGGTTTAAATCAACTCCCGAACACACCTTTATCTTTTCCGGATATATATTCTAATAACAATAACAGTATAATTACACGAACTTATAACAATGTATGTACTTCTACTCTTAACCTGGATCTTATCGTGATGCGTGTCCAGAAGGGCTAGTCAATGTTTTGACTGAATGATTCTGGTGAATCTCTTGTATGTATGATGTTAATCTCTGTTTTATAACTATTCTTATAACTGATTTGACAACGTGAGTATCTTATATTTATAAGGAATCTTTAGCCGATGTGCCCTCCCATCACTCCCACCAATGTAGAAATTGAGTCCCTTGACGCCCTTCAGGCCCACTGAGGGCGTAACCTAGTCAGAAGTGACGGCCCATCGGTTCCTGGAATCTCACCCCCAGGTTGACCGGATGGGTCCGTCGTGACGTCAAGGGTTTTCGCCGGTTCTTGGAACCGCGGTGTGGAGGCACATCGGTAATCGGAGTTTATGATACGTCTATTTCTATTGAGCGCAGGAAGGCAAATCTGGAGGGGCTTGTCCAGGTGTCCTCCAACTGTTTTGCCTTCCTGAGAGAAGTTAATTACTAAAAACATGCATATTAAGAAATTCTCTAATCCTCAAAAATAGCCATTTAGTCACGTCCGTATCATAAACTTATTCAAGCGGAGTCCTTTCGTAAGGGCTGCTTGAACACAGTTAGCTGTGATTGACGAGTATACTCGTCATCGCTCGATTTTTGCAACACATATAGGTGCGCGCTCTCGAAGGAGGTCGCCACAGTTAACTGGTTAATTCCTTAGACTTAACTGGTTAAATTATTCGAATGCAATTTTATTTCCTACACGTAACGCAAATAATTGAATCCATTAATTAACTTAATTCTTCAGCCATAATGTATATATAAATAAATGTGTAAGCATAACTGAGAGTATGTTCGGTAGTTTTAGTATGAAATATGAATGTACATAAATGTACAATAAGTATTCGGTCGTCAAGTATGAAATTTGTATAAAATTGTAGTTGACAATGTGACCCACTACAAATTTCATACTTGACGACCCAATAACTTGTACCTAGTACTAGTATTATACTATACCTATACCCATACTGTACTATACCCAGTATTATACTTAACTGCTGCTTAAAGTAGGATCATTTTGGGGTAGAAAAAGGGTAGTGATTCTTTTCACGATTTGCTCTATGCATCAGTGGAGCATTTCGAGAGTCTTTACCGCGCCGTCACACTTAGGAGGATGCGTTATATAGATCCTCGAGAGAAGCATTTTACCTTCTACCATCCGACAAGACTCAACAGAAAACGTCTTGGAATTAAGGTGGAGTAACGCTTTATCGTTTCACTTTAAACTACCGCGCGAAACGACGTGAAAGCGATGTCTCTTTAGAGCCGGGTTTCATTGCGAGTATATTTCCATCAAAGAATCCAAAGGAGCCCGAAATATGTCCCGAACGTCTATTAATATGGCAATTGAGCCCGCGCGCATATGAAGCCGTTTTGGAATTTAATCCCGGCCGAATTTTTATCAAAGGATTTATTATGCCAGGATATTAGAATTCAGTGGACGGCCTAAAGCGTCTATAATTATGAAAGATAAAATTTACACGTTGCACATATTTCAATTTCAAAAATATTCTTATAATAAATAATAGGATCGTTGGTATTGAAACATTACAAACTTGAATATATAATATTTAGGCATTAACATTTAATGCGATTTGTTGCTAGAAAAAGGAAAATGATTAATCTGATTGCTATATACAATTAATGATCATATAAGTATAATCAAATATGATATGCATTTAATCATGCTTTAAAATAGTATAATCTAGTATAGTTATTGAATTTTGAATTACCCATTTTATATTGAGTTGTACAGGTTTAAATAACTTCCAAAGCCGGAGAAAATGAATACCTAATTTTCATCACGATAATACTCGAAATATAATTAAATGTGGGGTGCAACGAAGGAAAGTTTCAAGACAATAGAATTCATTATTGCTTTCCAATTTTAAACCCCGCGTTTCGCGAGTTGAATTAAAAAAGTTGCATTAAACATTCGACAGTTACCTGAGACGTTATACGCCGTAAATATAATAGGATAAAACATTTTTGAATGCGAATCCAGAACAATATAACTACAAAAAACAGTTGAATTATTAAATCTACATTTCATCCCCTTCATTCCGCCCCCTCCGTTCCTTCAGTTTCGTAACTTTTCTCCCATTACCGGATCTCACTTTCGACACTATAGGCGTACCTGTAAATTCCCCAGGCATTTCCAGGGTGGCCAGCAGCCGCCTCTTTCACTTTTCTGTGTCAGTACTAACAATCCCGAAAATTGCCGCTTTACTCTACCGGTGCATTTTATTGTCCCGCTTTAATTGCTGCTGCTGGGATTTACGGTTCCGCGGGTTATGCGTCATCGAATACACCGAAAACCAACCATTTTTCATGCTAATTTTCCGTTCAACCAAAAATACATTTCACAGTCACGAGGACCATAGAACGACTGTCTTATGAAGTGGAATAAACTTGGAATAAATACGATATCGCAAGTGAACATTATTTGCTGCAAGCATTTCAATGGCTTGATATGTATTACTGAAAAAAATGAAAAGAATTTCTCTTGAAATACCAGAAGAGCGACGAGATCGGTTGTTAATTTCTAAGGGAGAATCGGTTTTTACCGTGAGCCGATTAATGTGAATTTTTTCGATGGGGGATTTAGTTAGGATTTGTTCGCATCGGTGTCTACACCTTCCTATTGGAGAATCTGATAAAAATGTTCACTTTGACTGAGAAACATTAATACCAGGTATTTAATCCTTTAATTCTATTCATTTATTCTTGTGACGGTGGTTGGTTAGCCCATCGATTAAGGGGTGTTATTAATGACTTATACAATAAGTGTGATAATTAGCGAATCCTCGGTGTCATAATTATTAGATTAGACTATTAGATTTTACTAGTGTGAAAAATCTGTATAAAATGCCTACTTTAATTATACAAACTCTAATGCATAGTAGAATATTTAAGGTTGTACCACCATTAGCATTATACAATAAAATCGTGTAATGAAACTGAAGTAAAAACATTGTAACCAATGTGAATATCGAAAGGAATCCTGGGAATTTGGAATTACAAACAAATCACTCGACACAAAAATTCGGTGTAACTAAAACTCGTGACTCATCCGAGCAGTAGTTAAATTACCTCCTGATTCCTTTTGTCATCTCATCTACAAAAGACAAGCCGTGAGTTGACCGAGTCGGAAACTTTTCTCGTGGAAGTGTTAAGAAAAGAATAAGGACAAAGTATCCCAAGAAAGAAGTTGGTTCCCGGTGGCTGAAAGAAAATTTGTGGGAAAGGAAAAGACAATACGAAACTCGTTTCGATTGCGGATAAAAGGGAAAGACGGTGGTGGTAGAGGTTTGTAAGATAGAAATCCTTCTTCCATGGTGCATAATTTATCGTAGTAGAGGAGAGTCATTAAGGACGGGTGGGTGGCACGTCAGGAGTTACACACTTTGTCACGGTAAGTTTCCGTAGGCCGGTAATTTCACTGGCTCGATTAAATTACCCGCCACCGACCATCGTCGTTTGCTCTTCAACTTCTCCGGTTACCCTTCCCGTTCCTTCTTTTCTCTTCGACTCTCCCCAGCCGCACCTTCGCCGACTCCCTTGGCGAACGTTCCATGTCCCTCCGAATTCCTGGCACAATCACGACAACTGACTTCAGGATATAGTTCCCGTGAATTACGAAAATTACCTGGCTGAGTTGTGGCCGATATGCTCCATTGACTGGGTCGCCCGATAAATGAGAATGTGATGGATATTATTATACTGTATCTCGTAGGAAGTAATATGCATTGCCAAGATTCTTAAGGGCAATAATTAATATTACTTTCATTATTGAAATCAAATTATAGCTCTGATTGAACTGGTGGCATTGAAAAGAAATCCGACATGGAACTTTAATGTATGAGATATTGTAATTATTAATGTTGTACTCAATCAGTATTATATTTATCAAAATTAGGAGAATTTATTATCAATTTACATATATAAAAATGGAGTAATCATTTCAGATTATATAAGCTGTTAGAAATCTTATAATTATTTGATCGTCATTAAATCTCTGAGGTTCACAAATTCATTAATTTGTAACACAATTACAACGAGCACAAGCAACCAAATTAATATTTCTTAAAACCGTCCTAATTAATCATATTGTACAATACTTCATACGTTATTACTTATAGTAATTCAATGTTCTTGGCGCATAATAAAATTAACACTTTGTTGGATATCCCAACGCAACCACTTAGGATGTACGTAACATAAACCAAATATCCTTTCGTCTGTCCTAGTTCTTTCCAGTCCTCATCTTGTCATAAATTAACTCATAGAGTCCTTCAGTTCATCCTCTATTTTTCCTACGTTCCCACGAGTTCCTTTTCCAGCTCCAGCCTTCCTTAAAACAGATTCCTACACCATATAAGTAAGAACCACCCCTTTGAACAACTTTCAATACGATCCTTAGCCACCCTTCCCACATTCCTCGAAATTAACCAATAGAAAAGAAATAGACTTGACTTTCAAAGACTCCGTCATCCTTAAAGACAGATACAATCAGAATTCAGCTAACAATTCGACCTCCTCGGTGCATTATTCTTAAGTCTCGTAGAGTTTTTATCGATAAGTTTAGGGTTATAGCTCATCCCAGTAAACCTTTCACTCGGCTCAGACGAGTTTGCGTTCGTTGTGCGCAGGTCCCCACTATCATTCCCAGCTCCAAACACGCTATTGGCCTTAGTCCCACTATGACGTCACAGAAGTCGGACATAAAGCGGTGGTGGGAAGAAAGGGAAGTTAGGACTGCGCGAGCCGTGTGAAAGGTTTCCTGGAATAGGCTTTATTGTATTAGTTTAAGCTTAGAAATCAAAAGGACTTAAACCAAGACTAAAACCATTCGTTTGGAACTCCAACAGCTCATTTACACTGTACACATAGAATATATATTTGAGTCCAAATCATAACAAGGAATTAAATAAAAACTTAGCAAATAAGCGAAGCAAAGCACATTTTCCTTCCGCACCGAGCGGCGGAAGGTAAATAAAGCGGATCGAAACGCTTTTATCAGAAGATCGCCGGAGCGCGAACGAAGAATCTTTCGGGCGTTAAGAAAAATGCTTTGCACGACGTGCCGGCTCTCGGAGTAACGAGTCATGGAAAGAAGAAACGGAAGAGAGAATCGAAGGGAAAATCGAGGTAAAGGCTGGTTGATGTTGGCCAAGCTCATTCGTCTTCGTTACGTGAATTGGAAGAGAACACTCGCTCGGAAAAGTATCGCGCGAAACTCACCCGCGACTTCACCCTCTGTCAGGAATTACAACGGCTCTGCAATTTACAATCTCTACTTAATTAATGCCAATTAAACAGCACGGTTCGATCGACGGCCTCTTTGTCCATAAATAACCTACGTCGTATCTACGTGTGGGTTTATTCCACCTACCTATCTTCTAAGTCTGATTGACAATTATAATTGCCTCCACGTGCCCTCGATAAATTACAAATCCGACCAGTGCTTCTGTTAATTCGTAACGGTGATTAGCGACTTGGACGTTATCGCCGTTCCAAGTGGATGGGAATTAATTGGCCCTTAGCCTTGGATAATAAAATGATAAGGAATACCATGAAACACTGTTGGGTTCTCGTGTTCTCTAAGCCTACTTCACACTGGAAATTACTTATCTACTTTATAAAACTATGTATTACATTGAATTCAAAGTAATTCTAACAGTAATGTTACAACTTAAATTAGTAAGTAATAAATTCGATATATTTGGAAAGTCTCGTAGAACTAACAATAAGTCTAGTGGCTTCTGAATGAAATAGTTATAATTTAGATTTCCATATTTATGAGTATGACAATTTAACTCGAGATTCTTGCAAATTACTGAAATAATAACACTTAATTCATGTGTACAATGTACATGTCACGAAGTATCGATGAAAAATTATAAATTGCAGTGGAAGAGCGCAAAGAACGGAGAGATATAAATTGGTGTCCGAAATTCGGGTAAATTACTCGGTGATTTTCCGGTTCGGTGGACTCTGCAGGTTCGTCATAAATCTGTAGGGGAAACGAATTTTCCTCGTTGGATGATGACCGAGAAAAATTCGTGGCCAGGATCCCGGTAAATGATCGCGTCACGTTATATTCGCAGAGAGACGTGTGTTTCGATGGTGTGTTTTGATGTGTGCACGATCGTTCCTGAATACGCGGCTGTATACGTGACACGTAAAACTGAATTTATAGCACGACACCTGCTCGAGATATAAAAGTAATCGCAAACAGGGAATAATATACTCACGCTTTATGACCACCGTGCATTATCTCGATATAGGTCATCATAAGCTAGGCTACACACTTGCTGTCTGATTCAAATGCACTTCCACATGCTGCATCTTACAATGTCTCAAAATTATGAACGTTAGGATGAACAAAAATTACAAAAATCCCAAAGATTTCACTTCCCGTAGAATTATAGAATTTTCTATACTATTATTCGTTTGCTCATGTTTCGTATCATATATATTATATAACATTATATATATATATATACACACACATACATGTGCAATGACGGCCAGCTACTTTAGACCGACTGATAGTTCGAAACGATCACAGCTTTCATAATTTGAGGATTTCGTAGATGACATTCATAAACAATGTACTCTGCCGTATATTGTATCATAATTTTGCAAACATTTTATTTTTAACAATACAAATTACAAACATTTCTAACATTTTTTGAGATCATGCCGAGAAAACAGCGGATAACTACTTAAGACCGAGTTCAAATTATTACACTGTTCAACGTATGCTTAAATTTTGTAACAACGAATATATCGAAATCCTTATAGATTTCGACAAGCTGAAAATAAATCCGCAACCCGTTTCTCTCTATCACCTTCAGTCTTCGAAAAAATCACTTTGGTAACAAAAGGGGTCTTCTTTGTCGTTTGAACAGAATTTGTGTCGAACATATAAAAGTTATACAGTCTTTATTAGTTGCAAAAAATTCTGTGGACTTTTAAGAATGAAATAATATTAATTAAATTTGCAATACGAATTTGCAAATATGTTTAAACATTAGTTAAACTAGGCGAGATATTCACCGCAGATATTCATCACTCATTTTTCGAGAATTCAAATATTTTTTTCAAATTTCCGTAAAAATCAGAGCGCTGACGGGTATTCCAATTACTCTACGCAGTAGAGCAGACATTTTTCTTTGAAAAGCTCTCCTAAAATATGCAAAATGGGCCTTGGTGTCGTAAATAAAAGCCAACAAGTCGTGGAAATAACGGATTGTCAGCAGGGGTTCTCAAACTAGCAGATAGAAAGAAAATGTTTAAACATGTTTGTTTGTTTTAATTCCAGTTACTCTACGCCAAGGGTCTCCAAAGTTTTTAGTTTGTGGCCCGGACTGACTGTTCGACACGGTCAGCCAGGCGGAGACCTATATAGCACAGCGTACCAACACACTGCGAGCGAGCAGCACGAATTCGTGGTGCGTACGTGCCAAATTCTTGGTCTCCGCGGGCCGGATTCAAGGGCATACGTGCAAAATTCAACGTCCTAGCGGGCCGTAGTTTGGAGACCTCTGCTCTACGCGATAGACCAGACATTTTTCTTTGAAAACCGCTCAAAAAATATGCAAAACAGATTTCGATTTTGTAAATAAAAGTCAAAGTATTGTGGAAGTCATGGATTGTCAGCAGAGGTTCTCCGAGGGCACTATTTAGAGTGATGTTTGCTGCGGTGGGTTTTCGCCTAGTGCGTACAACATTTGATGCTGGTTGAGATCCCCTGCTGACAATCCGTCATTTCCACGCCTTTTTGGCTTTTATTCGCGAACCCCAAAGTTCATTTTGCATAATTTCGGAGTGATTTTCAAAGAAAAACGTCTGCTCTATCGCGTAGAGTAATTCGAATTCCCGTCGGAGATCAATTTTTATAGAAATTTTAAAAAAGTCTTGAAGAATGAGCATGCGGAGCATGTTTCGCCAACTGTAACTAATGCTTAAACAGATTTGGATTATGAAAGTGCAAAACAGATTATGCCATTTTATTGCAAAAGGCCAGAGAATTTCTTGCAATAAACAGAAACAGTCTGACTTTTATCCCTACGTCACAAATCTTGTTCAAACAACAAGATTTCAAAACTAGTATTTTCAAAAACTGAGGGTGATGGAGAAAAACCGTTGGCCGTTTCGTGTTCAGCGCAAAATCTACAAGAATCAACTATTTGTTGTTGCAAAATATAAGCATACGTTGAACAGTGTAATTAATTTGTACTCGGTCTTAAGTAGTTGTCCGCTATTTTCTCGACATGATCTCAAAAATTGTTAAATATGTTTGTAATTTGTATTGTTAAAAATAAAATGTTTGCAATATTATGATACAATATACGGCAGAGTACATTGTGTACGAATGTCATCTACGAAACCCTTAAATTATGAAAGATGTGAACGTTTATAAACCGAACTATCAATCGGTCTTCAGTAGCTGGCCGCTACTGTTATGCATACAGGGTGAGTCAAAAACTATGATCACCTCAAATAACTTGTTTTCTATTGATCGTATCAAAAATGATTATAACGGATTTTGTTGTATTTCGGGCGCCCCATCAGATGGACGCAATTTCATTTTTGAAAATTTTATATTTTCCGAAATCTCAAGGTCACATTGAGTTTTTTATAGGTCAATGTGCTTTTTTTTACTGGTATCATGTAGCCGATGAAGAGCTGAATCCAACGACCTATAATAAGATGTATAATACTGTAATTAGCTTGTAATACGCATTGTTAAGTCCTCAAAAGGCTCAGTAGAAGAATGCCTTCTTTGAAAGGCGAGTAGAAATAGAAAGGTAATTAATTTAGTACCGAAACAGATTGAATATTTATGCTCGAAAATAAACTCAAGATTAAATTTGTACCTACCGCAACCAACTCTTCCACAACCTACCCTAAATAATCCTTTCTACTTCCTATTTTCCACGTTCTTTCCGATATTCCCTAACACGAACAGAAAACCTAGAAAATCAGATAACAATAGCACCCCATAACATAACAGATATCAATTCCGAGGTCAGCGGTATCTCACTATCAAAACACATCATAACATATCAATTCCGAGATCACATCTCATATCATAAATCGAACTAAATCGCACCATAACGGATCATATCGTCTCGCATCACAAACTCGCATCACAAATATGTATATCGTGTTCGTATTACTCATATATCGTACTGTATTATTAATCTTAAACATATTTAAGTATAACCAGTATCGTTCAATTAATGTCACGTGTAAGTAAATAATATTTATGTTAAAATAACATGTTATTCTTATTACTGGATACATCAGCATCGTTTCCCAGCAATAAGGTCCACCTGGTTAATTAAGTTTGATTATGGTTAACCCTCGCACTACGGACTGTGCCGGAGTCATTTCTGACCCACACCGACATTCCAATACTATGCGGGGCCCTCACCAATGTTGTACTAACATAGTGAAACTCGTGCGAGCCAAGTTTCTCATCCATGTTGTACTCACAGTGACGGTCCCCCGAATTTTTTTCTTCTTTTTTATTTCTTATGCTGTTGTAATTGGGTTTATGTTTAGTAAAAAAACCGTAAATTATAAAAAATAAAATTTTTGTATTCATTCGCATCAGGATTACGAGCACAACGTATGCTTTTCTTCGTTTGCGTCGAATGTCAGCAATAAAAATAACAAAAAATGAAATTTTTGGTCGAATAAACTTATGAATTTACACACGTCTTTCTTCTTAAAATCTCTATGATAGACTGACTGGAAACCTTCCGAGCCCAGAAGAAGCAGGCACACGTACATTGTATGTTTATTCGACACAACATGTAGTGGTAGATAAGACGATGACACACACAACTTCGACGTTGGATTGAATCGCTCGGGTCATTTTTGACTCCGGCACAGTATTGGGAGGGTTAATTAATTTCGAAAAACTCGAAGATCCAAGGAAAAGATAACCTTCAAATAATATAGCTCTGAGCATATCAGGTGAAAATTAAAGTGGATTACATTACTTTGTTCAACAATGAAAGATTACAAGCAATATTCCAGTATTCGCGTCACTAACGCAACATGTGTACATTTTTGTACTGTATGAATTATGAATAATTAATTAATAATTACAATCAAAGATTAAATGTATCAGGTGGAATATAATACCGTATTACATTATACTTTACATTTATTTATTCATGAATTTAATTATTAAATGTAAAAAGTCCCGAGTGTGTTAAATCCACCATTTGACTATAATATTATACCACATTCTATACCTTCGTATAATATGATTGCATATATTTATTCGTTTCATTACTCTAATGAATCTAGCAGAATTCGTGGGGATGAAGCGCGAAGATTGCAAATAATGTCCTACTTATCCACGACAAGTTAACTGTTATTTATTATCACCAGTTACGAGGAAAGTTTGAGCGGCAATATAAGAAAATATAAAGTAATTTTGGTAGTATCTTGTACACCACTTTATAATGGCTTCCGGAGAAAACAAGAGAACCCGAGCATGATGACTTCCGATGAAAACTAATAGAATAGAAGTTCAGCTATTTACGCGGAAAGTGATAAAAGTATGAAAGTCGGCCAAACAATCGGGAGTATGAGATAACTTCGAGTCTCGGGAAACGAGGTGAAGAACTCGTAAGTAGTATCAGGTATTACCTTAAAAGTAAAAGACTTAAGAAATAATAAATAGCACCACCAGACGAGTTAATTTCACTTTAATTACTTATCAGCATCATTATTTTTTTCCTCTGATTATAGCAAGACTTAGAGTCCCTGATAACGTACAATGTTAATGAAAGTACTTAATGCATATATAATCAGGAGTAACGAGCAGCTTTTATAATCATACATCATTCTCTTGGCCCAGGAAAATACCGCAAACCGAAATATATGAGAGAACAGGTCATTAAGCTCCGAAACTCTTTTTCCGTATTATTCTTTTATTCCCACGGAGTTCAAAGGTGAAGATGAAAGACTTTAATCTCTGTACCCGGTACGCATGCACTGCATAATAACGGTATTATGGACTACTACGCATCCGGGATCATAGTCCGGAATGTAAATAATGTTACGCTTAAAACGCTTAAAACGTAATGCTCCGTAATAAACGGGACATAAAGTAATGAAAGACGTTAGTCTTTATGAACCCTGGTGAATGCATTTCATTTATAGATTATTGCACTATTTACTTTCGTAAATAAATAAGAAGAACAATAATGAGTAATTTCCAGGTGCAATATCATTGTAAATAAAAAATAAATATATAAAGTAATCGAGATAAGAGACAAAGACAACATCTACAGTTGTTTAAGTAGTATTAGTCGACCATATGTCAAACATTCCGTCTCTCGCTCTCAATTGGAAGAAACTATAATACTATACGGAATGCAGATTCTCACACTTTGCGCACTATTTCCGCCAACTTAATTCGCGTGATAGAAATATTAACTTTTAATCCAAATATTTATTGGTCATTAACTTCAATTTATTATATTAATGAATTCTTCCAAGTAGGACAAACGTTATAAATATTAAATAACCATAAAAGAGGAAAGTTGGAAAGCGTGGGGTGTCCTTAATTCGATTCCATTTTGAGGTAGAATTCACTGCCCTTATCGAAGCATAGGTCAAAGGTTAGCTTGACGGTAGTGTATTAGCGGTTACCTGAAGGGTGGATTCCCGAGATGTCCCAAGTTCAGTAGCTCTCCGAGTAAATTTTTCTTTCATTTTTCCCCGGGCAGGAACTAACTCGGTTCCCAGGTTAAGGCTTTCATCGTAAAGCGAAATGTCGGCTCTCGTAGCCGTTCAACTAGCTACAAAGTGGCGTCGTTCCTCGCACGGAGCAAACCGATATTGGCTCTCAATACGCTCCGAGGTACTTTTATCAGTATGTATCGAGAGTTCTCTCTTTCCCTCTCACTATGTATCAATATTCCTTTACCTTTCCCTAGGATGCGAGGAATACGAGGTGACATAAACGTGAGAGTTACTTCACACTGCCCCCCTGGTATTGCTTTTCTGTTACTGTTATCGCGCACTCCGGCTCACTCCTTATTCTCTACCTGGGAACTCTTCCCTTCCCTTCGTGACTTGTTATTCTTTGGATACTTGAGAATGAATCGCGACAAGAATACCAGAGTATGAGATATACCATCAAGCTATTGCCAGAAGGATTCGTAGAATAAGAATTTCACTGGGGAAATCTCTTCGAAAGAAAGAATATTTCGATTAGATTATGCAAATTTGTGTGCATTTAATAATATATTTATATACCCTTCTCAATTAATCCTATATAACTATTATTATTTAATAATGTTTACAGTCGGGCCAGATTGAACATAACTGTTAATTAGTTAATACGGGACTTAGGCTCCAGAAAAATGAGATATGAAAATCGTGTTGCGAGGGACATATCGGATTCATACAAAAGGTGGGTTTACGTTCCATGAATTATTCTCCTAAACAAATATAAACTTTATATATCGAGTCAAGAAAAAAACGTAGTTCCATTTCATTCTGAAAATTCCTTTTAACAAAACAAACACAAAGTTACTGCGATTAGAAAAATACAAAATTGTAGTACCAGAAAGCAGGTGACTAGAGTAAAATAGAGCAGACAATTTCGCTTCAACGCGTTATATCCAAATCGCTTTGTAGCAGGGTTTGCAACAATTGTTATCTTCTTTTTCAAACAATATATTAATATATTTTCAAAGTATATACAGAATTAATTAAAGATGAAACATGAAAGATGCCAATTGGCTAATTATAAAAATGTAATACCATGCAAATGTAGGTCTTATGGCTCTTCCTACGCCACACTTATATTTCATACAAAAATTGTAACACTCGTAAAAGACAGGAAAATATAAATTCTCCATGGTGCAACATTGTGGATCAGCTAGTAATACACAATTCTATTGCATCCTTCTTCATTCTCTCCCCGTTTCTCTCTTTATATACTTGTTGGTTCTTCTACTTTCCTCTCGAAAACGTACGTCTGACGCTTTTTCGCATAAACGTCCGTAGAAATTCTGAATACCATTTCAAAGTATTGCCTGTCCATTACTGTTACCTTCCATTTCACGATTTTTCTTTATTTCCCACGCTTTTGTAATGTTCACGGCGTTCCTGATACTCAATGGAAGATCATGATAAATCTATTCCGAGGTATCTCTCTTGCTCAAGAAAATATTTCTGATCAATTCAACTCTTATAACTCCTTAATAAAAATCCAACCAACTACAACCGGGGTGAGAATTATGCATAAAGCAGATTAAATGACAATAGAAGTTTAACTGTGATCTGAGAGCATTATACAGGGAGAAAGCAACTGGAAAGATGTCCGCGTTTAAATATCTTCGAGTATAAGAAATACAGAAATTTAACCCTCATATTACCTAAAAGCCCAAATATCGTCAGAAATATTTTAAGCCAATATTTCTTTTATTCCGAAATTTTGACAAAAATTTTGACCCTTGCTAACAAATTCTACAAAGTTTTCACAAAAATGTTGACATCTCTGAGCTGACAAATTTTGATATTTTTGAGCTGTACAATCTACCAGGCTTTTTTTTTAGAAGAAATATGTTGATTTTAATAAATGTCTCCAAAGATATATATATATATATATATTTTGCAAGATATTTCGAAGAGGTACGTAGAAAAATTGTAAGGTACTAAAAGGATTAAGGAATGTGGAAGCAAACAGGGTTGGCATGTTCTTCGGGATCCTTTTTGTGCTCCTATGAATGTAAAAAATCATCTATTTATTTCTCTTTTGCCACGTTGCTTGGATATTTATGAATGATACTGGAAAGTGTATCGTGACATATAAATCGAAATATCCACGTGCAGTCGTATATTAAAGCTGCCAAGTCTATTGTACATGGGCGACTCGGGTGTCACGTAGTTCGAAAGATCCAAAGGAAAAACCAAAAATCACACACCACTAGACACGAGAGGGCAAAATAAATATCTCGCACGAAGGTGAGAATATAGCACAAGATAGTTACGTTAACCGTAAATAAACCAAAAATAAACCCTGAAGCACACGAAGAAGCGTGAAATGGAAGTGCAAATTCGTGTCAACTGAACTACGTGGAGTAATATAAACAAATTCATATTCATTTGCAGAATTTATTGTGATATGTATTAAAACATTTTTCGAATGAAAGCCAAGTAATTAGCTGAATATAAAATGAATCAAGTAGATTATAAATCAAGGCTTCATAATAAATTCTAATTACAGCATTTGATGCAGTATCCTTGCTCGGTAAAAAATATATTCAGACTTAATAAAGTGTAAGAAAATCAAAGATTAGCATCAACAGTATAAGTGCATTTATATATAAATTATATTAATATTTTCTATTCTTATGTCTTCCAAAAATCTGGTTGCAAGAGGATTAAAAATATAACATTGGAAATAGCTTCCACTTGGAAATAAATCAGTCTATTCACGTGGCTTTCGAAAAAGTAAAAACGCAGGAGGAGGACGGAGAAAGAGAAAAGTGAGGTAAGTTTGGACTTGTATGGGAAAATGTGAAATATGCTATGTGAAATGGTATTCCGGGGGCGGAAAATAGAACCGTATACCCTATTGTCCTCGTTTTCCTTTCAGCTTCATCTTCGTCGTACTTCGAGATGAAACTTCGGCCATGCTTTCCCGTAATATTTCAATTCCGTTGTCACGCGCAACAACGCCTGCATCACACCAGCCTCGAATAAACCTTCACTAGACTCTTTCTATGGAGGCCGTTGTCCGACCTCCTCCTCGCAACGATTCCAGTTTTCTTAATGTCGGTTTTATTTTCATATAGGATACTGATAAGCATCTCGATAAATAGAATAAACATAGTAAAAGGGACAAAAATACATTTTGACGTTATGCTGCATTTCGCTTAATAAAACGAAGGACTTCTTGGAATTGAATTATCTCCCAATTATGCGTGAACTTAATTGATCAAGTTTAGAAATGGCTATCTAAATTGCCCGTAGTTATTAGAAAGTATAAACTTTCATATTTCTCCCATACCATTAAGGAAAACTAATTGATTTTATATCCACTCATATAAATCATCTTACTTATATTCAGATGAATTAAATCGCATTTGTGCCTTAGCTAATCATTTTCAGGACAATCTGGATTTCTTCTGTAATAAACTACCATCTTTTAGGGGTGATATATTTAAATGTTTTCGGTAATAGCGACACTATGTTAACTCTCTTCTGTTTTATCTCCCTCTCTTTCTATCGTACTTCTTTTTAATTATAAGCTTAAATTGTATTAACAGTATTTCAGTTTCCCTTTGTATTAAAGGGTTAATAAATAAATATATATCATTTATTAACTGTTAATAAATATCATCTCCTGTTAATAAATAAATATATATCAAACATATTGTAGTATATTTTACAAATTAATAATTATGGTCGGTTGTAATCCTGATTTATTGTAATGGATATACATTTATTCAAAAACAAAAATGAAAAGCGAGGAAGGGAAGAATTGTAGAAGAAGCATTATAAATAAGCATGCCATTACGTTTAATAAATTTAATCGTTCATTTTAATCCTCGCAATATAATATCAAAATAATCCTTATATGTAATACTATTAGAGATACTCATAAGTAACGTCGTTTTTTCAGATTGAATAAAAAGCGCCACCATTTTTGTAGAAGTGATTTTTTATTAATAGCCTATATACTAATAAAATTGATAGACATTAGGGAATTATACAGTCTGCCAGGAAGATGGAAGAAGATTATCAATAATAATGGGGATTATATTGTTAATTCATCTGTACTAAATGTTAAATAATATCGAATTTTATGTAAGTATTAAAAATGACATTACTTATCGGTACTTCTAATATTACCGTTAGGTTATAGTTCCACAATCTGCCTGTTGAATACCAGAAACGTATACAAAATAATCCACAAAGGGCTTCAAAAATTCCATTCACAATTCGATAGTTCATTTCACTGAATCACTGACGCGTTCGTCCATTTGTTACTTCGCTCTCGATGCGCTGTTAAAGCCCGTAGACTAATAAACTCGCACAACTCAGCCGTTACAGTATAATGTTTAAAAAAAGGTGGTGTAAATGGGAAAGAGAGGGAGAGCGAAACTAGTAGTCGGGTTTAGTTTCAGATCATTTGACAGAACGAACACGACGGAAACGTCGAGACAGCGTCATTAAAATGCCAGTATTAATGAACCGTTCGGCCGACGAATAATATCCTTGTACACTTCCCCCCGCAGAGAGAGAACGAGAGGGTAAATGAGAGAGGGAGAGAGAAGGAGGGGGGAGAGAATGTGAAGGAAGAGAACAAAAGGTCGATTAATTCCAGTTACTGGAAATGAGATCAGTTTCGAGTCCAGTAGTTTACAGAAAAACCAGCAGAACGGGGGAAAAATTGGGCTAGATGGTGAAATGAAGGAAAAAGGAATTCGTCCAGAAGGGAAATGATTTTTTCGCATACCCCACGCGGCCCGATTAATACGCGAAACAGAACTCGAACGGAGGACCGTGGATTTTCCTGTTTCCCCTTTACATTCATTCAGGAACTAATGAAAAATTCGCATGGGTTCACGCCAGCGAAATATTCATTCGACCAACCAGTCACTGGTTTTATGAAAGACTCGTAAAAGGCGCGAAGAATGCGCAGGGATGAACAAATGAAGAAAGGGGAGAACTTTGAAGGAACGGGTTGTAATCAAAATAATATGTTTAACAATAGGTAGCTATGATTTAAAAACTCAAAATGGAAATTATTGTGTGATAAAAATTAATGTATTGTTCAGACAACAAAGTTTTAATTGTTATCATTTATTCCGGCGCACTTGCAACTTTTTTTAAAAGTTCAAGAAAACCGTTAAAAATAATGTGATACAATAATGTCACGTTGTTAAATCTTTTTGGTAAGCTAAATATTATTACAGTTTATCTCATCACGATGGTAATACAATATTGTGGAATTATAAACTGGACATATTTCCGCGAAATGAACTGCTTTATCTGTTTTATGAGAACTGTTATATGGAGAGAAAGATAATAAATGTAAGGGGGGCGTAAAAATAGGAAGAGGAAGTGAAAAGAGGAAAATAAAGGGTAGAGACACAAATTGAAACGGGAGTAATGTCGGATTTCAATAGCCGCTGGAAAAAAGTATCGTAAAGCAAACCACCGGAATAACAGGGTCCCTCGGAACTTTTTTCCTAGGCACATTTTTTGCTCCGCGTAATAATGGTTTTCCGTTATACAATGACACCGGCTTCCATAGAAACGAGCCTCAAACAATACATACAAAGTATATAACTATTATTTGCATAACATAGTAAGCAAATTCTTTGACCAATTATAATTTTGATTACATAATTATTTAAATGATTTGTTTTATATCAACATGACATGCCCAGTACAATTCAACAAACTTCAACTGTACAGCCCCCGAAAATAATTAATATTTTATAACTCGAAAGATTCGTATTAATAAACCTGACATTCTATGTCGGCAGAGAATAATTCAGTAGAATTATACAGCCAGAGTCAAACGAAACGACAGATCACTAATAATAATAGAAGTTTGATGATAATACCGAAACATTTTAATTATTGTTAAACATTAAACTATTCGACGGAACCTGTAAAAGTCGATATTTATTCCGGCAGAAAAGTGATCAGTGGCAACTTAGAGTCAGAATCAAACAAGTCAGGCCTGCATGTGGAAAAAGTTCAAGTGTAGAAAAGTTACAAGTAAGCACGCTCGAACTAACTCTCGAAGTGGATTCTTTTAGTGGGGTATTCGCAGATGAAAGAATTTGAAAAATAGGCGAAAAATGCATGTATACGGCGAAGGTCCTTAATGGAATAAAAAAACAAGAGGAGGAAACGTGTGCGGGGGGATGGTGAAGAAGACGGTTGGGAAGCGTTATACGCTTTTGCATTCCGAGGGTTCTCTTATTTATTCACGTTGCAAGCAATGAATATTCCCCAGGCCTGCCTTCCATCGCTCTTTCGCTGCATTTTTCTGCGGGAAAACTCATTTTCTCGCTACCGGGAGGGAAATTTTCGAGAAACCTTATTTGCCGTTTCATTGAAATCCACGTCGCCACAAGAGAATGCCGTAAACCGTTTTAGTATCGAAATCATAATCAATTCGCTACTTATCACTTACGAGATGATAGTCGATTTATTAATATCTTTAAACTTCCGTGTCCTGAGTTATATTATTACTCGGTGAAAATGGGGAATGCATATAAATGTATTTATTTTCTGATAATAATAAATGCGACGAATATATGTAATTCGTTGGTATGCATGCTTTAATATTCTGCTTTAATTACAGTTTTATAAATATTTCGGTTCTACTACTGCTGGGGGAATTCATTTATTAAACTGGCCGTTATAAAACAGGTATAAAATCGTTATAAAAAGCATTAAATTTAATTGAAACGTCATTGTACCTGATACGTACACCGGGATCAAATAAAATGAATTAGCGTTGTAGCGTTGTGGAATTAATTTTATTATTGATGTTTGACATTACTTAACAAGCCCTTACCGAAAGCATTTCGTTAATACACTCATGAAGCTCGAATGTTTAATATCTACATTTCAATATGTTCTTCAAAATTCCGAATTCCTTTATTAAAAAACGACAATATTTTGCGTTATCAATTTATTTTACGTCACTCTACACATGAAAATCAAATAATTACTTCCTGGATATTAATCGCACAGCATAGAAACTATTTTTTTCTCTGATTAATTAATATGAATTTACATTCACTACATTTGAGGTTCCCAATAAGAAACATAATCATAAATTATCATAACTGATAGCTGATAATTTAATAACTATATTTACTCTGATTAGTTGAATCGTTTATACGGTAAGGCGGGGGTTTTTGTCAGTTAAATAAAGGTCGGATAAGAAATCTTCAAGACATCTAAAAATGCTGGAAGCAATTTTCACTTATACCTTATATGCTTATTTAAACAACTGCTATTTGTCATACAATCACTAATAACATTTTTTATTTTAAAATTTATTGCGTGATGATACAAGATTGCGATTTACTAAAGTAGGGCTATGTGCTTCACTTTGTTTTGTTTCAAGTAACTATGGTTCTAGAATATGTTCAGGCACCATCTTATTATCGGATGTGACCCTTTATTATATCCTATATTAAGTAGTTGCCCTTTGAAAAACTTTCATAAAAAAGCACGTTAATGCTATGACGGGATTTCTTCCAATTCCCACCAACCCAATTTCACTCCAGGATATTACATTTTATTATCAGCTTCCTTTGCTACGTGTAAGAATAAGCACATAAGTAAGTTGATCTACTTTGTGATGACATTATTGCTACTAATACGTATATAAATATCGAAAAAATCAGTGTTATCAGTGTTATCAAGTTTATGAAGAATATTAAAAGAAAATTGGCTTGAAATGAAATTTCATCCATGATAGCCTTCAAGGGCTAACGATGCTTGGAATTACTATCCTGTTATCAGGATGAATAAAAAAGGATGCAACGAACTAATCTTTCCTACGCCACAAAGGCTTCGTATGTAACGAGAACTGATAGCACGGCCCGAATTTTATCAGGATAAAGCCGAGAATAAGGTACATTATGTTACAGAGAGTCTATTTAAAGGGAGGTCGCGAGGCAGAGGCCGTTTTTCTTCGTAGAGTTTTAAACCCACTTAATACCGTGGCTGTATTATGTGTAGCTCAGTGCTCGCCACGCCAAGGTTTTCTCTCCTCTTCGACCTTCTTCATTGTCTCCGCAACTGGACTCGTAATGTCGACTCAATGTCGACTCTATATCGTCGGATGTGTATCGTCCGCGGAATTACTTTTCTAGTGGCTCGAAACTTCTTAGAAGATAAACTTTCCACGATCTTAACCACGAGAACTCCCGATCTTCCCCCTCCCACCGAGAACTTTTGCATTTCGTTTTTGCCCCGATCTTTCTACCCCTTTCGCACTTCCTTCTGCATAAAGGGTGCTTTCGATACTTGACACATTTCGATTGATGGTCGATGTGTGTCATAACACAATTTTCTATGAATATGTCGTGTGAACATATTTGTTCAATTATACCCGCGTTATCTAATAACGGTATATGTCAAATAATGTATGATATTAAAGAAATGAAATATACAACTGTAGAACATATGATATGGCATTTTATAAAGGTTATGTTTAGAAGAGTTAATGGATTTTAATTATAATATGCGCACAAAATTTGTAATTAACTAAAGTGATATCTGTTCTTCAAATTATAGTTTTAAGTGTTATTCCTATAAAAATATTAAAAGAACTTTTCCGTAGAAGACAATGGTGGTTGTAACGTGTTGAATTAAGAAGCTCTGTATTACTAACAATCGTAATAATTGATTGTTCATAATTCAATTTCTATGAAAAATAAATAATATTTCCTTATCACATTGACACCTTTGGTATACTATGTTTCATAAGGAACCGTTTATTTCCTTTTCACCCGTAATTTTGGAAGTTTTATCAGAGGAACCCCGTATACATCACCCCGTATACATCGATCTTGAAACTTCTCTATTTTTCCTGCTTTCGAAGGTTTCCTCTTCTTCAATGTGTTGCTCAGTCTCTCAATCTGTCCCTCGTGTTTCCCATCTATATATCTACATACTACCTATGTGAGTCAGCTTTTCCTACCTAGTTTTTTCTTCCTTTTACCTCTCCGACTAGGTTTTTCCTATCTAGTGCAACTGGTACGTCTTTTCCAGTGAAAATTCTCGGCGAGGAGGAAAAATTTCTCAACTACTATGGAAGTCGTGCTTGGTATAATTTTCCATGATAACTTCTCTAGGATTTGAAGGACTTCGAATATCCTCCTATCTTTCACCTGCAGAGACGGAAACGCCTGCAAAGAGTATCTTTACCTTCGCCTTTAATGAAAATTGAACTACTTCGACTTCTACACTACTGAATTCAATGAGTTTTATTATTAAAGACACCAGTTGTATTATTTATTTAACGCCTGTCACACAAGTATCATATTTGTTGTAACGAAGGATACTTCGTAATACAGTAATATCGTAATTGATCAATGTCATTGATAATAATTAGTAATATTTTTTAATAATATAAACAAGAATAAAATATGAAAATATCTTTTCCAAAACGTGTCCGCTATACATACCGTAATTTTCTTTTGCGCTGTCATTTATCAGTTTTTAATATTTTATATTTATTAGTACTGTCTAAATCGATATTTACTTACAAAAATAATGTGTAATATTGAAAAATCATTCTTTCTCAATATCAAAAGTAATGCATTTAATAATTGATAGATATGGTTTATTAAAGTGTAAAATAATGGCAAAGTTAGGATAATATACATATGAAAACGTGCGAACGAATAGCCGTGCTCTCCATAGGCATCTTAACACCTGAGCATCGGCCAACGCCTTAACATCTGAATATCGCTAGTATAATGCGCGCCGAATTGAATCCAGTTTCATCAATAATATTCCCCTAAGATATAGAAATATTTTATAAAATTCACGAACGAATTCTTCACCGTGGAAACAATTTAAATCGTGCACAGTGTGGGAACTTTTATTTTGAATGTAAACCAAGCGAGTAATGGAAGGCGGATATTTTTATTCACGGGTCTTTTGCGTTAACTAATAAGAGTACCTCGATCGACAGAAAAAAAGCAGGTGCACCCACGCATACAGACTGAAACACCCTTCGATTCCCACGTGTAATAATACACTTTCTGTACGGCGCCACTTTCCTTTTACATAGAGTTCCAAGAGCTCAACTATAGATAATATTCTCGCATTTATAGAGTACAGAAAAACACATCATTCAAGCATGATGTTCGATACTAAATTAAGTTGACGAAAGCTAACTGATATAAATGTAATTAAGTGTGATAATTGTAATACTTGCATATTATTTCTGTTGTTAAGTTGCATATGAAAGTCATTCAGATACTGAGTATACATCAAAATAATTTAATTCACAGCAATTTAGTAATTTGAAGTAATTTAAAGAATCCCCAAGATTATTCACTGTTAGGTGATTACAAATAATTATTTATTTAAAAGAGATTCGCACTCATCAGTATAAAAATGAATACAGCGATTTTTACGATAATGATCATATCCGTGATATTAAGATTAACGAGGATTTATATTAAAAATAATAAGAATAGTTACTGCCAGACTAATTATTAAGACATTATTTTGTAATCATCTTTTATGATAATATTATAATCCTTTCATTTAATTTAAAACAGTACTCGATCTATCGTTATAAATATACCTCTTTCAGAAATAACATCGAAAATCCTTTGGTTAAATTGAAACACCCTTTGCGTCGGAAATAATGGAAAGAAAATACGATTGGTATTTCGATACCCTTCCATTTAATCAAAAATATAACATCCGTTCGTTATTATTAACGAGAGTGAGTCTTTTGAAAGTCATACCATGCATGAATGAAATTTATGAAATGTTAGTACTAATGAATATATAATCAACGACATTATCGAGATGTAAAATATATCGAATTTAATAAAGGACCAAAATAAATTTCATTAATAGATTTATTAATATCATCTTTCAGAAATAATATAATTATTGGGTCATTCGGAAAGTTCTGCGGTTCTCACGGGGACAGGTTCAAGGATATAATATCAAAACAATACAAAACTTTATGGAACAAGATAATTTCCATTTTGTTCCACCACCTTTTGCCATCTTTCGGATAACTGAAAAATTCCCCTTACATAAAAACTCCTCGGTTTATTTGCAAAAAAGTTGTCGAGATGACTCCTGACGGCCTCCAAAGAATTGAAAGAATTGAATTCCACGTTCTTTTAAGGGATTCTTCAAAAACCGAAAAAGGCGATAATTTGAAAACCCACGTTATCAGACCCGAATTATACACCGAATATACTGAAAGTATGCCATTATGGATGAGTGCATTGTTTAAACAAAAGACTGCTCTTTCTCATTCAGCATTAGCGCAAAATTAAAATTGATATCCGCGCATATGTTAATTCGAATAGAATTTGGGTTGCTATAAATAAAAACAGGGTACGGCTGCTATATTTATCAGAACATTTCACCAATGAATTTAAAACACGGGGTTGAATGTACATAATTATTAATTTCGTCTCTTTCAGACGTGACATCGTCGATGGGTGCATTAAACCCGACGAGGTTGAATACTCTACGATTTAATGAAAAACACAATATCGTTCCAGCCGAGTAATTAGCGGAGGTACATTAACAGGTGCAGTCGAATTATAAATTCAACCAGACCGCTCCAGATACCAGTTAAAAGCACCAATTCACATTAATTATTGCCAAAGCTTCCCCAAGGCTTAATATTAGAAAACACAATTATAATAAATAATAATAAAACCTCTATTACTGAAACCATCTAAAAATCTACACGCCCACACATCCTTCACATTATAACTTCAACGTGAAACCACGTACATAGAATGTATGTATAGAATTGTTAGAAAAATGCTCAAACATAAATATAGTGAAAGGATTCTTTTAAACTTGAATACGAAAAAGGAAATAATCGAGGGACTCAAAGATCTCCAAAATAGAGATAGATAGGAATCTAAAGCTCTTCAAAGCATGGAAAAAGGAAGCGGGGTTGGGATTTTCAGAAGGAAGGAAAAGAAAGGTCCAAGCGAGTGGAAAACGAATTCTGAACCGTGGGGGAAAATAAAAGTAAACAACGGTTTACAAAGAAACCAGATACAAGGTGAGATTTAGTTCACGGATCTTCTACATTAAACCGACTCGTTAAAGGTGCTTAAGAAACTTACGAAAACTGTTCTTCCAACAAGAAGAAAAGTCTTTTTTTCTGACACGGTCATTCGAAGATCCAACATGCGAGACTTTCTCTATTTTCGCGGGCATACGTTTCCTTTTTCCTACAACACCACGTGGAGAAAGGAAACCTCGGGGTGAATCGATAGTACTCGCTCCACTTAAAATTCATTATGAAACGATTTAACTACATTCCGCTCACGTGCAATAATTTCAGGGAAATTTATAATTATACTATGCAATATGTCAGTGATTAATTAAATGTTCTGCCATTAGTCTTCGTATAGGTGTTCATCACTTATTGGTGGAAATTATTGTTCACCAAGTTAAAATATTCTACCTGCTTCGTGACAATTATAATTAGAGTCGTGTGATTTCACACGATGCGGACGTTAATTATTTTAATTTCTCTGGCTTTCATCTCGCTGCCAACAACGTCACTCGATTGGTTTCTCGTTTCTCTCTCTCTCTCTTTAACAGCAAGAGGGATTTTAGTTGATTTTTAGTGGTTATGGAAAATACGATTTGTTCGCCTACAGGAGGATATCTATGGTGAAATATGACGTTAATGAATTTTGTGGATGGATGTCAATAATGACAAATGAAAGGTCGTTTATAAGCTCAGCTTCTCATAATTCGAGTGCACTCGACGGATATTAATTAAACTTATTTACGATTTTATCGTACCTTTATGTCAATCTATGTCAATGTTGAACATGGTTTTGATTATTATTCATTTGAAATGATCATAAACAATTATTATCACGGAAGTAATAAATCATGTTGTTAATATCTGCGTACGTCACTTTTTGCTGTTTCTCCCAATTTTCTTGTTCGCTTACATTTATTTACATATATCTTCGCAGTTTTGCGTAAATCGGGTAAAAGAGGATCACGAGTTATTCTGATTTTCATGTTTTACTACAATACATTGTAATAATGGAGTAATTCTTTCCTCACTTGTCTCATAAGAACTGCTCAACCACGTTTCTTCATTTCCGGTACTATAATGTACATCTACTTCTTTGCTTTTGCTGGTGTTCTATATTTGTCTTCTATTTAATAGTGATACGTATTATATTAGACTGTTTAAACATATGTTCGAAAAAGTCTGAACAATCATGCAAATATAATATTTAAAAATCTGGTGAGTCTAAAAAATGAATACGTACATATCTATCTCTTGCACATGAAAAATAAATTCATAATTAATGAATAGCACCGATCGCAAACATCACCATGATTGACTATATTTAGTAGGTAGAAAATGTCCAGGCACAAAGAAATCTGTGCGACAGCTATTGGAGCTTCGTACATCAACTTTCATTAAATAAAGAGGCACACATGTCGCTTAATGGGAGACTCACACTCGGTTCCATCGAAAGAAGGACTGTTGTAAAAAGCTTTAGCAACGAACTCGTACGTTAATAATTAGAGTTGAAAGCCCATAGGGAACATAAACATTGACTCGTGGTACGCTTTACATGAACCCCCTTGTCCTCGATGAATCAAGATGCGAATGTATGTCACGTATGAACTATTGACAATTTTCGTCGATAAATCCCACCTCGGATTTCCAACCTCGCGATACACTCTCTTCCAATCATCGAGAACAAAGGAAACTCCAGACGATGAGCTTCTGTGAATCGGTACACGCTTCTTCCTTTTCTTCTCTTTCGAAATCATTGCTCCGTAGTGTACATCGATGCATGATACTTTTCCACTAGTTAGAGGGACTCAATGGGGATTTACTCTTTTTCAGGAAACTTGAATAACAATTGCAGAAATAGGAATATTTCCAACAGGGTAATAGAAGATATTTCAGATCATGGAAATATTCTCCATACTGCACTATACTATACTATTAACTGCATACGTATTTTTATTAAATATAATGCTATGTTTACTTATAATACAATTTTATATTCATGCTACTGAGACAATAGAATCTAAATCATCACTTTAATGGTGATTGTAACGTCACTTTCCGCTGTCTGGACGCTACTCGTGTAGGCTCCTGCTCAATTGACAATGAATAAAGACTTTGAACAAAAATGATGGCTTTGGCTAATAATACTGTTTCACTCCGAGATCAAACCAGACTGATTGTGAGCTCGAGAGTTTTCGCTCCACAGGGAGTTGTAACTAAAAATAAACGGCAATCGTCGTCGATCGACGCCGATTTCAGCGAAAAACGCGGTACATCAAAGATGCGTTTATCGCTTCTGCGTTTATCGTACGTGCAGATAAAAGGCTACCCGGCCTGCCGAGGCTCACGGAGGCGCCTTATCTGCGTCATAAAAATTGGTGTATTGAACAAAGGCAAAGCCGCAACAGATTCCACCCCAAACGATTTAAAGAAATCAATCTAAGTAAACGTGATACAATTTCTAACACGAAAGTCGAATTACAATTCAATATTTGATGTACCATATTGGTCGTAAAAAGAGTATGAATTTCAAGAAAATATCCCCCGATATCGACCAAGGATTTCATAGTTCTCTCTTAGCTCGTATTCTTTAAATCCTTAGCAATAATATTTTAGTGGTAATCGACCTCGACTTCCAATATAATGTACCATGCTTCAAGGTTTTCCCCCAGGGAAGGAATTTCATGGCTCGAATGAAAATCACTGGGGATTTCGTGGGGTTTCCCATTCCACCGCCGGGAAACGTCCTTCTTCTGATCGTTCTCCCATGCCATACTTCGCATAGTTTCTTCTACTTCGGTGATAATACCGAACCGCAACTTCCGGGAATTTCTTCCCATCGAGTATTAATTATTATCGCTATGTTCGAGCTAGTGGAGAACTTTTTACGATACCACCTTAAATTCAATATCTTGAATATGTTAGGTACCGGAAAAAGTTCGTGCGTATTTTTAAATCAAAATTCAAATACTATGGACATTCGAGAAACTAATTTTATTTGACGAAGTAATCAGCATTTATTTGTACACCTCTTTTCCAACGTTCTACAAGCGTATACATTCCTTTTTTACAAAACTCTTGTGTTTTACTCGCAAAAAGTGAATTAATTGCTGATTTCATTTTAGCATCGTGTTTAAAACTACAATTTGCAAGGAGGTTTGACATTCATAAAAGAAGGTGGCGATCAAAAAGAGGTAGATCAGAATTATAAATTATAATTTATAGTTCGTTCTTTGCTATTAAAACGCAACACGTTTACAAAAGATGAATGTACAAGCTTACAATTATTCATGTCATAATTCTGAAATTTGTATACGTATACATTTCACTAACGAACAGTCAAACTTATATAAAATGTCCTAATTATAAATATCTCGCATGGATTTATTTTATGAGATAATTCAAAATACCCGCGGGATGTTGCTTTTTCGAAAAACTCCCCGATTAACAGATTAAATAGATCAACAAAACCATAAAAGAGATCTCAATATTGCTAGAACCTTCATTGAAAGTTTTATTGAATGTCATTATATATTACTAATACTTATTATCTATTCATTATTTCGTTATTCCAAACATTTTAAAGCAGAATGAAATGTTTTAATGAGGTTTTCTTCGTCCAGGTTTGTATTATATTGGTTAATGTTAAAGCACAAGCTTACGGGGTAGTAACAAGGGTATAATAATGAAAGATCTTTCCTTCTCTTTTTTAAGATATTTCCTTAATAAAACTTTGATAAGACCTTTTATCAATCATCATCAACTTTTAGCATTTTATTTGTTACGTCGAAAAAGAAGAATTAAAGTTTGTTCCGACTACATGTTGAATTTTAGTAATAAATATGATAGATTTCTTTAAATATAAGTTGCACGGTTCCGAATCCTATTGAAAACTTGTAACGGAAAGCAAAGAATAAACTTTCTTCAACTTGTAATTATTGTTTCACCAAACTGATTTCATGAATTCAAACATAGTGATGATTATCAATGAGTAATGTCTATATTCTACTATCGCATTTAGCAATTAAATAATGCTATTTTTCTTTTTCTTCTCACTTCAAGACTGCTTTTTCTTCTGCAGTCATTAAGACCAAAACCCCGTGAAATCGTGTCGTGTATTCTTTATTTTTTGTGGGATCAAGTGTATGGTGGTACATCCAGTGGACAAATGGGAGAAAGATGAAAATGCGAAAATAGTGAAGAGGATCTTTCAAGCTGATAAATTTCTCGGAATATATCGGTCTTTGCGTAAATCCAACAGGATATTTGTAGGAGAGACTGCGTTTGCCAATTCTCTATCTGTCCTCCCTTTCAGTTCTCTCGATTTATCAGCTTATCATATTTCACGATTCGCCAACTCTTCCCTGATTTACAATGGGACTAATGTACATTTACTTCTACAGGAATTTATCTTAACAAGCTTGACGAAACAAACTCAACTTGAAGAGCATCCTTTCAGTTAAAGGAATATCTTCGCTTCTCAAGTTTCACTCGAAGTTTCTTACATACTTCGTGGAACAAGAAATCTTCATGGTTGGTGCGCTTTAAAACATTGCTAAAAACTTTTCCAAATAGCTAATCGAGAAAGTGGGTCCTTTTAGAATCCAGTAATTAAACACGAAGTAATTAATATATATTATTGCAGTTCTGGAACTGCAAATAACGTCGAAGTTATTAAGAAGGCGTAAAACACTGCTGTTTGCCAATTTTAATAAATACTGCCTAAGCAATATTCTACTCTTATTTATACTAATAATTAACATATTTTCATCTACTTTCAACTCCACTTCGGGAAGTTTTCTTATTAATGATCACCATCTACAAATACTAATTTATAATTTCCATAAATGAAACTCATTTAATAAAATGAATATAATTAATAAAGTACGAGGAAATGTACGAGAGAACGGGATGCAATTAATTAATGAAATGTAGTGGTAACCTGTGGTGTCAGACACAGCAAAAGCACAGGTCCAGATTCATGGAATTCTACCCAGTTAAAGTTTTGTATCACAAAAGCAAAGTACATTTTCGACTGAAGGTCCTAAAGTCAATGTGAAGAAAAAGCCGCGGGTCACTTTCTGGTTTCTTGGTGAACAGGGAACTTAGGAGGAGTCTGTTGCTCCACGAAATGATTCATTCCCAGAAGAGCAGAAATACTCTCTCCAGTTTTGCGGTAAAATTTATTATCCTTGGATATGTTGGTGATAGTGATGGTTGTGGTAGTACTGGTAGCGGTAGCAAACCTTCTGTAACAACGATGTTACTACGATACTCGGCAGATCGTAAAACCGAGTATAGAACACTCTCCCCGAAGGATGAAAACGAATGAAACCCGAAAGATTCCGCCTTACGATAGGACGAACTTTCGACCTATTGATCAATCTATCCTCTTTTTATATCTCTATATTCTCTCCTTGGTAAAAAGCAAACGAGATCTCCGTGACTTCATTCAAAATGCTTGGTATCTGGAATATCCGAAGATTCCAGTTAAATATCATATATGTAATGTGATCTATTACGTTATATAAAGTAAATATGAATTATTGTGCCAATAAATATGTGCTAGTAAATGTAATTCTTTTATCAAGTTTCAACATTGAATGATCTTTGATGCATTATTGAAGATAGTATTGTGTAAGATACTATTTTGTATGTACATACATATATGCATGTGTCATAATATTAATAAGGAAATGTTTAGTAATCTCGTAGTCGAATAAAAAACGAAACTTATTGGTTTCGTGATAAGGATAGCAATTAAAATATAGTGGCCTTAAAAATATTAACTATTATATTCATAAACAAGCAAAAGACTAACAAATTATAAAAGAGTTTACAAAGAAGAATATTTTAAAAGTGTAAAACATCCGTATCATTTTCAGAATTAGTTTCCTAAATTCACTTGATGTATGTATAGTAAAATTAAAAGTAGGTGAAATACTGGCGGATTAAAATCAACGGTTGAACCTCGTCAAGCAAAATCAGGGTAACTCGAGGTAGAGAAATGAATGGAAAAAAAAGAAACGAGCAGTGAAATGTTTTTCCTCGATGTTGCATAAATTCTCCTCTACGAAATGTTCGTCGTGCCAGAAACTGGGTATTCTTTCGAAATAGAAAACGCAGGAGCAACGGTGTTAATAAAAGCTCCAATAGAAAATGCAAACACTCTGTTAAAGATGAACATGATACGTTTCATGAATAAATGAAATTCTCATTCGAATAGTTGCAGGCATCATGAGAATGTCCTTCTAGAGGTAGTGATCCGATCAGATCCGCCCTAAATGTATGAATTTAGCGTATATCGACAAAATTTGCAGGATTTCTAGGGTGTTCGTCCTCAACCTGTCCGCAAACACGAATATGCTTCGAAGCAGCAGGGAAAACGTGTCGATCATACTCAACCCGGGCTCTCGAACCTCGACAACCTCTATTCCAATGACGAGGTCGTCCTGGATTACGTGGAAGCTGCATCAGCGCTAAAAGCTAATGGACCAGCATCCTTTGAAGATATTGCCGACAGTACCAGACACCGCTCTCGCTTAACCTACCCTCTCTAGAATGCCAGAGACAACTCACTGTTCTCCATCTCCATCCCCCGCTTTCTCTCCCTCCCTCTCTCTCTCTCTCTCTCTCTCTCTCTCTCTCTCTCTCTCTCTCTCTCTCTCTCTCTCTCTCTCTCTCTCTCTCTCTCTCTCTCTCTCTCTCTCTCTACATAGGGGGCAGATAAAAAGATTACCTTGTCACGCCTTCCAACGGAAAATACGCTGATTGCAATTACTTTTTTAACCTCGACGAATGTCTATTGTCTCTCGTCCTCCAGTTTCCGTCTATGTACAATTGGCATAATTTTGATTCTTACGCTCGAAATAGCTCTCTCGTCTATTTTGGTACTATTCTTTACTTTATGATGAATAACGTAAAAATGGTAAGAATCGACCTTTATTAAATAAAGCTTGAGACTGTGATAAGCAATTATGAAGTTTTTTATAAATATAAATTGTTAATATGGAATATCGAACGAATAATAGTAATTGCTAGTTGAATAGGGATTTACGTGTCGAAATAAAAATATTCTTATTTTAAGGACTTCCATGCCAGATTTATGTTCTTGTTATATCGAACGTTTCATAAAACATGAAGAGGGAGAAGATCGGGAGAAGATCGGGAGGTATTTTTATGTTCGTATCGAAGTTCCCATCCTTCCGAAAATATGGCAAGCCTCGCGATATACACGTATCTATACTTCTATGTAGATACTATTTTACAGTTTCGCGTTTTAGAAAACGATCCCTCAAGGCTAGTAAATGGAACCCTCAAAATCCCTCCATAAACCTTAAGTTTCATCGACACACCTCGATCGGGGGATACCAAGTTTTAAGGTAAAACTTTTGACTTGATCGAAACCAAACTTCTTCCTATCATAGACATCACTATTGTTTCAAGTCTTCGAGGATGTTCGCTCGTGAAATTAGATAGGAAAGAACTTATTACGCATAAGTAATAAACAAGATATCATAAATCTATAATAATTAACACCCGGACTTCATAATAAATAGGGAATTATAACTGCGATAACTGGAAAATCAGGAATGAAGTAGAATGCTGATCACGATATAAATATAATTTTCACTCGTTATAGCTTAATAATATTTTATCTCCTCTATAATCGCAGACACGAATCAATTCATCAGCCATTATTTCTGATAAACATATTTGAAATAACCATGGAAGGAAATATGTGGATGATCCGTTTTTCTTCCACAAAAATATCTGCTCGGGCCCTCACGATTAACTGAACATATCTATAATATGTCCGCGAGGTAGAGAGGGGATAAAAAAGGTTCGATGAAAGAATCGTGATAAGAGAATATCAAAGTCCCAAATGATTGGAACCAGTTTTCGGCTGACAGGGGACATTCAGTTAGCTGAAACCTGCTTCGTGCTATTTTCATTAATCCAAAATGATCTTGAATCACGATTAAATCCCCTGAATTATAAATAATGATTTCTGGACTAAAATAGTTCCTTATTCCGGTTGCATCGACGAGAAATGGATTTATCTAGGACATGTTTCAAAGTAACGAATTTTATTCTTCTCGAGGTGTATAGTTCGGTACGAAAATCAAACAAGATAGATTGCCCCGCTGTTCCAACTTATCCTTTAGCTAACAGTCCATCCTTTTCTATTTCAGGCCACGCGAAAACCACTAGAGAGAAAGAAATGGTGAAACTGGGGACAGATTGCCGTAATTTGCAAACCAGCGAGGAGTGAAAGAAAAGAAGTCTCCGTTGGACGAAAGATGAATTCGAATGGTGGAATCGGTCGTCGGTGGTGAAAGAGGGAGAGGGAACGGAAGGTAAGAAAAACACAATGAGGTAAATGGACGTTTCTTTGTTCGTTCCTCAAAGCATACGCAGACGCCTGGTGGACGAACAGGTTTGGTATTTGAATCGCAAATGAGATTCGAAGTGCAATTAGTTAAATTCGAGAGCACCCTCAGCACAAAGTGTAGAAGAAATGTCTTCGTTGGAAAAAATCCTCTAAAGAAACAAAAAAACTATCGCGGAATTGCCTGCAGAGCTTTCAAGGTATATCTTTCCCTACCTGAGCACACTGTCCGAGTTAAGGTGAGACTATAACGAGAACATAAATCGATCGCGTTTATAAGTTATCACAACATAGTTAGCTGCTAACATCAATATTTCTATGCAGTAGTGTAGATTATAATGCCATCATTACTTTACAATGTGATGTTTTTAATTGAAAGATTAATTTTCTATTTCATTCACTAATATTATATTCTAATAAACTAGTATTTAAAATAGTACAAGCCCTGGTAAAAAAGTTTTCGATCAGGCTCGGTAATATGAAACTGACAGAAGACATTTATGTTGTATAACTATAAAATATAACTTTATTTTGTTGAAACTAATGGAAGAGTAAAGGAAGCTTAGTGTAGAATAAATAACAACGGTATATTAGAAATTATTATTTATCATTAAATATAAAGAGAACAAACGAAACATTTCATGTAAGCAAGTTTTCGATCAAACATGTTATTTTAAAATTATTTAAGAAAAAGAATTTCATGAATATTTTGTCAAATTTCCTCGTGTGCCTATGGTGCGTTGTCACAAAAAAGAAATTAAATTTTAACAATACTTAGGGGAAATTTCTTCCCATGATAATCTTATAGCTTCTTTTAATTCTTCTTTTATCGTGGCTTCCTTTCGTGAACTAATTTTTTAAATTTTGCCCATAAGTTTTTAATTGGGTTTAATTTTATTGTTCTGATACCGTTTTGTTGTAAAAACTCTTTTACTATTTTACTACGGTACCTTTCTTCATACTATTATTATTATGAAATTAAAGTTTATCAATTTCAACGTGTCATATATTAATTAAATTGAAAATAACTATTAATCCTAACCATACAAACAGCCTAATAAAATCACCAATATTTACGCGAAAATGAAATCTACCATGACATTATACATATACGATACAAATTTCAATGCGAATAAAACACAATACATCTTTATACATACTTCACACAATGCCTAGTATCTCATATAAATAACTTTCCCGTATACTCGCATTATATCCTGCGTTTATAAGCACAGCCTTGCACTCCAAGCATTAAATTTCACCATAGGAATCTCCATTATACGCCACCATGAACTCAGCCTGTTTACGACGCTCGCGTAAAACGTGGAAGTTGTATGTATTCCGTATACGCGGTGTGTGAGAGGAACACGCAGCGAGGGAGCGAGAGAGAGAGAGAGAGAGGGGGGGGTGTAAGAGGACAGGAGAGTGGAGAGGAGAGAAGGTTTTGATCAGTTTACTCGCGAGGGCCCGTTTTCTCGCAATGTTTACATTGTATAGTGTTGCGATGTCCAACGACTCGTGCGGTTTACTTGGTGCGCCCACCACATCTACATATATATATCCCAGCAGCATACTCGCAGACACTATTGCAACGTGGAAATGGACTTTAACGTCGTATGCAGAGAATAGGTTCACTGGTCTGTGCGCGGTGCATGCACTCACCAAGGATAATGGGATCATGCATAAACGAGGCTTCGGATTTACTATTACCAAGTGTAAGAACAAAACGCTTCCGAATCGGAAGTTAAGGGATTGAGGAGGTTTGACATGTGAAGGCATACGGTGCATTCTTTGTCTTGATATAAAGTTGAAAATACGAATACTGACGATGATGCTATATGAGTTATGAATACGTAGTTAGCTTCATGTTCTTTGGTTGATTTTATGAGGATATAATACATATTCTTATTGTCACTAAACGAACAATGTATTATCCCACGCGAGAGGTGCAGTTTTATTTACCTAACTTCTTCTTTTTCCTCGTGTTGCCTTCGATTGGATGCAAAAGTTCTATGTTATTCTGTAAGATTGGAACATAAGGAAATGGCAAGTGGTATGCATCCAAGTTCCTCGGGTATACAGAAGGTTCTTTGAATCGGGGCAATATAAAATAATAATAAAGGGAACTATAAAATTGCAAAACACTCCGATTGAAATGGTATGACTGGTGCTTTCGTAGGTCGACCGGTTTGCAAGTGACAATTGGCCTCTTTTTAATCTCGGGGAATTGGACGAAGTGGTGAGAAACTTAAAAACCTTTAGGAATCTCGGAAATTCACTGAATTTTTTCGACTTGGAGAACAACTTCTTTCCCCGTATGAACAGTAATGAGAGTTGTCGTAGCTCGTTAACATGATTCCAGTTTAACAATAAAAGATAAAGACGGAGTTGAACAAAGGTGGGAATATCGTGGCGAGTCAATGTTACCTTCCGAGTGAAATCTCAAAGGAAACTCGGTTCCTTTAAAAAGAAGGAAAGTGGGTCAACGTCGACACGAAGAAAACAGCCGTTTGGCCCGCTTTTGTAAGGAGCAGTGTATTTATGGTCGAAGAACCATATCGATCCTTGTGCCCTGCAGCACTCTCCCTTACTAAACCACGCTAAAACTTCGATTTCAGATATTGCTTAAAAATATCTTTTCTCAATAAAGACATCAGAAATAATGTTGCTTCTTTTGAGCAACAACTAAAATTTCTGTAAACATTCGTTGGTTAATGAATCGTATACTGCCCCTCGTTATTCACCCACATCAAACTTTAATCTACAATCTTCGATATCAACGACTATCATCAATCAATTTAATCATTAACCACTTCGGTTTCTTCGTATGCGGGATCGCAGTTTAATGTTTATTAGGGAGGGTCAGGAAATTGAATAGTAACACGAATGTGAAAAATACCGGTCTGTAGAGTACGCAAAAGGAGGAAGAAATATTCCAAAGAGGTCTCGTCAAAGTAACGAAAAAGTAGAGCTTTGAGGGATACGAAAAGCGCAGGAAGAATTGACCTCGACACAATCGCTCCCGGCGCCTTTTGTTACGGCTGCCTTGGCCAAATGTCAAATTCAAGAGCACCCAGAGAGAGAGAGAGAGTGAGGGGGGATACTGAAGAGACAAGCTTGAAAGTTGTCGAAAGATATAAGGAGAGAAACGCGAAGATACCAGCATTTTTACGAAGGATAAATGAGGTATAAGTTAAAGGGAAAGGGTAGTTGTTTCAAAGAGCATATCAAGGTTGAATAAAATAAATATTCTGTATTATAAATAATACTTCTTTTTACCATACTCTGGTATACTTGACAAGAGATTTAGACAATTGTAGGTTCAGCTTCAAACTTAATATTAAACTCTGATAATAAATTTGAGTAGTTAGGCTTTTAAAATGATGATAATGAGTAAGAATCAACTTTGTAATATAGTGAGATTAATAATAAAATAGTATAAAGACTATTCAGCAAACATTTTAATATTTATATACTGATTTGTTTAATTTTACGGCTGCAAACTTTGGGTACACTTAATATTAATACTGATTAGACAACAGTGAAACACAACAAGTACTTCAACATCAACAAGAAATGTAGACTGTAATCTACCGCAGATAATGTAAACTAAAATTGTAATATCAGGAACTTTATGACGATAGCTTGAAATTATCTTAAGATCAACAGATTCTAATGGAAACATAAATAAATATGTAATATCTTAACCAATGAAATATTAAAACATATGGATATATTTAATATAAATAAACATTTATGTAGAAAAATTCATATGTGATGGATTGGATCGTTGTAATGTTTAAAATTGTCAAGTACAATATATTGCATGATTATCATTGGGATTTTTAAATGTTTATAAGAAAATGAAGGTATGACAAAAGCAGAAGAAGGAGTTTTGGAATAAGTAAGAAGGGATTAGAAAAGGGTGAATTCGTTGAATTTCTATGGTGTCGATCGATAGAAAGGGATAGGCAGAAAGTTCGTGTCTCGATCCATTAGAAAGGACCCGACGCCCCACGAGGTTACAGGATTATCCAGGACTTCCACCGACACGCAGTCCTGTCAACTAAAGCTACCGTTGCTTCTATCATTTCACGACCTTATTACTTCTCCGAAGTTTACGAAAATCTTGTTGCCCGATATCATAATCTTATATCTACCCTCGACATGCACTGTACATTTACTACCTACCACGTTAGCAGCTAAATTAACGATGCAATCATCAACCCTAAAGTACTCGTTATACGTAGACACCACTAAAAATAAACCACAATAAAAATAATCATTTATGAAGATTGAAATTCTGAGTAGGATTCGACTGTCTTAGTTCACTTTCTGCTTAATTAGTTAATTGTCATTAAATTGATACCACCAGGAGTGCAACTGTTTAGCTAAAGCTTTAAACGTGTCAACTACGTCCCTTTTGAAAGCAGCTGTTTCCCGTGGGATGTAATTTCGAAGGAGGTCCAGAGAGTTTCCCAACAACGTTCCAGGCTTCCTGGTTAGAAGTGAGTCGATACAGAAACGGGGATATCACCACGTATAGAAGGAATTCAAGATATAAAAGAAAATACGATGCCTTAACCGTGCGATGCAATGGTAAATCAGGTAATTTTCATTGAAATTCTTTTATTCCGTGCAGTAGGATCTTTCATCGATTGGCATTTCCAGTCTTCCCTTTTGGAGTGAGCTCCTTCAAAGGAAAATTAACTAGGACGAGGGAAAATTACTTCGACAGAGAAGAAGAGCGAGATGTAAGGAAATATTGAATTTCCCAAGTAATTCGTAGAATTCTATTTTGGGAAGACAGCTGGTAGTACCGATTTGATGAATCAAACGACATAATGAAAAGGTCATTATTTGAAAATCTTCGAAGATTAAGACCATCCCATTCGTAGCATGAGAGTATTGAAAGTTGCTCGGTGAAATATTTGGTGGATCGTTAACGTTCGAATTAATGGTGGAAATGTGAACGGGTATTTTCGAAGAGAGTTAACGATATTCCACCGCGGCAATTAAGAACATCGACCATTCTAAGTCTCTCGATCATACTGCCGAATTAGGTAATTATCGTGGAACTTTGTCGAGGACCAAGAATCCTCGAAAATAATTACTCCTGAGAGAGATAGGGAAAGAACGAGAGCTAAGGGTAAGGAAGACGAGAATAAAACTACTTGGCAGATACCGAATGGCTATTCTCTTCCTATGGAACCAAAACCTTTGGAAATATTTGCTCTCGCCACTTGAATCCATTTCGTCCTGGAATTAATTGTGAAGGCGGTAATAAGGGCGAAGAGAAAGATGCGAAGAAAAGAGATAGGAAGAAGAAATTAATCGAATTTTTTCTGTTCTCTTCAACTATTGGCGTCTAAGAAGTAACGGTTCGATGCGCTACTTTGCAAATCTAATTTAATTTCCAGGTTTATTTCTTGAGAACACTTTAGTGTTGGTTTTCCTACAAGGAAAAAACGGCATGGCGATTTCGCGTGGGTGGCGAATTTCCATTCGAGGCAGAAGCCCTTCGGCTAAGAGATTAAAACTAGCTTCCACAGGAAAACTCTTTCATCCGGACTCTTCTTCGATCCTCAGAAAACGCTCCGCCAATTATACACCCGACCGTATTCACTAGGACCACTCTCCACGAACAAGAATATAATTACAACTATTCCTCTATTTACAAAACCACCATTTAAAACCAAGTGAGAAAATAAACAAAAATATTGCATTGCTATGTAAAATAATATAACCATATGTCTTCGTTCACTTACAGTGCATTCGTAACTTATGACTACACATAAAAAGGTAAATGTACCGTAATATTGTATGCTTCTAGTGCAGTATTACTTAAAATGTTAGCCGGGAATGTGGAGTTAATTCATTATTAAAATCTACGCTTATCTCGAAGGTTACTAATTGAATTACAAGTATCTCTTTCATAATTCTCAAATTTCAATATGTATAAATTTGAATAATGAACTGTCAAACCCATATATATGTACATTGTACATACGTCGGAATTATAAATATATCGCACGGATTTATTTTATTACTGAATCAAAAGTACCAGCGTGATGTCGTTTCTTGCAAGAACTCCCCAGTTAAAAGGTTAAGATTTAATAAAACTAGGACATTCTCGGTATAAAAAAAATTTATTATATTTGAACAATAATTTTATGATAATTCAGGTATTATTACAAAATTTTAAATAATTCTATTCTATTACAATTTGTTTGATTAAAAGTAAAGAACGGAACGTAAGGCTTTTTTTCTCGAGAGTGAAATACAAGCTTCGCTCTGACTGATCATTAAGGTATCAGACCACTGTCTGTTGATATATGCATGAATCACTAGCAAGTGGAATGGTTTATTAAGTATTGTCTCCTAAAGACTGTTAGTAAATAATTTACAAATACCGTTAGACATTTCAAGCTGTGAATACGGCTCCGGTAAAACTTATGCATGTATGGTGTTTGTTTAAATTAAATGTATCATTTATGTTCACCATTACATATGTTGGAAAACAACTACAGCCACCAAGAATATAAACGATGGAAATAAAATCAATGGATGTATCCCTTCGGGAAAAACTTTGTAAAGGTTTCTATCAATTAATTTGTTTAATCTGTTAGGGTGGTCAATAAGCTTGTGCGGTTTTAACGTGTGAATAAAAAGCGATTTTTATTCGATTTGGTATATTTACACAATTTTCTTTATTTAGTAAGGTATTGTTCGTTTTGACTTAAAACTTTTCAATCTTTTGAAAAACTTCGTAATTCCCTCTTCCTAGAAAACCCACGATTTCACCGCAAAATAGTGATGCAAACCGCACGAACTTTCTGACAAACTCAATATATTGATGTTTGTTATGAAATATAAAAGCTGAATTATCACCGTACTTAAAAAGGTCCTTATCATCGAGTATCTAGAATTTGCAGTAGCACGTAATCCTGGATCTTGATACACGGTTGATTATTACAAACAAGACGATATTATGTACCTTATTGTACAACCCATTATTAAATTATATAAAATAGAAACAATTAAACTATATAACGAATTTAGAATATTATTTTCGTCTCTACATTAATTTTCCGAAATTTATGTAATAATTACAGTCATCATCCTCTTGATTCAAAATCTGCTTCAAAATCGGCGTTCTAAATTAAGAACTTACCAAAATCAACGTTAATTTTTATTTAGGAAAATCGAGATTGTGTATTTAGTAATGTTTGCACGTATAAACGAAGCAATAATATAAAAATATTCGATGTAAAGTTCGTGCTTTTGTATCGTACTCCAAAGACCAATACAAAAGACGGTTCTAAAACTACGGTATAACGGTCCTGGAGGGGGGGACAAGTAGAAAAGAATGGTTTTCAATTTGGTGCGTTAGCAAATATTTACCCGGTCGTCGAGACAGACTTCGCATTCGAGCCAACATAGTCGTTGAACTTTCGCGAATCGATTTCTTCTTAAAGAACTATTTCGTACGCGACTATATCAACGTTATAAAAGAACACTGTTTCTACTAATTGCATTTGAATGTTGGATTTACTGATTTCAATTATATGCTTGCGTTATGATGTAATTGAAATTATTTTTCATATGTGTCCGATTTAATTTTCTTTCGTATGTTGGTATGGGTAATGGTCGAAAAAGAAAAAAAATTTACGCGAGTTAAATATGATTAATTAGTAGTTTAAATCGCATGACGAGTGTAGCTCGTCATTGTATAATTTGACAATAAATTAGCATGACGAGTCAGACTCGTCATTTGAGGTAAACGGGTTAAGTATAAGTAAGAAACTCAACGATGTTATTAACAGTAATTCAATAATTCTCCAATTACAATATAAGCTGCACAATAATCTGATTAGAACCTATGAATTTAACTGACAGGGATTCATTATCCAATTACAAGTGTATTAAACTAATATTATCGAAATTGTTCATTATACGGAGACAGGTGAATTATAAAATGCTTCTGGCTTTTATTTTATCGTATTTTCGACAGTCGTCGTGGGAAATGAATGAAAGCTCGCGGAAAGTGGAAAGTGAATTTATTCGCAGTAAATCAGATTCATCGAAGTAATACACTCGAATTTCCAAATAGATAATAATACGTGCATTCCGATAGAAACCCCGATGAGCGTAAGTGCTCAATGTAATTTTCACGAAGCCGAAAGTTTTAGGTTGTACGATTAAGATACCCACGAAATACACCGAATTTATCTCGTATATAATAATCATGTAGGAGATATTAAATTCCTTGATATAATATACTGTTATAGTTATGATAAAATTGAAATACGTTTAGTGTGAATGAAAAGCTTAAAACCACCGTTTAATGGAACAATTTGTATTGCTTTTACTGTTAAGACCTGTACGTCTTTTTAATAATCTTCCATCGTTTCTGATTATTATGTCCGCAATAATTTCCTCTTCAAAATGAAAATACTTTTCCAAAATATATCAACGTTCATTAATTTTCTTTAATTATGCAAATTTGTATTGAAACCTTATTGAATATTATTTCATATTATTATATTCTATTATGAAATTTCATTATATTTTTCATAATAAATAATGGAATTAAGCATAGCGTTTAATTAGTTTATTATACAACAAATTAAATTATTTGTGCTTCAAATTCGAGACATATGGGGAGCATGATGAGTTATTTGAAAACAATATCATATAATTTCCTTGAGTATTTCAATAAATAGTCAAACACTTCCACTGGTTATAGTAAGCACTACCAAAGTAGGATCTATCAAACTTCGAAAATCATAATTGGCAACGAAACGCAGCATTATTAATTTGTATTTCAACGACCTGATGGAATTCATTTAGAGCATTTGAAATTCCTCGACTAGTGCACTGATTTATATAGTTGGTAAAGTAATTAAGTTGTGTGTAAGCAATGCCTGGCAACTATGCGGATTATATGAAACCCGAATGCTTCGTGCTTGAATTTGATCTACAACCCAACAGCCAGGTGTAACGACCACCTGAAATACTCAACATGGCGACACCGCAACTCGAGTGCCTCGAGTTCCCTACAAATCACAAAATCACCAAAGTGATCTTTCCTATTCTCCTAATTATATTAATCATTAATAATTAATCCCATAAGTTGACCGATAAGTCTTATAGATAGTGCATTCTAGTATATCTTTCCTAATTAAAGTTGCCAAATATAGTTCATTGAAACCCTAACCCAGTTAATGTGATGAGTAGTGAATTTATTAGCACGGATTTTTATTATAAACTATAGTACCCCCATGCTTATCAAGATACATGAGAAGAATGTCTAGATGCAATTTTCTTTTAAATGAATAAACATATACACAGATATCTCTCGAATTTGCAGGATTTATATCAACTGCTTGAATTAATATTCTTTAGGCTAGTATTGTAAGGCTAGTTTGTCAAGTCTCATCCAACAAACAAAGGCAAAGGAATCTAGGGTAATTGTAATATTTCTTGGAGAGAACTTTCGACGTAACTGGCATCTGTTTTACTCGTTCTATAAAATTCACGGATCGAGTAAACCTGAAGGTAAAAATGCAAATTCATTGCTTCTAGGCGAGTGAGTGGTGGAAATGGAAGGAGGATATTTGAGTACTCTTAGAGAAAATCTATTCCGAAAGTAGAGATGCCTCTTGAGATGGTACCTTACGGTGCTAACGAAGAGTTCTATCTTCCTTGCCTTGAGATACTGATAATGAGACCTGTTGTTCCTGAAACTCTAGCGATACTGACGTGCCCCCAGAGAATACACCACTGAGAATAATTTTGCATGAGCAAACTATGATCTATACATGTAATATTTATGACAATGGTGCCTCTAGAATTGATTGTAGAACGTTCAGCTACCGAATCTCCATATTTTCTAAGAACTGAGACCATCTTGGATAGGCCATGACTTGACCAAGACTATGTCTTGGATGAGTAATGGCCGACATATATCCGAATCGCAGATATATAGTGTGTTCTTTTTCTTACGCATTTAATTCATTTTAATGCATACACAACCTCGAATAAATCTATGAAAGATTTAGGAAAATTTGAAAAGCTAGGAGTCATTTTAATCATCTACACGTCAGATATTTCTAAATACGCAAGCTCTTTTGTTTCTTACTTAATATCACGCTGAAAACATAATCACGGTAAAAATTTAATAATTAAGTCAACAGTGCAGTGGAAGATACAGTATTACTTAGAATACAAAAACTCTCTGTTGTTTTAGGAATAATATGTAATATAATACACATTAATGAACACATGCATGAAGAAATATGTACTCCCTAATAAATTTCGTTTCAATGATAACAACGAATTATTCGAATACAATCTTAATATTGCCATTTATTTAAAATTGATAAAAACTCTCCGGACAACCCATTAATTGTTTCTAGGATAGTCTTTCTTTGGCTAAATCACGTGCATACTTAAATGGAAAGTCGTGTTATGTGTATCTTGTACAACAATAATTAAACAAAGATATCATACAAACGGCAAAAATTTATCTATTTCTGAATAATTATGGAAAATGTACGAAAGAATAACACATTCGGCCGGGAAACCAGTTACACGCCCTTTTAGGGAGTTTTCGTTTAAACGGAAAGGCAAATGCTGACAATGAAAGAAATCGCGCAGAAAAGCGGAAGTGGTCACATAGGGAGTTAAAGGGTCAAACTGAAGTGGGTTTTCATGGAAATTCGTGTGGGCAACCAGGGTTCTACGAGTATGCCCTCTTCGGGGTTCGGTTACCCGTACTTTCATATTCCATTCATTCGGTGAATAAACACGTGACTATGGAACTTATTCTGGCTAACCGGAAACTCATAAATATTTAAACCAGCATTATGTCGCTTAAATCTCGTGCGAAAGCATAATAAATCATAATCGTCAGGATTACAGTAACTATTCTCACCATTCAACTATACTATAACATAGATTTGACTATATGTATAACTGTAGCTATAACTGATATCTAAACATTATACATATAACTAGATATATATATATATATATATATATATTTTGTCCAACCACGATCAGCTCATGTTGACACTTTTTCTTGTAACTTCAGCTATATGTTTTTTCTTAATTTAAGATTCTGTATACACATTCTAGAGATGGTGCATAATATATAGGGTGTATAAAATGTACATTTTTTTCTTTCAAATATGCATTATATAGAAATATTCAAAATGTCTTATATTTTTGTCCGGCACTGTATGTTATTCGTGTATCTATATCTGTAAGTCCAATATTCAATAGAAAATCTGGGGAATTATTTCCTGTAAATGTTATTCGAGTGTTCAGATGTATAATAATGATTTAATAATTGGCAAAATTTCCCTATATTTGAAGTTTGTGTTTTACTATTGCACAAAAATCCCCCATTCGATTCAGGTGTTTGTAATTCGAATAACGTGCACAGGTGGGTTTTCAACTTTTTAAACAAAACTTTTCATGTCGATCGATATCGTGAATGCTTTAAGTATTTGTTTATGCGGATGTCGACGTTTGTTTACCCGCATTTCATTCGAGAAAGACCGAAATAGTTGAAAATATGCATTGCAAAAAGCTGTTAGGATATCTAAAAGAGTCAAACAAACTCGAAATCCATTAACGAAAACCTGTTCACATTGATGATACAATTAATTTATTCATCTATATATGCGGATTTAAATCTTTCTGTGCTGGATTTCAAATCGAATGCAACATGTCCGAAAGACTTCTGCAAAATTAACGCATGGACTTCGACATTTCGGACTATCCAACTTCAGTTTTCCGTGAATTTTTAAATTAAAAAATTAACAAAATTTTCAATCAAGTAACTTACCAGAAGCGAAGGTGACAGAAATCAGCAAAACAAGAGGTAGAATCACGTAGACGCAAAATCGAGCCATGCTTCCGTCTTCTATACTCGAGCCTCGTGGCACTCCAAAAGAAATCGATCACTTCATCTTCGATCACCACGGTTAAACCGGCCAAATCGGTAAGGAATCTTGTTCTTCACACGAATCTACGACACGTAATTAATTATAGTTGCGCGCAATTAATATACTCGGAATAAACCAACGACAAAGAACCACGAACTTTTTAACCTCAAATGAACGAGGTCCGAATCGCAGAACGGCCGTGCGCGTACTGATGGTTCTCTCGAGCTTACGCGTGCTCCCACCACTTCTTCTACTTCGAACGAAATTCCATCCCTCTTCAACCCCTGCATTCCCTTTCTTTCACCCTTACTATCCTCCACTTTCTTCCTCTGACTGCAATGGAACACTCTCCTTTCTCCTCCCTTCGCACAGTGCTGCTCCCCCGCAAAGAACTCCCACGCTTTCCCGCCCTTTCCCTCCACCATATTTTGAATCACCGTCTCCACTTCAGGATACTAGAGATTTTATGAACTCCGACATTTTATGGTAAAATCTTCAGTGAAACGGGTTTAGAATAATCCGAATATTTCGTGTGCATTTTAATTGTGTAGTAAAATGACGCAGTTATAGTTAAGTTAACTTCTATTTTGGTATGTAAGATCACAGATTAATTGAACACTGCGGAGATTCAACGTTTGTATTTTATGTTGGCTTGCTCCTCCGTTAACCTGTATTTCCTTTCGGGAATTCTCGGAATTGTTTTGCGCTTCGATCGCTAGCAAATCAATCTTCGAACAACACATACATTTTTAATGTACAGAGAACTGTATCCTCCAGGCTCATTCTTTTAATAACTCTTGCAAGTCATCAAGAAATACTTAAATATAATAATTAATTATAAGACAATGAATTCGTTTTGAAAGAAATAAGTATAGAAAATAGGTATAGAAAATATGGTGCTTATACATAAGTACTAGGTATATTATAAAAGGTATGATATACATACGTAATACGTATATGACTCAAAATAAGATAATCTTGAATTTAGTTGGAAATGGTTAGGAACAAGCCCCATTTTCATCGTAATCGATTTTGTGTTAATAATGCTATTCTTTATTTGCAGCTTGCGCTAGAGCTTGCGTAGAGTAAAACATTTTATATCTGCATAATTATTCATTACGCAATCACCAACTATTATATCATTACGATTATTGATACTAAGAAAAATTATACAAGATTAATAATGATGCAGGTTACTTTTCAAATACAAATGTTTATATACTGTTCTAGGCTGTTTAAATATAAAGAAAATATCGTAAACTTCAAATTATTTGGATCATGTAAATCATATTAAATGATTAAGTTGTTGAAATATATTTAGTAACTTACGTAATTATTAAACTTCGACTAAACTAGAATGCAATGTTGCACTTTCGTGATTCCCGGAAAATCCATGGATCTCGTATAAAGTGATAATCCAGGGGCGTGGATAATGGGAAGGAAATTTCGAATTGTACGTGCTCGTGCTAAAACTTTCGCCATAAATTTTCACGCAGATACGAGACATTCGACAAGAAACGGAAATCTGAACTAATATCGAAGCGACGTACCGCTTACCGAACTCAAAATTGTACAGGGAGAAAAGTCGAAGAGAAAAGTAGATTGATCGTGGAAAAGGGAAGAGGGAAACCTTGTGCGTAATAAAGGAACAAAGGGGCTAACAGATCGTTTCCTAACACAATATAACCTAGCAAAACATACGTTAAACGGGGGAAAGTAAATATATGAGGGATCACGTTATTTCGCTGTATTAGAAACCACCTCAGAAATTTACATGCAAATATGCAGATGCAAGAAAGAGACTTTTTGCAAATTTGTAGGTGCAAAGTGAATGATTATTTTTATGAAACACGTCCATGTAGCATTTTGTAGCATATCTGTTCCCTAAACATAGCATTTCGTTTCTGAACATTATCAATATATACCTACATATAAGGCCTGCATCCTTCAAGCGCCGTTTCACGGTTGAAACTGACACAGTGGTACTTCTACGGAGATTTAATGATTGCCTAATTTCCGGTGCCGTACGCCTTCTATCACGTTTAGAATGAATGCGAATAAACTTGTTCTCCAATTCTGTGGTGCATCTTTTCCTTCCAAGCCTTCTACGGTTACCCACAGTACCCGTCAACTTCTTTTTCTGCACAATATTCCATGCGGTACTCGTAGAAATTTTCAATTTTTTAGCTATTTCACGAAAGGAATATCCTTCCTCGAATAAAACGCAGACAGCAGACCGATTTTCAATCGATACTTCCTTGGTTTTTGGCATTTTCGGCAAAAAATCAGCGAACTTTTCGTGGCATGCGGTAAGAAACAAGTGATTGGGGCAAAAAGGTATCCCATGCTTATAAGGGTAATCGGAAGCACGTAAAACTAAAATATTTAAATACAGAATCCTTATAAAACTACAAACACAAAACATTATTGTCGCTTGCCACCTTTACTGAACACAAAACGGAGGGAAATACCCAACACCGTAACGGCAATCACGGGCCGTACCATCACCCATAATTTAAAACACGTGTTTTATTACACATTTACAAAGGGCAATTAATGGAAATTGTGCTCATTCTTCTTCAATTGAAGTACCTGATCAGGTACGGTTTATGGAACGTGTCCCTGGTAATTAAGACGTCAATAATTTAGAAGGAATGGTCAAAAGCCACGCCGTTCGAATACTTATGAGCGGTAGTGTATTTAGTATACGTTCCGTAGTAAAATAAGACATATTCTTTTAACTAATTATAATTTCACAAATACTGGATCACTATTGCAGATTAAGTCTGTACACATAAATTAAGACATTTATTCTTCATGCTTATTATATACATTCAGAAAACTATTAATATCGAATTCTACTGAAGAACATTCTTCAATAATAATTATAAATATCATACTGTTTCGGAACAATTCAGTTGCAAAATAATATAATATGTATACTCGTAACAGATAAAACATGATTCATTTCATTTGTCAATAATTAATCAACATTTCTAATATGTGTAGCACAAATGAAAATAGTAATTAATGATTCCATCTAGATTCACTTAGGATATTCATATACAATATTTAAAAGTCATGATTAATCACATAATCTTCAACAATCTCATTCTTTTTATCTCAACAGATAATAATTTTTTATAAATATTTCACTTAAATGCATTCGTTCCACATCGACGCCAAGCCCAACACTTCCTCGTACATTACTTATAAACTTTACTATTACAATCTTCCACATGGATTATATTACATCGGATTAATAAAAACTGATAAATTCCCAGAAAATATTAAGAACTTCATTCTATTAATTAAACGAAATTTGATTGAATTTAGATAGGAGCAAGGAGCAGGACAAGGTTGTGATGCCAGAAAAATAGAAATAGTACCTTCAATGAGATACCAGTTATTCCCCCTTCCACTCTACTTACGACTGGAGCTTACTGATTACCTCGCCCCGTGTTTTCCTGTAATTGTTGCAGTGATAACGTACTTAAGCACGCCACTCCTGTGTATTCTTCGCCTTAGTAACTACGCATTATCCACCGACCATGAGCAACCTCATCCTGTGTTCCTTCATTAACAAAAGTTATATTACACTGCCTCAATAATTGTTTAACTTCTAATTTACAATATCCATTATCCACAAATTTCATAAATTGCAATTTATTCTACATCTTACATATACTTTATATTACATTATATACAATATATTAATCGTCAACACTTTGACTGCCGGACCGAAATCCGTGTTATACGATACCCCGTGATACGCATTTGTAACACATACATATATAACATCCATGAACAAGACTGTTTAAGTGCTCTATGATATGTTAGTTACTTTACATCGTTATCGTAACATGAAAAATATTGAAAATTTTACAGATATTAATGATACTTTTGATTCCAGTTTTAGTAATATTCGCATCGTCGGTCGCTACTCAACAGCGCGGCAATGAATATGTTAATTCAACTAATTCTTATTAAAATGAATTATTATTTATATATGAATATATACACAAAAGCAATACGTATACATAATGTACGTAGAATACGATTCTCCTTCTCTTTCTTCATATAAATTCACGTAGTAAAATATCGACCTTCGATGGAGTTTGTAATATTCCGAGTCCAAGTGTTTACATTTATTGTATCGGAGGTACACGGTTTCGTTGACACTGCAGAGAAAAGTGATATAAACAATACCCCCCACCCCCGCACCGCAAAGATCCTTTTGGAAGAACGCCAAGCCGTATGTTCCTTGCTTGTACAATTTAAAGTACTCTGTACACGGCATTCACATTGATCGGTTTCTAGATACGTGCGAAATTGTGAATATCAATATTTTAATATTTAATATTTAGTAACAACAGTAAGAGTAGAACGAGAATAGTGTGAGTGGATGGATTGAAATCGTTTAAGACGTACTAATATCCTAGTGGAGTACGAAATTCTTTAAGTTACCTTTTTGCAGAGGTATAAGAAAAAACATCGGATTTTTCCACTTTATCTCTCATCTCATCTTCCCTTAACCACTGTTATTTCATCAAATTCTTGTGACTACGCGCAATGCGGTCGTCGAGTTCATGTTTGGCCCGTAGTTTTTTCGTGGTACAATGTAGCTCTAATTAATTTTAAAAATACGCAGAAAATGGAGTCGGTGTTTGTGAGTAAACTCAAATTCTTGGTCACTGTACCAGGGTAAAAACATATAAAAAAATTCAACTGCGTTTCTCACTCCTACTGAGAATAAGCGTAGTTATATTTAATTAAATGAATTTAATGTTTTCATGGTATAAAGGACTCATATTTTTTATTTTCAAATTACAATAATTTTGGAATTATGATATATGGATTAAATGATAAGAAATTTCAAACAGTAGTATGAAGGGTTTGGAGCAGCATGATGAAAATACAGATGTAACAATTTGTAGATATACCATTTAGATATAATAATGTAGAAAAATTCAAATATTATAAATTATAAAATAAAACGAAGGATATTAATAAGATATTAATAATATCTTTCCTTTTAGTTTATTTGAATCAATACACTTCTAACTGTTGTCACAAGTCTTCAACCAGTATTATAAGAATTATAAAAAGTACTTTATGCACCAACTACTGCTACAATGGACTTCCAACAACTACTGATGATGAATTCGTTTGTAAAAATCGATGAACCACAGAATTTTATTTATTTTCGTTTCTGTTGCGACTCGCCCTAATTCAGTCGAAGGACAAGAATGGCCAAAAAAATCAGAGTAAACTTGTAGTGCTTTTACCAATTGTTAAAAAGGCGATTTTTCATGAAATACTGTATTTTCGAAGTTGATTCTGTCGCACTTGGCTGCATACTTCGGTTCTTATTATTTGTGCAACTTGATTGTAGGAAATATTTCCATAACAATTTCCCCGAAGTAAATACAACGATGCTTTGCCTTGAAATACGGACGAATTGGTTTTCATTATTAATTATCTTTCATTCATCTAATGGGGCAAATCTGAAATATGCAGTACACAAAATCGAGTCTTGATAAATCGCAGAAAATAATATTGATTTTCTATGGAATAAGGGGCGTATTTTCAGTCTAACAATAAGTCAACCCCAGAGCTAAGGGTTTCTGCACATTCTGGATTTTGTAAACCTCTTAAGTAAATAATGACCCTTAATTATTCATCGACTAATTTCCTACTAATCTTTAATGATCCCCCGAGCGATCGAAGTCCTAAAATACAACGCGACACCTTCATTTTCGATACTGCGCTCAGAGTATTGCGAAACTTTATAATTAGGCGAAGCATTAATTCATAAGTCTTTTGGATTTAAAAAATATTCGAGTGATTAATGTTTAAGAGGCATTAAAATAGAAGCAACCATGACTTTATACCGAATTAAGTTAAAGTTTAAAAGGAAGTATTAACACTAGAACTACTGAACATATACTCAGTTATGCTTCGACGTTTGTTTATATATCAATTATAGCTGGAGGATTTAAAATAATTAATGAGTTCAATTATTTACGTTTTATATATATTAACTAAAACTGGCAGGCAAGTTATTTTGTCCCCTTTGGTAGTTCTAGTGTTAATAACAAATCAGACACGAAAAGAATTTCCTAAATGACTGCTGTGTGATTTGATGAGAATATTATACCATATAGAGATTTATGTTTACTGGATATTGTATATTATATATTGAATATATTTTATTTTATTATGCATATATATTAAACACAAATTTGTTTTATTTTACAAAATATGAAATATACGAGATATATTTCATATATTATGAATCAATCAATCGGCTTTGAGGGAGGTTTCAGAATCTATTCCACTTTATTTGATTTTTATTAGCTGAGTCGTTGATATTATAATTGCATGTTAAATGTATAAATTATAAGTTAATTAAGCAAAGAATAGAATAAATATTATCAATCAGTGTAATGACTTACGTACATCTTCATATAATTAGAATTATTCATGATACCATATCATGTTTGTGTCATGAACGGTGTATTAATTGAATTATTGTTTAATGTTTCCTCTATATGGTATAATATTCTTATGAAATAACATTTCAGCCATGTAGAAAATTCTTGAAATATTCATAGAGAGATCTCGGGCGGAAAAATGATTGCTGACATACTTATTTAATTTAATCCCTTAAAAAGCAGAGTTATAGTCGCATTTCTTACTCGGCGTTAAAGTATATCACCGGTTGACAGTACAAAAATTTAGCTCTAGTAATCAAGTCAGTGGAAAACCTGGAGAAATGTTAGACATGGAATGCTAGAGGTGGCTCGCTCGAAACGAGTGACAGCTCTGTTTTGCACGAAGGCATCTCCAGCTTGTTATTTTTTATGACGTCTTTTTTATACGCTCGTTTTCGTTACATAATAATGCCATTAAACTTTATGCGGGAAATAACGAGCTGACCTGTAAACAGTGCTGAATTTCTTTTTCTCTCCTAATGTCTATTCGTACGATCCCTTTGTACTTTATTATTGGATTATCGACCTCCATTTTGTACTTCTAAACGATTCTTTGAATTATTGTACTTCCCCCATTTCAAAAGCTATCCCTACTAACCAACATTGTTAAAAGCAAAAGTAACAAAAGAATTATAGATTTCTTATTATTTCTTACTGAATGACGTTTCATGTTCTCTATACATTGCTTTCGTGTATTTAAAGTATATAAACGTTACGTTTTGTACAGTGTACATACGTATATATGTACATGTACTTACACCTGAGTTAATCCTTCGTTTTAAGCCGTTTATGAGTAAATAAAAACCCGTCTGCAATAGAGACGTTTTCCACATCATAAATGAATTTAATGTTAGCCATTTAAAAAAGAAAACTTATTATTATAATCCAAATATAAGGACGATTAACCTGAGCGCAGAGTTACTCTTTTGTACGAAGAAAAACATTTGAATAAAGTGTCACGAAACAGTTCTAATCCTGAAAACACTTCTAAAGTAACTGGATTTGATCATAAAACGCTTCATTAATAGAATTTAATCATTATTCAGAAGAATATCGCCACTTTTCGGTCTTTTCGACAGGTATTTAACGTATCCGGTGGATGACGACGTTTTCGACTCCTCGGCATACTACAATTCAAATATTAATATATCGAAATATATTACTTTCATAATGTCTAGTAGAAATATGCAGAAATAGATAATCAAATATACACGGTTGCATTAAACGAATATATAAATGATTTATGGTACTTCAGTACGGATTCAATAGCTCTAGCATTTGTTGATAAAAATGTTTGTTGCGAGATAAACAGGAAAATGGTCAAAGCTTTACAGTAAGACCAAAACATAATTATAGCAAGGTACATAAAACGTTATAACATTACATTTGATGATATTCCTGCTTTGTTGCAGAAAAGGTTAAACCATTTGGTATCCGCGGAAACGTAAGAGATTTAACCCGAATGTAGATTTGTTGTCAGTCGACCACGAAGACTGGTCAACTACCGATAGTTTTGTAGAAGCATACGTTATAATTTCAAAATCAAAAGTCGTTAATGACACCGCCGAAACAGCCGTAAAATTAATAGCAGATTATAATAAATGTTGACAAGAAATGAGGACCAGAGACCATTTATCGTCGATATTATCAGCGATTACCGCCAACGCTTTCCTCATGCTTCAAAGCAATCATTATTGCAAAATTTGTAATTTATAATTTAATGTACACCCTAATGTACACTACTGCTCAAAAGTATTCGAACAACGATAGAGTTTAAGGTTGCAGGTTTCGGTTATGAAATCTGCTGTTTAGGGCAATAAAATGACAATAACTACTAATTTGTTTACTTTGTCATTATTTTCTTCCTGATTAGCGTATCCCTGGTAATCAAAGCAGCAAAAAAGGAGTAAAGTTCAAAAGCCAAGCAGTTCGAATCATTCTGAGCGGTAGTGTATTTCTCAACTAATAACATTAAAAATCCAAATCTATCATTTTCATATCTTTCCACAAATCTACCAAAGTAATATAATATTCTGAAGATATTATATCATTCCGATACACTTTGTTAGATTATATCTATTTAATCCAGTTTCATATTAATTCGCACTATTTCGAGACTACTGTTTCAAGATAATTTAACTCTCTGTATTAATAGGATAAATATTATAATTTAACGGTCCGTATTTTTCTTATATATTTAATGGGATTATATTATTATATAATATCACGATGAAGGTGAGGCGAATATCGTTTCTATGAAATTTTCAATATCCTTTTTGTAACGGAGCCAACGAACGCGCGGCTTATTATCCACATTACTTTGCCTTTTATCGTGTAATTAAATAATAACGATCGTATCTTCCGCCTCACTGCTTACGTTTCACTTCTCTCGTCTTTTAGCGACAAGCATAAACATTTTTCTTTATCGACCCTTAATATTAGGCCACCCCATGAGTAACGTCGTTTTTTACCATATATAAACGTTTATACGATGTTTCGCTGATATAATTGTAGGAACTACTTTTTGGTGTCATAAAGAGTATTCTTTCGACAGTATGTAACATGTGTTCGTCCTGATCAGATCAATATGTTCATTTGAAACAAAATTTACACTGACGATGAGATTTGGAGTCTAAAATCGACATTGCTTATGCAATGACCTAATATCTCAGACTTTCATATCTTACACTACGACATCAATTGTTATGGTCGTTTATTTCAGGATCTAAAGTTTACGATATACATATACGAAACAATTAAAAAATTTGTCAAATAAGCTATTTAGATGTTAACTTTACGTGTACATTAAGAATATGGTATACTTCATTATTTTATTGAAAATAATTGTGCACTATAAATACTTCTATAAAGCCACCCGTATTTTGACGTTATTTTTAAAAATATTTGCAGATTTACTATTATACTTTTTCGTACCTACGATTATATATAGTTGATGCTAAACACAGATCTTTGAGAATCTACTCGGAAATGTTAACGTTTTGTGTATTTTTTGCTGCGTGGAGCATAAATACATGTGTGAAATTTTTATGAAGTAACATAATTCTTCTGCATAATGTTCCGTTGTATTTTATTATAAAATGTGTACATGTGGTACTACTTTCACGATCAAGTGGATGTACCGTTCGGATATTTGTACCATTTGGGACATTATTTTTATTACCCCAAAACTTTAATTACTTCTTTACTTATTTTAAGTATTTTCGAAGTTATTTGACGAAACGGTAGTTACACTAATTATTAATTTACTGTCAATCTTGATTTTATCTATTCAAATATCATATTAGAAGTTTTAGAATTAAATTCTTTATAGAAATTTCGGAATGTATTTTATGTCAAATTATATATTTGCGTTTATTATTTTAAATAAATGTTATGTAAGACTAAGCGGTCTGTTGGGCTAAATTATAATATATACTCTAAAACGCTAGAAGAGTGCTCGTGTTTACTCGTCGTTGAGCAACCATCGAATCCGTCCCGTCCCTCGTAGGCCCCGTACTTAAGGGCATCACCCCCGCTTCGGGGGTTTAAGGCCCTTTGGGCGCCACGATGACGCGGCCGTCTTCCGAAGGGGAGGCCTTATGTAGACTAATTCTAACACTCGGCCATCCTGACTACCATGCTTGTCCTCAAGCATTGTGTCGTGTTTCTGAAAAACAAGATATACAAACCACACATCAGTATTTGTTCATCAATAACAATATGGTCACAACTGAACTATCATAAGACCGTAATACTCCCCTTGTTTATGCTGGCAGGTAACTACCGGTCTTTCTAAATTTCGGACGATGCATTAACGCATCTCGCAACTATAATAGGCATCTCGGTAATACCAATGTCGCCATTCTCCTTCTTCTCCAGGAGTTGCGACAATTCAGTTAACCTGAAATAGATTTTTAAACAGGAGCCGCAACTCTCCTCTTCCGGGAGTCGCGACCCCTCCCCTTTTTCTAGAGTTGCCAACCTCCTTTTCCTCCAGGAGTTGCAACTTCTCCGACCTATCTGGAGGGGTAACGGAATCCTCCGCTTCCTGGGGACTATACAGGGGACGCAACTCTCTCCTCCGGGTGTTGCGATCCTCCTGCTCCAGGGCCTTACCTAGGAGATGCACCCTACCAGGACTTCATACAATGTCGCCGTCCTCCTTTCTCTCCAGGAGGTGCGACAGTGCAGGTGACCTATATAGCATCATGTTGACATCAATGTCGCCGTTCTCCTTCTTCTCCAGGAGGTGCACCATTTTTGTTGACCTGAAATAGGAGTATCGAACCTCCTCTTCCAGGAGTTGCAACTGTCGCCCACGACCAGAGTTGCAATCTCCCAGGTAATTCAAACAGGTGGCAACAACCAGCCTCTTCCAGGAGTTGTAACTGTCGCCCACGACCAGAGTTACAATCTCCCAGGTAATTCAAACGGGTGGCAACAGCCAGCCTCATCCAGGAGTTGTAACTGTCGCCGACGACCAGAGTTACAATCTCCCAGGTAAACCATACAGGTGGCAACAACCAACCTCTCTAGGAGTTGCAACTGTCGCCCACGACCAGAGTTGCAATCTCCCAGGCAAACAGTAAAGGTGGCAACAACCAACCTCTCTAGGAGTTGCAACTGTCGCCCACGGCCAAAGTTGCAATCTCCCAGGCAAACAATAAAGGTGGCAACAACCAACCTCTCTAGGAGTTGCAACTGTCGCCCACGACCAAAGTTGCAATCTCCCAGGCAAACAATAAAGGTGGCAACAACCAACCTCTCTAGGAGTTGCAACTGTCGCCCACGACCAAAGTTGCAATCTCCCAGGCAAACAATAAAGGTGGCAACAACCAACCTCTCTAGGAGTTGCAACTGTCGCCCACGACCAGAGTTGCAATCTCCCAGGCAAACAATAAAGGTGGCAACAACCAACCTCTCTAGGAGTTGCAACTGTCGCCCACGACCAAAGTTGCAATCTCCCAGGCAAACAATAAAGGTGGCAACAACCAACCTCTCTAGGAGTTGCAACTGTCGCCCACGACCAAAGTTGCAATCTCCCAGGCAAACAATAAAGGTGGCAACAACCAACCTCTCTAGGAGTTGCAACTGTCGCCCACGACCAAAGTTGCAATCTCCCAGGCAAACAATAAAGGTGGCAACAACCAACCTCTCTAGGAGTTGCAACTGTCGCCCACGACCAAAGTTGCAATCTCCCAGGCAAACAATAAAGGTGGCAACAACCAACCTCTCTAGGAGTTGCAACTGTCGCCCACGACCAGAGTTGCAATCTCCCAGGCAAACAATAAAGGTGGCAACAACCAACCTCTCTAGGAGTTGCAACTGTCGCCCACGACCAAAGTTGCAATCTCCCAGGCAAACAATAAAGGTGGCAACAACCAACCTCTCTAGGAGTTGCAACTGTCGCCCACGACCAAAGTTGCAATCTCCCAGGCAAACAATAAAGGTGGCAACAACCAACCTCTCTAGGAGTTGCAACTGTCGCCCACGACCAAAGTTGCAATCTCCCAGGCAAACAATAAAGGTGGCAACAACCAACCTCTCTAGGAGTTGCAACTGTCGCCGACGACCAAAGTTGCAATCTCCCAGGCAAACAATAAAGGTGGCAACAACCAACCTCTCTAGGAGTTGCAACTGTCGCCCACGACCAGAGTTGCAATCTCCCAGGCAAACAATAAAGGTGGCAACAACCAACCTCTCTAGGAGTTGCAACTGTCGCCCACGACCAAAGTTGCAATCTCCCAGGCAAACAATAAAGGTGGCAACAACCAACCTCTCTAGGAGTTGCAACTGTCGCCCACGACCAAAGTTGCAATCTCCCAGGCAAACAATAAAGGTGGCAACAACCAACCTCTCTAGGAGTTGCAACTGTCGCCCACGACCAAAGCTGCAATCTCCCAGGCAAACAATAAAGGTGGCAACAACCAACCTCTCTAGGAGTTGCAACTGTCGCCCACGACCAAAGTTGCAATCTCCCAGGCAATTCAAACGGGTGGCAACAGCCAGCCTCATCCAGGAGTTGTAACTGTCGCCCACGACCAGAGTTACAATCTCCCAGGTAAACAATACAGGTGCGGCGAATGTCCTTGCTGTGACAGTCCAGTCGAACTCCCATCGTGGAGGCAGTGGCACACATTCGCGTTATCCAATGGCTGCAACCCAAGGTTTCAACCTCTCGACCGCCACTACGGTTGTAGCGTGTCTACCGCCTTCTCGCAGGTCTTCGACCTCATACCTGTCGTTCCACAGGACCCTCACTACCCGGAACGGACCCTTAAATTTGGGGTGAAGCTTCCTGCTGTCCCCCGTCGTTCCTTCGCTCGTGATCTCCACCATGATCACGTCTCCCTCGTTGTACTTCGTTGCAGGCTTCGAAATCCATTCTCGGAGTTCACGAGAATTCATCTATGAATTTCAGCTTGAACTCCTTGCAATATTCGAACTTCCGTCGGTTGTTTGGCTTAATTCCCCATAAACGCCTCCGTCGGTATTGCTCCAATTCTCTGGTTGAGGGTCGTCTTCGGCGCGCCTTGGATCTGCCGTACACTTTGGTCCCACCTGTCGGGATCGTCTCCCGCCATGGTCACAACCAAGGGCGCCGCAATTGTTCGATCGTACCGCTCGCATCGCTCATCGACTCGAGGGGTAGCAACAGCATTTATTACATTCTTACTATTGTACATCGTGCAAAATATTTTGAGTGTCCCCGCCGTAAACGCGGTCCATCGGCCACTAAATTATTCGACGTAGAATAGGCGAACGACATTCGCTAATATTTTCGCTGCACGTTTTGCCTTTGCCTACTTCACTACTTCAATAATCATGAATTGCGTGAAGGCATTCACAATAATAAGCACGTACTTGTTCTTCTTCCGGCTCGTTTCGAACGGTCCCCAATGGTCAATGTAGGGACATGAAACGGTACAGAATTCTTCTCCATGGGGTGCAACCTTCTCCGTTTGTTGCCTTCGCCTCATGGTCCTCACACAATACATACAGTTCAGACAGGTCCCAATGTACTTCTTTACAAGGGCTGATGTTTTCCACGAGCTTGCAATTCACTCCGATGCACTTCGAAGTCTTTGTATTCAAGTGTCAGATTACACTCTTGTCGACTTTCCAGAGACGGACGAAGTCGTTCCAGTATTTCGTAAACCGTTTCCCACGAAATATAAATATGGTTCACATTGGGCATGGTCACGAAGTTCTCAAGTGCTCCCAAGAGACTTAGAAATAATTTCTACGCTCATCGGTACCTGCTAACATCTTGAAGCCAAGTCCAGAGCCTTGAAGAGATTTATGACCTCTCTGTCGGTTCATTCGGTTTTCAGTCACCGCACGAATATTCGTTCTGAACGGTTATTGCATTAAGATGCCGTTAAACCAAGCACAACTGATAATCGTCCGTATTTTTGTAAAGATATGTAGAACTCACAAAAGGCATGCTGAAACTTTACGTAACCACGAAACGCATAACGTTATGCCTTTCCATTATTGTCCAAACTACACACACATACTGTCCTGGCGGCTCACCCCTGCCGTGTTCATTGTAGTCCGACCGTACTTCTTCAGGTGCCCTTCACCCTTGCACCTTTTGCAACTACCGTTTCATGCACTGTCCCGAGTAATATCTCTTTTCTTCGTAATTATGCCACACAGGTACATACTTTTCGGCTCGTGGCATCCTTCCGACTTCATGCGACCATTCAGGTACTGGTATCGCTACTCCATCCGTAGCACCTGGGTAATCGGTCCACATGGTCAGTTCATTCCTCGATATCCAGATGATGGATATCGTGTATCTATGTTCATCGTGTTCGCTTTAATTCTGCACTTGCTGGAGCTCGCGCTTCAGCCGTCGGACGGTCGCCCATGTATCATCAGACGACCACGCGAATTTCTTGAGCGGTCGTATCCCGCGATACGTTCCGCGGACGATCACCCTCTCGCGAATAGTCGTACACATATTCCCGAGAATGGTCGCTCTCTCGTGGACGATCGCGTACATCTTCCCGCGAACAATCATCGTCTCGCGAACTGTCTCGCGCACATATTTCCGCGAACAGTCGCGCACATACATTTTGTTTTTGCAAACGGTCGTTCTATCACGACCGGTCGCCCATACTTTTTCGTAAACAGTCGTTCTTTCACGAATCGTCGCGCACATACATATTCCCGCGAACGGTCGTTCTCTCACGAATGGTCGCGCATATATTCCCGCGAACAATCATTGTCTTGCGAACAGTCGTCTTCTGGCGAGCGATCCCGGAATCGGTCACAGGATACACTCGACCCGTTCTTCAATTCGACTACTTCACTCACGCGATCACTCAAATCGCGCACCATTTCTTTCAAGCTTTTGCTCACTGGCACAACTGAGCAGCTCACTTTTCTATCACTAATTTTCGCGATTCACGTAATCCGAAAACAGAATATACAATTGTAAAATTGGTATATCCCACTTCTGACTTGTAAGACTAAGCGGTCTGTTGGGCTAAATTATAATATATACTCTAAAACGCTAGAAGAGTGCTCGTGTTTACTCGTCGTTGAGCAACCATCGAATCCGTCCCGTCCCTCGTAGGCCCCGTACTTAAGGGCATCACCCCCGCTTCGGGGGTTTAAGGCTCTTTGGGCGCCACGATGACGCGGCCGTCTTCCGAAGGGGAGGCCTTATGTAGACTAATTCTAACAGTTATTTCTATGATTTCAATCGACAGATACTTCTGTATTTTTAATTCTTCTAAAATAACATCATACACAAACTTATCATAAGTATGAAATATTTATAAGATATTAGCAAAAAACGTGGTGGCTTTATAGCAATTTCGGGGACTGTACGTGCATCAAGGTATAACAATGTCCGGTATTTGTTAAATAAACGAGATCAATTCGCGGATTACCAAACTATTAGCACAAAGGTCTGCACATTATTACGGCAAATGAGTGATCTACGCGCGTACAACCGCGAAACCAACAAACCATGAAATGTAGGGCTATTATCTTGAACATTATTTTACTAACCCTTGTAATCAAATATGTCAACGGACGCATTTCAGGGATCGGTATTATTCATTTCTGGCAACGTAATTTGATTGGAATGTGGTTTGTTTGCATATAGTAAGTACCTAGAATAATAAAAATTTGTTATCTAATTTAACGAGTGAAGAACACCTAATTAATTCAGAATTTGATTAAACCGTTAAAACATATTAATTTAGAGTACCAAGATCAAGTTAATTGGATACAGAAATTAGCAATTTAAATCACTTCATTAAGTCAGCACTATTTGAAATACAAATCACACGATTGATTAGTAGTCTAAACAGAAAATATCCTAGATTTAAAAATCAAATTCAATTATTAATATCTGAGAAAGTATTAGTAATTATTGTTCCGAATAAAAATTAAGCGTCAAGAATATTGGCAAGGATTTATCTAAGTTTCGTACGTAAATCAGATTGGTACATATTGTCTTAAATTATAAACTTGAAACAAGGTTTGGTAAATCGGTAGTTTTCCATGAGAAGGGCGTGTAAGCGGGAATGTAAAATTTCGAAATGTATTTAGCCGGGAACAGGTTGAAGAAGGGAATTGGCTAGGACGAAACTAATTATACATCAGCAAGCTGGCAGAGGGTGTGTGTTAAACGAGGTGGCCAGGACATGGACGAAGTTACTTTAGTGCTAGGTAACTTCTGCTATCCTGACACACCACCCCTATTCCCCCGAAGTTCCGGTTTATTCCGTAGGCCGCCACGTCTGGACGATTCGTTCAACTTTCGGAACGTGTTCGCCGTTCCTCGTCGAGGGACAAATATTTCCGGTTTGTGCATGGGACTGGAAACCGAGGGACGCGTTTTCACACATGCGAAACGAAACGATTATCCCGCCGGAGGGAAAGAGAAAAAAAAGTATTAACACGCTTGAAATCCTTTAAATCGCATCTCCAATTAATTACGAGATTTTCTACGAATCGTTTTCCAGCTTATTTTTCCACCGCCTGGAGTACGTGCATTTTTTCTCGTTGATATGTTTTCAATCGTATTTATACTTGAATTAATATCAATGTAAGTATTTGATGAAATTTATCATCAACTATGAAATCAATTTACTTAATGGAATTAATATTTAATCAAAGATAATAGTATATAGAATGAAGACATTGTTTAACTTAAATATCTTACGTATTATTAGTAATTATTGTTTGCGATTACATTCAAAATATTTAAAGCAGATTAGTACACAGTTTTATTTTAAACAATGTTTTTACTTTTAACAATGATAATTATTTGGAGGTGATATTGTTGATCATATTTCATGAATTTAAACACGATGTGTTTTTGGTCGAAATGTCTGTAGATATATTATTATGTGGAAACGCGGATCCGCTGTATTTCTGAATATTCAGGTGGTCCTCATTAAATGCAAAAGAGCAGGGAATCTAGAAGGAACGTCCTTCAACCGAGGGCGGAGAGTTTCCTACTAAATAGAAAAGTTTCTAGCTGCGTGAACTCGCGCACCACTTTCCGCGGTTATTCGCTCTACTTGTAACAATCCATCCAAGTTCGGGTATTTTAAGTACGCGACTTGTTTAACCGGAATTTCAAAGCAATTGGAATAATGTGAGTTTTATTCATCATTGTTCCGCACTTAATCACGATTTAAGTACAAATCCTATTGTGTATTCTTTATTCAAGAAAAGTTTACATTAACGAAACAATTACCTTACAACTTACTATAGTCAAACTATTAGGTGCCCAAGAAAGTCCGTGCGGCTTTTTCCGCGCTGACAATTTTATTACTCTTTGTCCAAATGTTTTTATCGTTTTACGTGATTAATATTGCAAATGTTAGGGAAAGCCAAAAATGAAGACTAAGATATAAATTTTCCAGATTATAGGAAAATTTCGCAATGTATACTTCGTTTTCGCCTATAAAATTGCTTCCACAATCTCCGTGTCTAACACAGTAATTCGCGCATGTTTGCTATTTGTATTCAAACTTGGAGCGAAAGCTCCAAGTTTGGAGGAAGCGGCAAGAAAAATCGTTTTAATTAAGGTAGAGGATATTATTTTAATGTTTCTTCGATTCAGAAAAAAAATATATTTATTATGATACTTGCCAAAATCTACCCAATATTCGCTAAGAGATAGGTGTAAAAAAGTTACAGAATGATTGATAAAAAACGGAGGGTGACCTTTAAAACTCCGAAAAAAAGAGTTGACAAAAAGTTTACTATAATCATCTTATCACTAGAAATACCGAACATATACTCAGTTATGTTTATACATTTATTTTTGTATAATTTATGGCTGAAAAATTTAAGTTAGTTAATGGATTTAGTTACTCGCTTTATATATATGAAATTAAAATATATAAAATCTCGAACAGTTTGCCGTGGTATATTAGAATAATTTAACTAAAAATGACAGACGAATCATTCTGACCGCTTTGGTAGTTCTAGTGTTAAAGTTCTCTTTGAACAATATTATACCAGTTAACCCAATTTTCGATCGGCCCACAAACAACAGAATAATCTAAACCGATCACATTTCGTGGTTCACCCTGTATACCCATATTAGAAGAACTAAACTTTGTATCAACACCTTCAGGCTTCATTCTACATAATATTGATGAAAGATATTAAATTTGGTTTAGTTTACATCATTACGTTTGAATTACAAACCATCATAGTATTGTGTATCAACTTGGAGAATATACTACAGGATAATTGCAGATATCCAATCGAGAGAATATACACTACCGGCCGTAAATTTGGGATCACATATTATCGTTAAGCAAATTATTACATATCTTGTCTATAAAATGGAATGGGATACTTTTCTTTGGGTATACCTGTAAGTTGATGTATGTTGATATTATAAGATAGGAGAGTTGTATAAATTTCAAATATTTTATTCTATATTGATTATTCATTTAGCTTAATACGCGATTCGTCGTATACCCCTTTCTTCATTATTGCTATTTTACATATTTTTGACGTACCCCAACAAGTTTGTATAATGTTTCTTGCTGCATAGTCCGTCAACCTTCTTGTAGTAAAGTAATTTGTTGTGGGAAAACTAAAAACCGACCGATAGCAATAAACGGACCCGACCGATTTTAAGAGTAACAAAATCTTATTACGCCTAGGTGCCAATATAATATGTGTCTGCATGGCAAGAAAATAGTTTAATATTAATGGTAGAATTATAAAATGGATAAAGGTTTTATATTCTATTTACTTTTAATGTTCATTCTAACGTTTACTTTAATCGTTAGAATGAAGGCAAAGCAAGTGATCCCAAACTTTGACCGGTAGTGTACATTATCTTAATCAAATTAAACACGTTTATAATAGAACAAAGTAGAAATTGCACATTCGTGGATTCTCTTAAAGGCTTGTTGGATAGACTACTGATGCGGTAAATGGACCAAACGAGACCATATGAGAGACTTTGCTAGCTATAACGAAGAACGTACTCCTATCCGAAGTTCCCCAAGGCTCGTCTTGACTCGGGTTGGCTAACTTCCGGTTTGTCTACTTCGAACTAACGACCTATCTAACTTCCAGATCCTCAAAGACTGGACTCTGTACAGTATGTCTGTTGTGTAGTGCCGGCGACGATGCAATTACTGTGGAACATTTCCTACTGCGCAACTAACAATTTTCACCCACACTGATAAGGAATCTACCTTGCCAAGAATCTTAATGAAATGAATCCTTGTTGCTGAAACTAATATGATTTTTCTTCAACGAAGTATCAAAATTATACAAAAAATATGTATAAAAAACAACATCTTTGGTAATGAGTTATTATTTCAGGATATTAATAACTTGATTTTGGTCGCAATTCAATTGACTGTGTATTTAACGCAGTTCAATTACCAAGTGTATACAACATTAGTTTGTGTAAGTACTTATGATCTTGTAATAATTATTAATTTTTTGTGTGTGAATGAGAATGAAAATTCTCTTGCCTGAGTATGAAATAATAATTCTAGCTGACTTAACATTTTGGTTTATTTTTGAAGATATACGCAAGAAAACATATATTTTATCCACCCAATATATTCCATATCCCACTACGAAAAATCGCTTTAGTTGAACAGGATTGAGGAAAGTATATTTGTAAAGTATCCGTATATTTATGTGTAATAGAGTATATCTTAAAAAATAAACAAAAATGTTGAGTCGACTATCATTTTGTCGCGGATTATATGCTACACCACGCACTGGCTATGAAAGAAGTGTACTTTTGCCCGACCCCTAGAGAGCTATACTACTATCCCACAGCGGAAAACTTATATTTCCTGATTCAGCGAATCACTGTTTAAATGTTGTTTCTTCTATCAGTGCTTCGCGTAGGCTCCTCAAAAAGAATAGAAAAGCGCTTGATTAGGCGTTATTAAATTAAATAATAATCCAATGTTCTGGGACGTCCAACCTGAAGGGTTGTTCGTTCTTAAAAACCGAAAACGAGTTTACACCGGGAATTTCGGATGCCCTCGGAATTTTGGGGTCCCGAATCGCACGTTATGTAAATCGTATAAGGGGTTTTGTGGTTTTAGGCTTGCCCGTCTACACGAACTCTTACTCCAGGGAACCACTCGCTGTACAGGAAAGGGAAAAAATGGGCATTTTCGAGACGTATAGTGTGATTAAAATTTATTCATTAAGTTTAGTCAAGAATTATAATTTCAGGGCTACAATTCACCAAATCCCTATCGTCTATCTCCTCTATCTCAATGGTTGAGGGGGGTAGAGGAGATGGAGTTCTGAGTCCAAATTCGTGATGGGGGTAGGTTTTAAATAGTTCTATGTTAAATATGTTTAATTTCTATGTAAATATGGTTATTAAATAGTTTTGTTAAATATGCCGATGTCTTGGAAATCTGTTGTTCCCTAGCTTGTGCCCGCAACTTGCGCTCTCTGACTTTCTTGCCTCCTCGCTTAGTGCGACGGCGATTGGCCCTTTTTGGCATTATAAATTCTTACTCTGAAAGAATGCATTTTGATCTACTGTTTATTTAATATGCCTCGAGATGATTATTGTTTTCGGTCACTTATCAATAATTCGCCGGATTGGTGGTTGCGATTTGTGCCGGGGTGGCAAATCACAATTATTAGCGGTTCCTAAATCTTAGAAAAACCGAAGGGCTGATGATGCCAATTTGGCCACCAAGTCCTGAGGTTTCTACTCAAGATCGTAGATCAGTTCGTGATGCCGATTTTGGCCACAAACGGCATCTGATGCCAGGTAGCCCACGTAATCTTTTAGTATTACTACTGAAAAATGTTAAATGCATTCTGTCAGGAGAGTTTTTCTAGATTATAAAAGCGAAGGTCAGAGGTAATCAAACAACAAACATATTATATTAAATTCGTAATATATTGAACAAAATGAAGATATTAGGTGCCCAACTAAGTTCGTGCGCTTTTCGTTGTCCAAAAACGAGACGAAATTTGGTACCGAATGAGTAACTTTTAATCTGGTAAATAATTTCCTCCATATTCTATGACCCTTTCCCAACGTGACACAAGTTTCAAAATCCCATTTTTATAAAAATCTACGCTTTTATTATTAAAAAACTTAGACACTGTCCTCTTTACTTCCTCTCCGTTTATGAAGTTCCTATTGGTTATATAATTTTGTAATGCTAAAACAAGGTGGTAATCTGTTGGGGAAAGGTCCGGGGAATATGAAGGATGAATTAAAGTTTCCCATCCGAGGTTGCAAATTGTTTCTCGGGTCTTATTTGCAACGTGTGGTCTGGCGTTGTCCTGCAGCAAGCGTACACCTCTCCGATTTACAAGTCCCGGTTGTTTTTTCATCAATTCCTCCTGTACTTTTTGAAGCTGAGCAGAGTACAGATCCGCGGTGATCATTTGGCCTTTTTGTAAACATTCTAAATGAACAATTCCGGCTGTTGTCCACCATACACATAACAAAATCTTCTCTTGGTGAAGGGCCGGTTTTGCAGTGGATGGAGAAGGTTCCCCAGGTGTTAACCAGTAGGAATCGCTTCTTATTTGTGTATGTGACCCATTTCATCCCATTTTTCATCACAAGTAAGAATAAGATTCAAAAACGGATCATTTTGGAACCGTGAGAGTAGGGAAACGCAAGCCGCTACCCTTTGGCACCTCTGGCTCTCGGTAAGTTCGTGCGGTACCCACCTTCTTACACGATACACTTTACCTACAGTGTGTAGATGTTTCCTAATCGTTTCTTCAGACATACCATGCTTGACTGCAAGCATTTTGCACGACATTTTGGGATCTGTCTCAATATCCACTTGCAAAACTTGATTATTCATAAGAATCGGCTGTCCGTCTCGTTGCTCATCTTCGAGGCTTTCATTATCACTTTTAAACTTTTGAAACCACTTTTGCGCAGTGCGATTACTTAATACACTGTCCCCAAAGGCCACACCAATTTTTCTGGCCGCTTGCGTAGCCTTGGCTCCAAGTTTGAACTCATAAAGCAAATATGAGCGAATTACGGCGTTAGACACGGTCATTTTGGAAGTAATATTATAGACGAAAATGAAGTGTAAACTACGATTTTTTTCTACATACTGACTCATTTTGACTTCCTCTAACACCACCCAAAGGTAAATCAGGTAAAGCAATAAAAACATTGGCTCTAGGAGCAATAAAGTGGTCCGCGCGGGAAAAACCGCACGAACTTAGTTGGGCACCTAATAGTTTCGATTAGTTTATAATAAAAGTAAATTTACAATTAAGGTTCGGAGTGTGATGATTATACGTTCATCAACGGAGTTACAGTGTGATGGAATAAAGCGGATGCCCTAATTTACAAAAGTGCGACTTGATTGCCTCGGCCTCCAAATTCGAACAATTTAAATTATGACCAGATTTGGGTTCACGTCAGTAAAGTGGTTGCAAGAGAATTATTACAGATTTTCTATACGACTGCAAGTACACCTCGGTGCCTTGAGTTACAGACGGATTAACAGAAAAACCTTACCTCTCTTAGGGGGTTCAGGAAAGGGGTGCACGCTCGCAAGTCCTCCACTACTGCACGCTGAAGGCACGTTCAATTTCCAAGTTCTCACAGAATCACTACTGACTGTCGTTTACTACTGCCACTGTCACTGGTTCTGTCACTGGTATTACTGTACTGTCACTTGTAACCTGGTAACTTGTAACTGGTAACTGAGGAGGTTCTCGCAGTAGCCCTTACTTATACTGGGTTTTTTGGGGTAGGGTCCCGGTTATCGTGTGGGAACGGTATGCGGGACTCTACCGTAACAAAATCTTATGTTTAATTGAGACTGACCAGCGTAGTTCGCTATCGCGCAATGACTTCACCGGTGAAGTCACGCTGTTTTGTCTAAGGGTGTATATACATCTTTATCGAAATTAGTCTTCGCAGAGTTTCACAAGGAGTATTGGTTACATACGAACTGATTAAGAATTATCTGATGAGAACGGAAGTTTCGACCACCCAAAAGTTTTTGCGAGATTAAAACGTTATACAATTTCATCTCACGGATGCTTATCCGTGTCTTGTGAGAAAGAATTTGGTAGTAGATTAATTGATCACGTACTCCTCTAAGAGACTTTTCAAAGGATTTACAACGCTACTTATTAATAATGGTTTTAGTTAACAATAATTGAAGCGGCTAAATATGTTAGTTGCAAATTATGCGTACAATATAATAATATTCGTGTGTTTAAGGTGTTGGAAAATTTGGGGTGTAGTTTAACGTCGTCCCGGACGTTACAGTTCTGTAATTCTATCCCACAATATCTCACGATTCGAAGCCGGGGATAGCCCGGGAATTCAAAGAGGCGGGAAAAGAGAAAACACGGATTCTCTTGAGAGAGATAAAATGTGGGAGTAGTGGTCGATTTAAAAGGCCGGATGCTCGGTGCGGCTAGCATGCGAGAAGGACGTGTCTCCAGAGCATTTGCGGACGTTTCGAGCCATTAAGTGAGCCTGTGCAATTAACACCGTCGCCCATCGACACCCACAAACTCCATTACGGTGCCTTCGTTGTTTCGACCCGCCCTGTTTTTCCTTCCTTTTCCGTCGTACTAATACCAGTCTATACACTTCTACTCTACCACGGGATATCCTCCGATTAAGGTTGTTACTGGGTAACCGACACTACAACGATTAGCGTTCACGAATACCTCCAAGTTTCGTCGCGTAGAACGACAGATAAATCGACGAATTACACTGACACGCCTTCTGCCACCGAGAAATTACCAATTTCCACAAGTTCGACTACTGCCATGGAACACTGTTTACCCATATGAATTAGCTTAACTTGAGAAGAAAGAGAATTTTACTCTCCTTTATTTTCTATCCTGCTTTTAATCTACTTCTAAACTATTTTTATTTATATAATTATACATTTCCAACGATCATTCCTGGCTAAGGAAGAGACATTATTCAACCGCGTATTAACCAAAAAGTGGGAACTGACATGGATACCTGGCAAATGGTTCCCCAGTAAAAAGTGCAAACGAATTTCTTACCGGTAGCCGCGGCTGAAAAGAGCAGAGGTTCTCCTCGACGATTCCCGGGGAATAGGTTAGCCGGGTAGTCGAGCAATAAGTCTGATCTGTCGTGAGATTGCAGAGGGAAAACCTTCGAGGGGGTGGAAAGCCAAGAGGTCAGAACGGGGAGGTACCTTGTCAGACGAGGGACGAAAAAAAGGAGGAAAGGTGGATGGAGTGAGAAGGCATGAAAATGAAAAGAAAAATGAGTAGGAGTAGTAGCGAGTTATATAAGGAAAAAAAAGGGAAGAAGGAAGAGGGAGAAGATCAATTCCACTCGTCTCTCGACAAGGTCTCTTGCGAACCCTCGTAACCTTCCTACCATTTCTACCTTTACTTTCTTCTTGATCCTCTTTCTTCTTTTCGCCTCGAGTTTCCCGCCTGGGTATGCAGACTTTTTAACATTCCGCGATACATCATCCCTCGAGCATATAAGTCCCTTGGTATATTTCGAAAGCATATATTTCTCCTTCGGTTCACTCTTGGTCTTCCATTCTTGGCCAAGTACGGATTGATTCGTGGACTATCTACTGATTTCTTCTCACTAGATCCTATAAATAGATTATCAAACATTTTTAGAAGTATTATATCGTTGTTATAGAGGGAACCTTCATTAACTGCATTTCTTCCTAACACTTTGTTTTGTATTTATTCCTGTAACTTTTTGTTAAGCATCTATTAGAAAAACCGTGATTTTTACATCAAAATCTGCCAATTATTACTGCGTTTCGTAAATACTGAATATGCGGCTTTATTTCATGTCACATAAAAATGTGCGTATAATATGCATATACATATGTATACATAGCTCCACTAAAAAATAATGGATCCACAGAAATGAAAGGATCCCCGCAAGTGTGCTTCGTGTTAATGAATACTCGTATCGGTGAAACTGCAACAAGAACAAAATACCTCATTTTGGCTTCTGGATTTCGTGGAAATGAAAACATACCGGGGTGAAGAGATTCGCTGGCGGAGATGAAAATAATACGGCGTTCTTTCTACATTTTTAAATTCCAGTCCTGTTCGAAAGTATAATACGTGATTTAGAGGTACTTCTACGGCGCACTTTCCCTCGGTATTTATAACGTTAAATGTACCGGAAACCTTCCTTCTTCGGAAGGGTACTTATTTTCGTGAAGAGGAGATATTTTTTGCGGTGATTTTGCGTATAAGCCAAGTGATACATTCAAGGTACATACAGCCTGATATGAATATGTATTTAAAAACGTTTAATTAATAAGTAGACCTAAATTCATGTTCATACCACAGTTATTTGGCTATTCGTAAAACTCGGTCGTGTTTGAAAAAAAATGTTAATAATCACTAGGAAGAAATAAACGAATTGCAGGTTATATATCTCCATAGATAACAATACAACACAAATTTCATTCGAAACTCTAAAATTATAAACATCTCCGTAATTCTTCATTTAAATCCGAAGAGACTTTTCGAGCAATTCAATATTCATTTCTAATACTTATTTCTAATATTTACTTCTTATTATTTACCGCAACTAATCTGAGTGCACAAAATCCTAAATTTCTACTTCAACTTCCTACATATACAATATAATGGAAAATGCTGAGTGCATGGGGATCGGTAGTAATAAAACTATTAAAGGAATCATCTTCGTTCTTTCGTTGTGCGTTAATAAAAGTTTCATTCTCCAGCTTCAATGCACGATTTAATAGCGATCAGGAAGATAGAAGTGGAGTAAGTAGTAAGCGCTGAAGTTCGTCAAAAAAAAGTTCTCTACCCAAGTTTAGTTTCTATCTGTGTCGTGGTACGATGTCGTTCCCTAATTGAAAACATGGAACGTCGTTTAATCCGGCCGGAGGAAGGATATGGTATATCAGAAGGACAATTAACGGCACACCTGCGTCTGACACTCTCGAGATAGCTTATGCCACTCGATCGTTCCCCGCTGACAACCCTTCAAAACTCAACACCCGTATCACACATGAGAACCCATGGAACTCGAAAAAGTATCCAAAATTCTATCACATGTTTTCGAACGTTTTTCCGAGTACTAAAATGGAATGAACACAAATGCACCCGATAAACATTACCTTCAGAGTAAAATTTAAAAATATTCAAGCAGCTCGTTACATTTTGGACTGCATATATTTTATTTAAAATTCGAGATCTTTATCATTAACCGGAACTATATAAATTGTGTTATACATAATACCCATATGTTATACATATTGCAACTGATCGTGAATTCATTAAAAAATGACGATGATATAATATACAGGGTGTCCGCGGTAACCCTAGATAGCCATTACGTTACTTTCTAATGTATTGCAGATAGAAACAACTTTTTATATGAAGACTGCATGGTACACGGGGGCACATGCTTTGATGAAAACAAATTGTTCTTTACTTCATTATTTTATAAGATATGAAGACCAAATTCGTTTTTTAAATGGAACTATGTATTTTTCTTCAGATCATTTGATAGTGCTTCTCAAGATGAATTCATTAACTGTTTGTATGCATGACCGATTTTAATTAGTTTTTGAGATATTGAGTTTACAATTTACTGATTTTTGTTCGTGCCTGGAGAGCCACGTCTTAAACATCGCCACTTGAAACAGATACTAAAGGCCTGTGTCAGGCACGGCAGGCCCAAATGCCGATAGTTTTCTTAATACAAATTATATGGGGATGATTTCAATAAAGGAGACATTGGTGAGGGAAGCTATTGGCCTTTGGGTTTACCGTTCCTGACACAGATCCTTCGTATCTGTTTCAAGTACATCAAGAAGTAGGTGGAATATTTTCAACATCCCTGAAGTTTAACACTATAGAACCACCGGCAAGATATAAGCACAAACCAGATATAAGTAGACCAAGCACGCAATGCAATCTGTAATTCCAGAGTTACCGAGTCCTAGAGACCGGTAACGATTTTTGTATCACCGGTGAAGTTACCCATCAAACACATTACATAGCTGTTTATCATATTTTTAATCCTGGAACTACAAAAATAAAATATGAAATTATTTCTTCAAGAACTCTTACAGCTGTTACCATCCTAAAATACGCTACACTACACACGAACTTCATTTTTCTTTGAAAAGCACTCCTAAAATACACAAAATGGGCTTTGGTGTCGTAAACAAAAGCCAAAAAGTCGCGGAAGTCAGGGATTGTCAGCAGGGTTTCTCAAACAGCATTAAGTGTGCTCTCGGATAGCCTCTGCTGACAATCCTTCACTTGCGCTACCCTTTGGCTTTTAATTACAAAATCAACATCTGTTTTGCATATTTTTTGAGTGCTTTTTAAGGAAAAATGTCTGCTCTATCGCGTAGCGCGGGCGTTGTCTCGCGAACTTCAATCAATATTTAAACATATTAATGTTAATGATTTCATTTACAGAAATATTAATAAAAAAGCCTTCCTCGTTATAAAATAAACAATTTTTGTTAGTATACGTATAGCAACATTTTATTAGTAAACAAGATATTCGAAGAAAATTATTTTGCATTTTTATTTCTGAGTCACCCGAAATTCGTGGTAAAAAAATACCGCCCATCTAGCGGTGAGAATGTGGAACTAAACCCTCTACTCCACTTCTGAGAGAGCCCCACTCGTAGGAGAGAAGTAGCAAGTTTAGTTCCACGTTTTCTCCGCTAGGTGGACGGCATTTTTTTGCCCATACATTTCATACTTATATAGGGTGTCTCAGAAATAGAAACACAAATAGTTTTCTTTAAAAATCTCGTTTATTCTAGCAGATAGAAAGAAAATGTTGAAACATGTTTGTTTTTTTAATTAAAATTAATATGTTTATATACTGATTAAAGTTGGCGAAACAAGACCCGCGTGCTCATTTTTTGAGGCTCTTTTCAAATTTCCGTAAAAATGAGGTCTCTGGCGGTAATTCCAGGTACTCTATGCTATACAGCAGACATTTTTCTTTGAAAAGCCCTCCCAAAATAGGCAAAATAAACTTAGGTGCCGTAAATAAAAACCAAAATTTTGTGGAAATCATGGATTGTCAGCAGTAAAATTCTCAAAAAATGAACGAGCGGTGAATGTCTTCCAAATTTAAATAATGTTTAAACATATTTGCAAATTCATATCGCAAATATAATTTACGTAATTTTATTCACAAAAGTCCGCAGAACTTTTTGCATTAAATAAATATTTTCTAACTTTTACACTTACGTCACAATCTTTATGGAATTTTGAAAAGAGTCTCGAAAAATAAAAGCGCATAGCATGTCCCGCCAAATTTAACTAATGTTTAAACATTTTTGCAAACACGTCTAGCAAATGTACTTTACATCATTTTATTCGCAAAAGACCACATCATTTTTTGCAATAAATAAAGATTGTCTATCACTTAGATTTACGTCAGAATTTGTATGCTTGAAAAGAGTCTCCAAAAATGAGCCGGCGCAGCTTGTCCCGCTAAATTAAACTTATGATTAAACATATTTGCAAATTCATATTGCCAATCTAGTTTATATCATTTCAATGTTAAAAGTCCACAAAATTTGTTTTCAATTTTTTTAAACTGTCTTACGTTTATATGTTCGTCACAATTGATTTCACTTCAAAATTGATTTTTTCGAAAGCTGAAGGTGATGGAGAAAAACCGTTTGCGGATTCGTTTTCAGCGCATCAAAATCTATAAGGATAACTTATTCGTTGTGCCAACCCAAAAAAAGGCGAAATCTTTTGGGCATTGTTATTTAAAAAGAATACGCAGTAGTGTATTTAAATAATAATATATTAATAAAGTCTCATGCGGAACTGAAGTTGCTTGGGTATTCCAATAGAATACATTATTACAATACAATTAATCTTTATTAAAAGTTCATGAGCAAATTACTATATGAATGCAACAATAATTGTTGATCATTAATGTTGTACACTAAATAATGTTTATAAAGTACAGTTCATCGCTGAAAGATAGTCGAGCGATATCCGATTCGATACTGTTAACTTATTCGCTAAGCGCGGTGACTAATCTCTAATTAAGGTACACATATAAAGCAGCTATTAGCTCGGTTGTAATTGCAGAATAATTTTAATTGCAATTCTCTACCATTATTACCGATTACCAGGTCTCACAACGTGGAGGTTGCCGCTAGCAGAGACTGATGGATGACTGGGTTGCAAATCGCGTTTCAGCACTCAGCACAGAAGCGCCCACCGTTTTATTCCAAGTCCTCAAAGCACATTTTCCTTCGAGTCAAACTCAATCGAACTTGGAATATCGTCGCGGATACAGTGTTTTAACTTACGGACTATTCTTATACGAATCTTATCGCTAAATCACTGACCGAACATTATTTCGAAGACAGAATGGACTAAAATTGGGGTGATTTAAGTCCGCCGAGCAATACTCACAACTTGTCAGTCGGAACCATGGCACAAGGACAACATGTGACTAGCACTCGCGTCTCAGAGCGCGAGAACAAATCTGGGGGAGTAACAACGAAGGAGAACAGCACGTAGCCTCCAAACGGATGACCGATACCCCGTCCAGGAGTGTTTCGCTCAATCGTGACTTACGGCACGACCGCCATAATTGCCATGGTCCTTCCTCGCAAACACTGCACATTCACCTCGAAATCTACCACCCTGGCCACATTACCGGAACCACAATGAACAGACCCGAGTGAAGACCACAAGGAATCCTCTCAGGTTCGGAAACAAACTATGTTATCCAAGATTTTCATTTCGATACTCTGGAAGAGAGTAACGAAAGAGCGAGAGACTTGTCGTTCGCCACTGCCAAGTAAACTACTCACGTCACGAAACAAAGCAAAGGAAAATAGAAGCTAACAATTTGCAAATGAATTTGCAAATGTTCGCTCTTCATAAATACGTTGATCAGTGGTTTACATAGGTCTACGCTTAATTTCTAGAACAACACTTTCTCTGCGGCTGTGTAACTTATACTAATACTAAAATACTAATAGAATCAAAGTAGCAAGTCAATCGTACAACATGAATCGGGCAAAAGAGTCTTTGCAGGGAAAGCATTGAACCAATTATACATAATAAACTTATTTCTATTTTCATATCTCTTTTCTCGAATATCGCTGCAGCACAGTTCCTCTTGTATAATTCTTTTTTCCTTCTTATTTCTTCGAGCTCATTTTCTGAGGACTATGAAACTCACTCAATATAATATCTATAATAACTACCAACTATTCTACCGAACGATGAACCCAGGCAAGCATGCGATAATCAATGATGAAGTAATTAGTAACTAGTCAAATGATCAGTAAATAATCAAATAATCAATGAAATGATCAATCAAATAATCAAAAAACAGTCAAATAATCCATCAAATAATCGTGAAAACAAATTGAAATTAAGCTCCTAGAACAGATCAGAAACAAAGATTAAATTAACCGCAAAATGGTCAGCACTGGTCGTTCTAGAAAGAGGAGGGTGGTCGGTTTGGGAGAGGGGGTAGTTTGAGAAGAAAAAATTAGGAAAGACGTCTTTCCTCCCTGAGTGCACCAGGCGGGATGAAGAATCGTTGTGCAGGGAGTAACACGTCACCTCGGTTCCTCAGTATCCAGGAAGGGGTGAAAATTGGTCGGGTCGACCCCTCTGGCCAACTGCGATCGCTCCTGCCTCGAAGAATTAACCTGGATCCTTATCGATCATATACGTAAAATTATTCAATTTTAGCTTTATGAAACATATTTTTTCATGCATTTTCGAAGATTTTTGAAAATGACGTTATAATTGGAGCATTAGATACCAATACACTGCAATGATTCCTCATCAGCGGCGGACAAGCAGTCGTTTAAAGAAACTTCTTCGGAATCACTTGAGATTTTATTAATTTGTTATTATTTCATCAAATAGAATAGAATGGGTTTTTAGATTTTTGATAAAGCGATGAATATCCTTGCGAAGTTGGCGACCCATAGGGGCCCATCTACCTCATTTGGAAATGCAACTCTTTACCTTTACTATCCGTCGTAGTAGATTTTTTAATATAGTCGTTCGACTACATTCTATGCTTTTGTGACTATAAATACAACATTGAAAATGGAAGTTTCAATTAGCTTCCTTTTTTTCAAGTTTAATCAACTTTACGTAGAATCAATTATCTTGCAGTTGCTTCGTATAGTATCCCCCTATACGAAGTAACTTTCTTCTTCATTTTCATTTAAAACGCAATCGCGAAAAGTACCGATTTAAGGTACCAGTAGGTTATATGTATTTGCATATATTTTTGACGCATGTAATTCGCAATAGAACGCAGCCTCTGTCAGTCGATTTCAGGAAAATCGGTAAGTACGTACTTTCCCGTGGTATGAGTTTGGTTTTGAGTTCGGGTGCCGGAGGGGTCCCGGGACCTTCTCCCTAGTTTAGGCTTCGCACCCAAGACTCATGAGTGAGAATCGTGGAGTGGGTTTTTGGCGTGCTCGATTTACTTTTTTGACATTTTAACTATAGCGTGAGTTAGGTAGGTAGCATACCTTCTGTAACTTTTTGTGCTGATGATGATTTAATTTTAAATAGGTAGGGCCAGGGCTGAGGACTCACCTTCGATTACACTGTCCAACAAATTTTGACTTTTTTTCTGAGTTCTAACAACGAATATACAATTCTTATAGATTTCGACGTGCTGAAAACGAATCCGCAAACCATTTGTGGCCAGTAACTACCATTTTCGAAAAAATCAATTTTGAAAAAAAAGGTACTTTTTTGTCCTTTGAACAAGATTTGTGGCGTAAGTATATAAGTTAGACAGTTTTTATTTATTGCAAAAAATTCTGTGGATCATTACGAAGAAAATGATATGAATTACTTTTGCAATATGAATTTGCAAATATGTTTAAACATTAGTTAAAGTTGGCGAGACACGCCCCGCGCGCTCATTTTTCGAGATTCGTTTCAAATTTCCGGAAAAATTAGACCTCTGACGGGGATTCCAATTATTCTACGCGATAGAGCAGACATTCCTCTTTAAAAAGCACTGCCAAAATATGCAAAGCAGATTTTGGAGTCGTAAATAAAAGCCAAAAAGTCGAGGAAGTCACGGATCGTCAGCAGGGATTCTCAGACGCGACATTTATGCGCGCACGTGAGCGTTTGGGGGACACATGCCGTAGTGGAGCGCGTCATAAATGTCGCGTCTGAGAACCCCTGCTGACAATCCGTGACTTCCTCGACATTTTGGCTTATATTTACGACACCGAAGTCAGCTTTGCATATTTTTGGAGTGCTTTTCAAAGAGGAAGGTCTGCTCTATCGCGTAGAGTAAATGGAATCCCCGTCGGAGGTCTAATTTTTCCGGAAATTTGAAGCGAATCTCGAAAAATGAGCGCGCGGAGCGTGTCTCGCCAACTTTAACTAATGTTTAAACATATTTGCAAATTCATATTGCAAAAGTAATTCATATCATTTTCTTCGTAATGATCCACAGAATTTTTTGCAATAAATAAAAACTGTCTTACTTATATACTTACGTCACAAATCTTGTTCAAAGGACAAAAAAGTACCTTTTTTTTCAAAATTGATTTTTTCGAAAATGGTAGTTACTGGCCACAAATGGTTTGCGGATTCGTTTTCAGCACGTCGAAATCTATAAGAATTGTATATTCGTTGTTAGAACTTTTTTTTTGTGTTGGACAGTGTTATTAGGCGTTCTTTGTCAACGGTGTGACCCCTCACCTGGGAACTGTTAATAACTTAGTACATCATCATATGCTAATGTATTAATGTATTTATAAGTAATAATTCTAGAATGCACCTGGTTTAACAGACTACAGTGGTTCTTAACCCTTTGACAGTGTGTCCCGTGACTGTCACGGGCAGAGCGTCAGTACCAAACAGTTTTTCCCGTGACAGTCACGGGCAAAGCGTCAAGTGTTTTAAAATCTACCATACACGAACTGATTACTAACAAGGTACATATAAAACACATTTTTTTACATTTTTGATTACGTGCCGAAGTGTTTTAGAACATAAAGAACTAGACACTCTTGGACCAGATTTCGTAATTTTACCTCACCGTGAAAGGGTTAAACACCGGTTCCTGAACGGTTTCGCTGTGTCCTTAAATCACGGACTAGTAAGGCTGCTCTTTCAGCTCGTGGATTGTATTCAGCTCGGACATTTGATTAAATGTGTACAGGTACGAGCATCCATTTCGTTAATATGAAATGGCTGGGCGTGCTCTATGCTAGGATACTATTATAGTAAAGTATTCAACTGCTATTTTGTCCATAATATATATCTATGTTTGTATCTAACTTTACATCTAATTTCTATCGAAGTAAAGTCAATTTCAATATTATATTTATATTATATAATTAAGTTGATCCTATTAAATTGAATTAAATTAAAGTATATTTCGGAGAATGTCACCGAAAATATTCTATTTGTGGGTATTCGAGAATGTTTCACCGCAGGATGTTCAAGAGAATATTCAGTCTTTGAATGTTGAAGAATATTCAACGGATGAATGTTCGCGCATATTCAAGAATAATTCAAGTTATATAAATGTAGTTTATGAGCTGGTTTATTGCGCCGGAACACTCGTCGTTTCTGTGGTACCACTAGTTCTTTGTTCGAACAGGGAATGTTCGAGCAAACACTTTTCACGCAACGCGGGATGAAGAGCAGAGTGCGAAGAGCCTAAGTGGCGAAGAAGTATTTAATGACAATTCATCTTCGGATGGATCGTCATTCTTATGCTACTAAGTCGCTATGCTCGCTAATTATATTTTATTCTGCCCTTCCTGCCCCCATGCCCCCATGCCCCCTTGTGAACCTGCGGCGTAACCATCCGCGCTGCGAAAGTTTAAGAAATTTTATCAGTTTAAGTTTTAATTGTCCCAATAGTAACTTGATATTTTTGTAATGTCTTTTCAGTTTTAAGCCAAATTTTATATTTTTGGATTATGTAAATATTATTAAAACCAAGTCAATTCTTATGCCTATGAATTATACGATTTGAAATTTGTCTGCAAGCAAGTGTAATACCTGTAATCATAATAGAATATATTGTAGTCGCTGTTTTTAAAGTAACTTATTTTTCTTAGATTATTAAAGTTGCTATTTTCTATATTATGAGATATAACTTTTACAAAAATGTTTTTATTCAAGTAATATCATGCGAAGTTCGTTCTCCCACATCCCCAGGGTTCACACACGGAAGCCGAATTATGGCTTTCAATGTCTGAAATATTTCAATGTCTGAAAAATCACACAACAGAACCAGTACGAACTTATTCAAGACGCATTATTATACGAATATTATATGAACGAACTATTAAAGGATTGTTATATAAACGAATGTAACAATTTCTTTAGATGAAGTATCAAATGTAGAGTTACATATTTTGTCATGTTCTATGTACATATATCATAGTCGAATCTTACAATTAGTTCTGGTACATATTTTCCGGATAATGCAACTTTTAAGATCTCAAGAACGAACACAATATTTGCCCCGCAACTCATTCACATAATTCCAACTATATGTACAGAAATAAAAATATATAGTTGAAATTTTCGCTGAAAAGTTTGAAGGATAAAGTTTGTTGGAATTCTTGTCCGATTAAAAATTGGTGTGTAGCGAATTGGAGCCTGGGTGCAATTTGAATACGATGTGTGTATTATTAATTATGATGAATTTTTTATGAAACGCATTGACATTATAATATAATTGAATATTTTCATATTGAGAGTAACTAATTTTCACGAACCGTCTTGAAGGAGTACAATGCCCAAATAGGGGCACTAAAAAGGACCCCTCTAACGTCCGGGACGACGTTAAACTACACCCCAAATTTTCCAACACCTCAAACACACGAATATTATTATATTGTACACATAATTTGCAACTAACATATTTAGCCGCTTCAATTATTGTTAACTAAAACCATTATTAATAAGTAGCGTTGTAAATCCTTTGAAAAGTCTCTTAGAGGAGTACGTGATCAATTAATCTACTACCAAATTCTTTCTCACAAGACACGGATAAGCATCCGTGAGATGAAATTGTATAACGTTTTAATCTCGCAAAAACTTTTGGGTGGTCGAAACTTCCGTTCTCACCAGATAATTCTTAATCAGTTCGTATGTAACCAATACTCCTTGTGAAACTCTGCGAAGAATAATTTCGATAAAGATGTATATACACCCTTAGACAAAACAGCGTGACTTCACCGGTGAAGTCATTGCGCGATAGCGAACTACGCAGGGCAGTCTCAATTAAACATAAGATTTTGTTACGGTAGAGTCCCGCATACCATTCCCATACGATAACCGGGCCTCTACCCCAAAAAACCCATTATAAGTAAGGGCTACTGCGAGAACCTCCGCAGTTACAGGTTGCAGTTACAGGTTACAGTTACAAGTTATAAGTTGACAGTTACCAGTTACAAGTGACAGTACAGTAATAACTTAGAAATTGAACGTGCGTTCAGCGTGCAGTAGTGTAGGACTTGCGAGCGTGCACCCCTTTAGTGAACCCCCTAAGAGAGGTATGGTTCTTCTGTTAATCCGTCTGTAACTCTAGGCACCGAGGTGTACTTGCAGTCGTATAGACAATCCGTAATAATTCTCTTGCAACCACTTTACTGACGTGAACCAAATCTGGCCATAATTTAAATTGTTCGAATTTGGAGGCCGAGGCAACCGAGTCGCACTTTTGTAAATTAGGGCATCCGCTTTATTCCGTCACACTGTAACTCCGTTGATGAACGTATAATCATCACACTCCGAACCATAATTGTAAACTTACTTTTATTATAAACCAATCGAACCTACCTTTATTTTGTTCAATATATTACGAATTTTATATAATATGTTTGTTGTTTGATCACCTCCGACCTTCACTTTTATAATCTAGAAAAACTCTCCTGACAGAGTGCATTTAACATTTTTCAGTAGTAATACTCAAAGATTACGTGGCCTACCTGGCATCACGTGCCGTTTGTGGCCAAAATCGCTATCACGAACTGAGCTACGATCTTGGTAGAGGTTGGTGGTAGAACTTGGTGGCCAAATTGGCATCATCAGCCCTTCAGTTTTCTAAGATTTAGGAACCGCTAACAATTGTGATTTGCCACTCCGGCACAAATCGCCACCGCCAATCCGGCGAATTATTGGTGAGTGACGGAAACAATAATCCTCCCGAGACATATTAAATAGACGATAGGGATTTGGCCAATTGTAGCTCTGAAATTATAATTCTTGACTAAACTTAATGAATAAATTTTAATCACGCTATACGTTTGGAAAATTCCCATTTTGTCCCTTTCCTGTACAGCGAGTGGTTCCCTGGCGTAAGAGTTCGTGCAAACGGGCAAGCCTAAAACCACAAAACCCCTTATACGATTTACACAACGTGCGATTCGGGACCCGAGGGCATCCGGTGTAATTCCCGGTGTAAACTCGTTTTCGGTTTTTAAGAACGAAGAACCCTTCAGGTTGGACGTCACACCCCCATGAGAATTTTGAACTCTCCGGAGAGTTGGACTGATGACTGCACAAAATCTTCTGGGAGGACGTAAGAGAACTGGTTCATTGCACGAGTACTCCTAGAGCGGTTAATCGTTCACCGTGGCAAACTTCCGAGGTCGCGAACTGGGTCGATTGAAACAACTGAAAGGGTTGTACGGAGTCCGTTGTAGCAACTCTATCCGGTTATAGTTCGGCCCGTCATTGCGAGAATTCTCGATGATTTGTGCGATCGAAACAGTTCAAGGTGCCGAAGGGGTTGGAGCAATTGTAAAAGGCCCACTGAAAAGGAACTCGAACAGGTTCACTTAGCTCTTCAGAACCCTCATTTTTTATAGAAATAAAACGAGACAGATTTTCTATATGTAAAATGTACTCTATTTTAACACCATTTTTGGTAATGGTTTTCTAAACAGTTCCTTAACTTTTCATGGATTAGAATAAATTTATTGTAACCGCTTTTAAATGTTAATTTCAACCGTATCCATAGACAGTGATACCGTTGCGATTCATGTTTAAAAGTTAGTATATCGATTTTTGTGATAATTCCTGCGGAAACGAGGACCAATTATTTGGAAAATTTGTTATCAACGATGGGGTTCAAATATGTTACGTTCCGTATTGAATAATAATGATACGAAGATTATATATTGATGAGAGAGAAAGTGTAATTAATTCCATATACACATATATATTTATTGATATTATTAATGAAATTTATTATGATAATGGAAATAAAATTAAATGTAAACTAGCGTAAATGCAGATTCTGGAGAGTTAAGCTAGTTCAATGAAAAATGATATAATCGTTAAAATGACGATATGTAAAGAGCCAAGCATTTGTGAAAGGTTGATTTTCACTGCATAAGATTGCTGAAACATCTTACTATTGACGATTTATTATGCAATTTTCTGTGTTTTGCACCTTTCATGCTTTGATCGAGTATTTAAAATTTGTCTTGCAGTAATGAAACACAAGTTTTTATTGATATTTATTGATATTAAATGAGTTTGATAAGAGTAAAATTTAGGACCTGGTGATATCATCAAGGTCAAAATCAAGTAAAAAAAGCATTTTGATTTTCAGTAGACTTCTAGCTTTCAGATAATTTTTAGGAATTTCTTTGAGGAATAAAGTTTTCTTTAGATTCGTTATATTCGCGAAATTAGTCTGCAACAACTGAAGCCGGTGAAATGTCGAGGAAGGAAGGTTTGCTTAACAATTAACAGGGCATTAATTAGATTAATTTTAATCGTTTATATCTACGATAACTTCGACTCTCATTGAGTTTCATTTTCCTGAAATTCTGCATCTTGTTATAACGATTTTAAAGCTTGCGGCTTCTTTCGTTTCCCTGCTTCGATTTCACACCGTCTCGTTGGCTGCAAGTTGTGCTTTTGATTACTTTGTTTCGATAGTTTAGTTTGATTATATTTTCGTGAATCGCATTTTGTTTATTTAAACTTCCATTCTGAAATCAGTCCGGTATAAAAATCGTAGTTTATGCCATGTCCATTTTTTCTAGTCCGCAGCCATCCGTGGATCTCACAATCAGATGTGAATCGAATAGCTGAGGACAGTGGGTATAGTTTAATTTTTGTATTTTAACTAATCGCAATCTGCGACTGGCAGGGGATTTTGCAGTCTGTGCACGTCGTATTTCCACATTTGTGCGTGTGCAGTAATTTCTGTGGAATTGTTTTGAGTTTTGGTAAAGCGATAAATTGTCTTGCAAGGTTGATGGCTTCGTCTACCCCGCTTGAAAGTGAATCTATTTACTTTAGCCGGCCGATTCAGTCTACTAATCGTAAGCCATAGTCTACTTTTGACTATGTGTGTTCTTTCGACTACGAATATACATAGTCTTCAATCTGAAATGGCTTCCTTTTAATCAAGTTACGTCAGCTTGATGTAGAGTCGATATCCTTCCAGTTACTTCGTACAGTGAGCTCCTGCATGAAGTAAATGAAATCGCGATCGTGGAATGTTCCACTAAAAGGTACCTGTAGTATACTTTGTATTTTTGCATGTGCTTAAAGCATATTCGCAATGGATCGCAGCCTTTTGCCGGTCGATTTCAGGAAAGCTGGTGTCGTGTTTTTCCGTGGTATGAGTTTAGTAACGAGTTCAGGTATCGGAGGGGTCCCGGGACCTTTTCCCTACAATAGGTTTTGCGACCAATGAGAACCGTGGAGTGAGGTGTGTTGGTGTGATTGAGTTGCTTTTTTGCCATTTTTAAATATAGCGTTTGGTCGGCAGGGAGCATATATTCTCTAGTTTTGTGTGCAAGGTGAAAATTTAAGTTTAAGTAGGTTGAACCAGGGCAGAGGATTCACCTTCGGTTAGCACTTTGAGGGGTTTTCGTAAAAAGTGATATCCCTCACCTGAGAACTGTTAATACCTTAGTATATCTCGACCGATATGCTAATGCATTAATGTATTTATAAGTTTATGGAATTTCGTTTTAAGTTCTGTTTTGTAATCGTCCGGGATGCCGATTGTGGTGTTTGGAACAACCGACGAGACAATTTTCATATTGTTTTACCATTTTGTTCATATTGTCTACTCGTTCCTGTGGACCTAATAATTGTGCTGAAATGTTTCAGATCTGCATCGAATCTGGAAGCGAAAAATTTAGGGGGCCTTAAATTTAAGTTATGGGTTAAGTATTAAATATCAAATTTGGGTATAATAATGAATGCACAAAGGAACAGAGTTCCGAATTGAACTGAAGTTGATATAAACAGTTGTTTGTCGTTCTAGCACTCCACTCGTTAAAGAGTAAGTTCTATGAATATCAAAATTAACGCGGGCAACGTGGGAAGAGTTATAAGTGTGAAAGTGTTCAATTAGTTATTATGTATGATCGTCGAAGAGTGCAGATAAATTATCAGATTGATTGAGTTTGAATGAAAGATAAGATAGACTGAATGTATGACCAGGGATGCGAGATTGTAATGCAACCCAATATGAAAAATGCGCGTGCGAAGGATACATGAATATACAGCGAAACAAAACGCTAAACCTAATATCTAACAAAGTTAGAAGAAAAACGTATTTTTTTCAAAAACGGTGTGTCCTAGAAAGACAATATATTACACATTTTTATTCGACTTAATGAGCACTACAAGAATCTGTAAATTTTTTTCACTTTAGATGAGGTCGAAATTTTGACCTTTGAACCCGTTTTTTGCGAGCAAGGTCACTCATCTACGGCCAAATTTTATTGCGTTGTAAAACACACGTCGAGACCTACAATTTGAGCTATGACTCGTCCAAAAAGCAGAATACAAAGTGAGACCTTCCCCTTGTAAGAAAACATGGTATACCTAATGATCGATCAATCAATCGAAAAAAATACTGATCAAAATTTCAATACATGACAGTTTTATGCGTATAAATGCAATTATGGGTGTATAATACTTGCCAAGGCAAGCCAAATGATATAATTATTAGTAAGTACTGATAAGGGGAGATGGTACGATCCTTAAACAGAATGCATTCTGGTAGAATTAAGTGCGATAGCTTCGTCTCGAGTAGGTCGAGTCAAGTACTTTTTTATAGCTCGTGCAAAGCGCTATATTAGACGTTATGCATCGGTGTAAAAAGGGAAGTTGATCAGTTCAGCATATACGTTTTTATGCTGAATATAAATTAGAGTTAAAATTTGGTTGAAATGATTGGGAGGTAGGATTCTACCTTCCACCCTCTGTATAAGGGCGGGTCTCAAAGCAGCAACCTCCACGTGGCGAGACCTAGGCAATCGGAATTATTTGTCGTGTAATAATGACACACAAATTATTTTAAGGCATCGTCTTATGGTATCAAATTTAGGTAGAGTTTTAAGTTAAAGCTGGTATTATTTCGTATTCCTTTACCGAACAAGTACCAGCATTATAATTTAGTCATCGGTTTCATGACACCATAAATCATTTCGAGCTAATTGGCTGCCGGTTATTTTATATTTATAAGGGGAAGAAACATTTTATTTATAAATGTAAAATAACTAATCCATAACATTGTTAGATTATGGATTCGATATTGTTGAAGAATTAAATTTAATATTAATCCACCATGTACCATCGATTTGGTCCGAAAACATTTTTAATCCACTTCTTTCGACACAAAATCGTCCTAGAACATGTTTATACCTAATCTACCATTGGCTTGGGCCATTTAGGACTGATTTTTTGTCGATTTTTACAGGTATTCGTCGTTATTAAGGGCACGCCGATTCTGGTGTTAATTATTCTCTTTTCTGGAAATGTATTATTTATTGACACATATTTTGCCAAATATTTTCTATTGCAGAATATAAATCATACTGAGCCATTCTTTAATATTTTCTGAAAATTGTGTAGACTATCTTATCACGTAGTATTAAAGTATTATATATTTTAATTTGAATGATATTTTTAATAATCTAAATCTCGAAGCTTAATAAGTTTATATTCGCATATTAAACTATTAAAATCCCTTTAAACGATGCTACAGGCTGAATATAAAAATATTACATATTTTTTAAGCCGATGGAAAACCTGGATTTATCAAGCACCGGGTTAAACATATACCAGTATAAAATTGAATTCGTTGCGAGGTTTGTTACAAATGCGATAGTTTATATATATTAAAAGTCCTCTACAGTGTCACATGCACTCGTCAGCTGCATTTACTGCATTGCCTCGAGTGCACGTGCATCCGAACTATTTCCGACAATTAAATCACTGCCGCAAACACATCCATTTGTAAACTCCTCGTCATTTCGTTTTCCATAATACACCCTCGTATATTCGCTGGATTACTGTTTGCAAAAAAATGTCCAACTAATTGTATTAATACGAAAGATTGTCGATAAACGAAATGATTTTGAAATGATTAAAAATGCTGAAACTTATGAAACAGAACCCTTTATGTTTACGGTGTAATGGTATAAAATAAACTAGAGATACATAGGAAGATGGCGTGGTAATAATCGTTTATTATAAATAACTATTAACACGTTCTTCTGTCACATACATCATCTTACGTGTTTCACCTCATTGCTTAAGAATCCATGCAATAGTTATACGTTTACATCGGCGCATTTTTTCTCGCTTTCATTTTCTTTCCCTTTTCTCTGTTATCTCGGAATTACGAACATTTAATTGTTATGCGTCGTATGATTATGCACGTGTGACGACTATTTACAGAAATACGATCGTCGTTACTGGATCGTAAGAATTTTCGACCAATACTTCGATATTAATAAATTGTTAAACGCGACACACTCTTACCTGACCCCCATGAACCTAACTGCTTTTGACAGAGATAAAGGATGATGTACATACATCTAATGAATGGTTTTCCCTTTCTATTCTTGAAATTGCGATGTGGCGATAAACCGAGATAATCGCTCATTACTCTTGGATAAAGGTACTTTACCATTTACATTTAGTAGCTTTATATATGTATATCAAATGCAATGTCATTTCGGATTCTTCTGAAAGTTGCAGAATTTAATTTTCCGGTATCATTCACAAGGGAGACAAAATTCGGGAAAGGTCACACCAACGAGAGCCTTATTCTTGGATCTTCACTTTCGCATGTGGAATATCTTCTGATAAAGACGAAATAGTCTGACAGCTTCCCGAGTACAATTAATTCCGTGGAAAACTTCGTTTTGATGCGAATTTCGATTTGTAAATTATCATCCGGTAACAAGTACACCTTGCACTAGTTATTCCAATGGTACAAAAAACATGACCTACGCTATGATTTTCTTTGTTGTTTTTTTTTCTTCTTTTCATTCTGGGACTTAGATGCAATGCAACAAGCAGAAGCAACAGACGATAGAAGAAAAAGTAAAGTCGGAGGTAGAAATGAGTGGGAAGCTAGTTTACTAACAAAATGGCATGATTACTTCGTTCTCGGGCATTTTCCTTGTCCGAATGACTACGCGTGTGTTGAAACCGTCGTTATAAATGATGATTTCTTGATAGCATCGTACCATTCATGTTTTTGTTGAGTTGAGTAAATGTTATTTGAATTCTTTGACGAGAGACAAACGAATGCTTTTAATAAATGACGGTAGTTTTTAGATCGTCTGATATTATGTCGAACTTGTTTTGCTGTTTCACTTGATATCCGGTCGCATTGCACGTAGGGATTATTGGCTACACAAACGAGGAACACGTATAATAAATATTGTATAATAGTTGCGGTATTTATATTAGTACGAAGTAGTTGAATGCAGCATACAATATACTAGCAGTAGCCACGTTAGCATATGTACTACGTACGAATTTTGTCACATTCATACTTAATTCCAAGTCATCAGCTATCAAACCTGTTCTCAGTCTTCGCTTACGTTCTGTCTCTATCTCTCTTTTTTTATCAATATGTGTATATAAGCTACTTATTTTCTTGTTCATTTTCTCTTTTAAACTTCTTATCACGTACATCATCGGGCATACCCACACACACACTTTATTTTCCTCGCGGTCTCCTCACACTTTCCTCTGTATCATTTTAGCATCATCATGTATCCAACCAAAAAGTATCGTTATTAATATTACTCTTATTATTTAATAATATTCTTACTACCATTAATCATTTTCAGCGCAACTTATAATCACTCAACCATCAGTTAATCCGAGCATTCAGTGTGACTTGCTCTTGCACCTCGGGTCAATCCAAGTTTACTTGTCCGTCATAACACAAACAATATAGACTTTTCAAAATGTCCAACAATGTCTATTAACATCCTTTAGCTATTCACACACTTTCGATACCATCTTCTCCATTTCAACGTCCGTGTCGATATCGTGATGCACGTGATTACTGGGACTGGGGTTGCTCATGGAGACGACGGAGTTACTTATCGACGTAGAAAGTGTTGTTGTGGAAATCGTTGATGTTGGTGGCGTGTTAGGAGTACCAGGTGTACCCGACAATTCGATCGGAGAACCCGGTGATTGTAATGGTTCAACCAAATCCTCTAAACCCTCAGGTGTTGGTAGTTTATTCAATTCTTCTCTCAATAATCTATAGTGCCTCTGAAAAATGACAATGTGAAATAATTTCAAGTTTGAATTTCTTAATGATTTTGAGTCTATTCATTTCTCTATTTACCCTTAAAGCTAAAGCGTGCAGAGAAATAGTGCGGCCAGATCTGCGATCGGATCCCTGTAATTCCATATCCCTTATCCAACCTTCTAATTGTGCAACAATTTCGTGCCTCTTTATCCAAAAGTGGGTATGTATAACCTGTGGTAACCAAGTCAATAAGAAATAGAATTCTTGTCGATATAATATTCAAAATATAAATGCTTTACCTCCTTAAAACAGGGGCAAGGATTTCGAATTTGGTCAAGCATTGCCCACTTAGCAGTGGCTTGACAAATATTTGCGTTGTACTCTTGACTAGATTGAGCTCCGGTCGGAGTTCCTCGCGTTCGCTCGTATCCTGGTTCGTTGAAGTAAGGCTCCGATACCAAGATAAGTGACTGTATCGATACTAAAACCTACGTCGACGACAAATAAGATCATAAGATCATAAGATCATAGTTAATAACATAGAGGAACATACATTTCTGCGACAACATATTTTAAGATCATTCTTATTTGTACCTGAAGGAAGCTACTCGTGTGTGCATTCCACTTTTCTTCAGGACGGCCATGCCAAGTATTTAACACGCTCAGGCATACTTTACCATCATTATATAAATTTGGGTTAAATCTTACAGTACGACGACCCGTGGTTTCCAAATTTATTAACATGGGACTATTAGGATAGTCAGGGGGGAAGTACACGTCAAACTCGAAGCATCCGTTGGCATATGGTGTTTCTGCTGGCCCCGTAATGAGTACCTTAAAAAATGTAAAGTTAGTAGTAGCTACCATAAATAATTGTATTAGTTTGAATATAGAAAATATAGAGATAGTATACCTTCATTACATCTAATCTGTCCGCATCACATCTAACAAAAACACTGCTGCTGTATGATAGAGGTAGTGCCGTGGACAATGTCACGGCTTCCTGTGCCAAACGTTTCACTCTCGTCGGATGACTTCTTTCCCCTGCTGCTCTCATATTTGATTCGAAATGATAAGAAACAGCGAATTTGTAACCACCTGCATCTGTATTTTCGGTAATCATCTCGTACGTATCTGTATTTAGATTTCAATAATAAATAGCTAGCATGGTAAAAATATAATGAAAATTATTGTTCATTTTGATTAATATCCTTACCGAACTGTAGATTCTTCATTACTTCCAAATATCGTTGTTCAACAGAACGTAAAGGTAACTCCGGAACAGTTGGACTCGGACCAGGTAATTCGTCTCCAATACCCGATATTCGCGAAGTTGCGTTCTGTACTATGGTAGCACTGTCTTGAATATCAGGAATTAAAGTAGCTAAACCTTCGTCTTGTTCTGTATCGTCGGGATATTTGAATAGACTCTTTGATTTATTACCCCGCGTACGGTTTATTTTATGCACATATGTGTCCACACAATCTCTCATACTCGATAATAATGATACTACTGATGGTTCACTAGACCTTCCACCTCTTGGCAATAAAAGCGGAGCTAGTTGATTCGAAAGTGCCATGGCTCTAAGGAGTTGCAAAACTGCTCGATACAGTGGTATATGCCTCGCCATATCTAATACAGAATCATTCCTTAAATATGAAGATAAAGCCGGAAGTAAGCAAGACCGTGCTAGTAGATCAGGAAACGGTGACGGAAGTTCTCGTTGAGGTTGTCCTCCGGAACCTATGTAACTTGCCAGTACTTGAAGTAATACTGTAACGTGTTCTTCCTCTGATCTTTGTCGTAACAACGATTGTTCGACATTCCACGATTGCTGTGTCGAACCTGTTCCAAATCCAGTACCCTTCGCCCAGTACAGGTGAGAATTATCGTCACTACGACCAGCATCGCCCTGACCTGGTCTTTGTTCAGAACCTTCATTTTGACCTGTCTGATGCGTAAATATGGCCAAACAATTTAGTAAAAGAAGCATTGCACCGACTTCAATGGTCGTTCTTCTTAAAAGCAAGCCATCGTCAGTTGTGGGAGGTGTGGCATCAAGTAGTTGTTTTAAAACTTGGAATGGCAAAGTGGGCAACGAAGCGGCTAAGGGTGAAGTTAAAACGTCACCACCCTCACCATCTTCTGAAACGCCCAAAGCTAATCGTAAAAGACACTGTGCACGTTTCCGATCCCTTAACAATACTTCAGCATATCCTGGAAGTCGGAGGAACAAGCCAAATGCAGCTAAAGAATGTGGAGGCACGTATGGTGCTGGTGATGATGCTCTTGGCGAAGAATTTGTTCCTCCTTCGAGAATGTCTTCATAGATTTCATCACTGATTTCCACTTTTACCCAATCTGCATCAGGTTGTTCTGGTGATGGTGATTTCTCGGTTAAAGGAGGAGGTCTTCTTGAATCTGGATATACTAGTGGAAGATGCCGAGCTAACACTGCCAAACCACCACTGGCACTGAACACACCCAAAGAACTTTCTATACTACGGTAGTTTAATAATTCACTGTCATTCAGCTTCGCCATTTCCTCTGAAAAGCATTTATAAAATTCAAATCTGTTGTATTGCCTTTTGGTTATACTTGCTTTCATTAGATACATACCTTTTGAATCTTTATTACGTTGACGTAATATGAGATGCAAGCAAGGTTCAGATAACGATATTCCACTATCTTCAGCGATAGCTAATAGCTGCGCAATCGTCAGCTGTGGCGGTAACAGGGTATTTGGTCGCGATGAATGTGTTAAATATTGTTGATTTGTGGAACTGGATGAACCTGGTTGAGCTGTGGTACTTGAAGTCTTACTTGTTGTTGGTATTCCATCTAAACAGTATTGAAATATAAGTTATAGGGCTCTCACTTATATTGTTTCTTAATTCATATAGATAACCCGTAGAAAAAGGAACACCAAATTACCGGAATTTATACGAGTTTTTCTTATAACTGGTCCACGAGCTTGCGACCTATTGGTAGCGTCTTTGGCTCTTTTGTCCTTCGCCGTATTTCCAGCAGCTACGCTAAGAGTATCTACCATACAATTGCCAGACTCCCATAGTTCTCTGGACCGATTCGTATTCAAACCTGTTTCATTCGATTTGTAGCTATTTGGAAGTAGCAAAAGGAGCCATGTCCCTTTAAGACAAAAGTGTACAACTTAATATCTTAAATTAATAGAATATAGGAAATCATAGTTATTTTATAAATATGTACCTGACACCTGCTGCAATATATCAGCCACTGTTGATTGTGTAGACATATATAATAATTGATGATAGTGCCCAAGAGAATGGGCAGGATGTGGAGGCATGGATGGCATACTGTAATTAGCCGCTGTGTTCGAAACTTTCATTGGAGATTCAGAAGTCACTGACACTAATACTTTCTCGCCTTCCAGTAATAATTGCAGTATCAATCGCCTCGTGAAACCAGATATACCATGAAGATATCGTGTATTAGACGTTGTTCGTTGTTGTGATATGACATCGGTTAAAACTTCAGCCAATAATTTCTGATTCTCGAGATGACACCAGCAACATCGAGATAAAAACTTAATCACAGAGCTCTCGAGAGTCGCATACGAAACACTTATTTTCGAACATCTGAGAGAGGACAATGATGGGTTTTCAATAGGTCGATTACTCAAGAGTGAAAGGAGTGGCAACCAAAAACCACATCCTTCTTTTCCAAGCCAATCTCGCATTTTGCCCTCCGAACATACAAGAGTTAGGAACTCTAATACCATCGCTATACTTTCTGGTTCAGCCATAGATAAGCCACCTAAATGTCAAATAGTATTGTTGTACTTCGTAAGAAATGTGTTTTCTAAGAAATTCTAACAATTCTTTGTTCTTTAAATATAATACCAAAATGAGTGCTTGACTGGCTGGAAGTTTCGCCAGCTTTATCACTATCTGTTAAGCTTCCAGCTGGATTGGTTTGGCAAGTTTGTTCAATAGATGCTGTATCCTGTTTTTTAGATTTTTCTAAATTACAAAAATCTGAAAAATTCAAATTTTGCATTTATTAATAGAGTACAATTTACTGCTAGTTTATTTCTTTCGTAAATAAAACTTACCTGTAATCGAAGTTGTCAACAAAGCCGGAAGGCCAGAGTCTATCAACTGCTGAATACCCGGTGGGGATCGTGCGGCAGCTGCAACTGTTAACAACTGTCCCTCAGTCAGATTTAATCTTTTATACTCTAACAAAACGAAGCGGCAATACCACTCTTCAGCATTAATTTCACTTTTTTTATCGTCGGTTTGCCCTTCCGTTTCTTTACGATCATCTGATATAGATGCAGAATGGTCTGTTGCCATATTCGGTACCAATATTCGTACTCTTTGTAATAATAGCGGAAACAATGTCGGTCTCACGTAACAAAATGCACATAAAACAGAATCAATCGCTTGTTTTAAAGCTGTGCTTGTTCCTAGTGTCAGCGTCCACTGATATAAAACACTGTAAAAAAGACAAATTAAAATCGGTTTCTGCTGTCAACATGAAAATAACTTAATACAAGCAAGAAAGGCATTCTTACTTGAAAAGATCATCGGTTAAAAGAGCTTGTAAATCATAATTAAGAGTTGGTTGTTGATGTGCTTTCCAAATAATAGAAGAAACGCAATGAATGTATACAGCTGGAGGACTAATTGTAGCTGGATTTGTTCTCGAACGAGATATTCCAGTTACAGCCGAAGCTTGAAGCCACGAAAGCACTGCCGTCATACGAGCTTCAGTGCACGAATCCTGGATGGAACATAATTGCTGAAGTAACTCAACCACTAACTGAACTGTGGATGTTTCCGGGGAAGCTACAGTCCCTGAAAAAAGCATTAATTTAAACCTCATTCGGGATTACTTAAAGTTGAGCAATTTAGCGACTACTTAAAGACAAGTTTACGGAAAATAGAAACTGTTCCCAACATAAGAAGCAATACCTTGGAAGAAAGGAGTAGACCTGTTGTTGAGTAAAAGACCAATGAGACGAAGTCCAAGCTCTCGAGAATGTAAGCCTAGTTGCAATAGAACCCTCTCCAAGTTGGGAGTAAAGAGAGACGGTGCTGGGAGCAACAGGAGATTACAACATGCTTCGACCAGGCCTTCGACCGAAGCTGCAGAATTAAGCACTTCAACAGCAAGATTGCTGTTCAATGTGCCTACAGATAGACACTGATGCAGTAATCGCAACCAACCCAAGCTAGACAGATACATTACAAATGATCTCATTTACACTTTACCATACTGTACATCATTGCATTATGTCAATGAAAACAAAGACAATAGTAAAGCGTGTCTGTTTCACACCCTCTTGCAATATTTATCAAATCAAGAGAATGGCTTAAAATAAGTTATCGTGAACGAATGCAACATTTTCCACTTCAAAAATTATGCAAAAGGTAACATCGGTGCCAAATTAAAAATTACCTCGTTGTTGTAAGTTGTTCTTCATCTATTGCATCATGACTAGTCTTTATTTCTCCAAATGCAGTTGTACCCAACAATCTGATGTGACTTAAACTTATATTTGTCGAATCACGTGGTTTGTACAATCTTACAAGTACCGAAGTTGCTACTTCTGGTTGTGACAAAGTAAGCCGGATAAATGTTAACCCTGCCGTTGGCATTGGTGGACAAACAGGTGTTAATGGGCTGTTAATTTCTCTGGATACTTCAAGAGCTACGGCTGATGGGCATGCTGTGGAATTTAGATAAGTCATTATATATATTATGTAAAACTACTAGGTTTTAATAATTATATTCCAATAACTCGTCTTACTGGCTAAAGAAGTCAAATGCGGCTGTAACTCCACTTTTCTTAATAATATCGCGCATGGTAAAGTGATGGTTAAATCTACCCAAGCTTCATCGGGGTAACAATGATAAGACCATGCAGCTGTTCGCGCTCGTTTATGAGGAGCAGTATTCTGTATAAGAACATCCGCTGGTTGCGCAGTTGGATTAAGCCAAGAAATTGTACCCAACGGTGCAAAATTTAATAATCCGTCATCACAAGATTCTAATGAATTTACAGATTTTTTGCTACTCGAAGAACTAACTGGTGTCGTATTCGGGGCATTTGACAGATGCTCCATTACCAGAGCAATCACACCAGGAGAAGAAGAACTGTTATTTCCATTGTTGCAACTCGATTTTACTAGATTTTGACAAATTACTTTTACTCCGCCCATCGACGTGAATATTGATAACGAGTCTTCATTATCTAGAACCCTTAGAATATACCAAAGAAGAGGTTCAGACAATTGCATTACACCTAATTGCCGGTCTAATTCTCTCTGACCACATGCTGGAAAAGAAGACAATAAATCATAAGCATATAAAGAATCATCAGAAATGATTATTTTCTAAGGAATTGATTCTTACACGATGAGATGTATTGGTGAAGTGGGTTAAGAACCAATGTAGGATTGCTCGCTTTTTTCGTCAGAGTAGTTAAAAGTTGGAATGTTACATCCGGTATAGATGCTGGATCGCCAAGTTCCGTTGCAGTTCCTGCCCCAGCACTTTCTCCCAAGAGCATGGCTAAGGAAGAACTAGTACTATGTCCCAAAGCCCCTAATAATCGCATCATAGTTGGCTCATGTTGCAATACTGTAACAAAAGGGCAGTCCAGCTTTTGTTTGTATGCACATTAAAATTATTCGTATAGGTTTTATTGATAGTAAGTACCTGTGTCCGCAATACACGGTACACGAGGTTTGCTTGGCGTAGGTTGCTGTAACCGGAACGACGTTTGTTGTTCAGCAACTTTACTCTCATCTGTTTGTGACATGTTTATTTTTGCTTGTAAATCATTAATATCGCTTGAAGAGTTTAGATTTGCTTCTGAAAAATCCATATCTGTCACGCTATCTGATCGACCGGGTCGAACCTGCAACGATTGAAAATGTTATAAAACCATGCAAAAATGTATGAACTATATTGTACTCTTCAAGTTAGCATACATTTGGTAAAGGCGTTTGAATGAGTCGACAAACTAATTTAATCAGTGCAACAACTAAAGTGTCCCATGATGCAGGACGTCCCTGTCTTGTATCGCCACCAAGAACACATGCATATAATCCTCCAAAACCACCAGATTGATTCGCCACATCAACAGTTCCACCACATTGTGCACCAACTATAAGAATACATGTTACATTAATGATACCAAACAATTAAATACACATATAAATGATAATATTCTACCTCCAGAACTTCTGACATATGTCGAAACTAATACCCCGACACATTCGGATACGCTCATAGCCGTGCCCAGATCTGTGTTAGTGAAATTCAAATTCGTCAATGATGTGATAAGCTTGCACTGTGCATCTAAAGGCCCTCTTCTCGCAACAAGTGCTCCACCAGGTTGTACAAGTTGATACACCACCCATAATAAAAGTTCTTTCAATGCGTTTCCTAAGGAACTACCTGGCGTAATTACATCACATCTCATTTCTAATCTAACCAAGAAATCTTGTAATGCTTGACATACTGTAGGCCCAGCCTAAAATTTAAATGTACCGATATTAGATGATAGAGATTTCAAGAATAACAAAATGATTGTCATCTTAAGCATATGATGAATGCGAAAAATATACCATGACATATTGTTTATCCATAGTATTGATGTTTAGTCCTGTGCCAGAAAGCAAACGTAAAAGCATAGGACCCATATTTCGTTCTTTAACGATACAACCTGCCATTCCACCTAAAAGGCCATCTAATGGCTGACCACTAGTCGTTGGTTCCATACAATCTGTTGGTAATAGTTGATTACTGGCCAGAGTTAAGCACTGAAGTGCTAGACACCAAGCACGCAACGAAACTCGAGGATGCCTAGAAAAATATTATATTTTAATATCTACCATGAAATAGAAGTAGAATGCTAGAAATATTAGTCTTACCAAGTAAGTGCTGATATAAGACTTGAAATTGCGGATGAACTAAACGGAATTACAGGTGTTAACGATGGGTCAAACTGATTAGCAGATGTAGACAATTCCGAAGCTGCATCCAAATTTAATGTTAACCACAATTGAAGGACGAGTTCTAAATTTGCTCCTGTGCTCTAAATATAAAAAATAATATCTCAAAATCACCGTAAGACAACATGTACGTTTGATTATCATTTTTATAATTAGACTTTAATATCTACCTGCAAATATAAATCAGAAAAAATTTTATCGAAACATCTGGTTAACATTGCTAAGCTCGAAGGAGTGGGATCCGATGAATTCCAAACCCCCTGACTTCTATCGTTCCATCCACTTTCGGTTCGCGACGATGTTTGTTGACAATATCTGTTCGTTTCTGCAGGAACCTGTTACACAATTTAAATACCGTTAGAAATGCTAATTCTCTATTTTTTAGTGTACCTCATAACAAGAAATTGAAACTCACTTGTATCGTCGCATTTATACTGTGAGGTAAATTATACATGCCAAGGGTAGACAAGATCCTCAACGATAATTCTACACCCATTTCAACGCCATACTCTAATCTTGCATCCATTGCAAGGGAAATACTGCAAATCATATATAATTCGTTAAATAATTTAATACTACTTTCTCATCGTGTAATTTGAATGAGTTTTTAAGCAAGACATGTACCTTGAACTGGCGGAAGTCAAATTCTTAGATGCAGTGCTACCCTTTCTTAACTTGTTTCTATGACGTTCTAACATACCGTCCAAGAAATCTTCGAGTTCGCTAACATCAGACTCTGAAAGTACATATCCGTTCGATTTTGATGTGGAAGTGGTTGCCGATGTTACCACGATGCTATCTCGTGCATCTTGATCAGCGTCACCTTCCGCGAATCCTTCATCGTTACCTGATGTAACCGGGGTGCTACATGCAGCAGCACTTGCGGCTGATTCTTCTTCAGCAGTTCGACTTTCCTCCGTAACTAGCGATTCATAACTTTCTTCGGAGGGAGGACTACCTTCATGAGTTGGGCATACTCTCGGAAATAATCGACCACCTGCAATGAAATGTTGAATCAAAATAAAATAAACAAATTATAAATGGCAGGGAGTTAGAAAATAAGTTAGGAACAAAGTGAGCCTTGTGGAAAAAAAATGGTCGAAATATACTATACCTTCCAATAAATCTTGTAAGAGACACGAAACAGCGTGTGACGACCAGGCAGCATCAGACGTGCTTGTTGCCAATCTGACTAATCTTAAGAGCTGTTCTTCACTCATAAGCTCGCATAAGCTAATTGCGGGACGTGTGGATACCACTAGCCTAGCGACTACCTAAAAGCGACAATTCAAAATTGTAATTATAAAGCGTGAAAAGCTGTGAATTCTGAAACCATGAAATTGGTCGGATGTTATACCATCAAGCAGAAAACTAATCACGTAGTTTAAAAAAGTTTAAAAAGTTCCTCAGCCTTCGATAGTCACATAAAAAGAAATGTCTAAATCAAATAACGTATTGCAAATTACATTAAAAATTAAAAAGGGAATAAGACAAAATTACATATTACATACAGATGGCAATTGAATGAACTTCTTACCTTGCAAGCCAACAAGAACATATCCACGTTTGCAGAATTATGTAAAATAAGAGCAACAAGACCACGGGCTACTGGTAAAACGTGTTCATGGGATAAGTTAGTCATGTACTCAAGGTCTATATCCATGACATCTGTTTTACTGGAACTTTAACAATTCATAATTATGTATTAAATAAACAAATGAAAGAAAGAAGGCGAAAATCAATCTCGTTTATGTTTACCTAGTACTTGGTTGCGATTGTGAACGAGAACTGCGTGCAAGATGTTGCACATCATTCCTTCCAGTAGTAAGAATATCTTTAAAATACTTAGCGGAATGTTGCTTTAAAGTTTTTCTAAAGCGGCGTTCGTGCATTTTTAGAGCTGAATCCATTTTACTGTATAAAGTCAGATCTTCCGATGCCAGAGCGGCTTGTATTTGCCAAACCTGTTCATACTTTGAATTTTTAATACTCACTGTTATAGTTACAAAATACACATAAATGGATATATACCTGCGAATATTTATGGAAAGCATTTTTAGAGTGTTCCGAATCTTCAATTTGTTGTTTATGGTGCATCAAACGTTTCTGCATCTTTTTCCGGAAATTCCGATTGGCTGGGGAACGACTGGCATTGCCATATTTACGTTGCATCGCAGATTCTCCTTGAATAAATTCCCAGCGAGATAGCAAACCTTTCAAATAGTAATAAGTCATGATTCTTATATTCTAAGAATTGCAAGAATACGATAAACGTGCGCATCCATGTTTACGTAACATAAAATACCTTGCTCTCGATTTTTAGGCAATTTAGTGTCTAGGCACACTGACGAGAACAGTAACACCCAACCAATAAGGGTCATATCTAAACGACCTGAGTTGGATGTTTGGCTACCCGTTAACGGGGCCAATAACCTGCCCAAAGTGCGAACCATTGAATCTATTACTGAAGATTTATTGATACCAGCAATTAAAGATTTACGTCCAAGAAATGTTAACAATATAAACACCCTGAAATCACGAAGGTATGTATATTAATGCAAATACTTAAACAGATCTGATTTATCAACATTTTGATAAAGTATTGAGCATGAATTGCGTAAAAACTACTAGCATACCTGTCTTGTGGAAAAATATGTGTAGATGACGATGAATAAAGGTTGATTAAAGTGTTAGATAAGAAATCACCCCACCACGGCTGATGACCAGCCATGTGGGCTAAAAGAGCAACTGCATGAAGTTGCAAACGTGGAGCTGGGGTTACAACACAAATTGAGTGGAAAAACTTTTCGCAAATTGATGGAGTAAAATCTGCACATATTGACGATGGAATCTGAAACAAATATGGTTATTAATTCAGGGTTCAGAGAAATACTGTGACTAAAACATACGAAAATACGTACAGAAGGTACAGGTCCAATTTCATAAGCAGTATAGAGAAGAATATCAAGCAGAGTTTCTTCAAGAACTCGCAATTTATCCCTCGGGGCGTTGTCTAAGGTAGTCGTAGGCATAGTCTGAAAACCTTTCCAAGTCTCGAGGCGTCTCCATACACCACGTACGACGTTTAATTGATGTTGAAACATTATACACTCCTGTTAGAATTAATATGTTTATGGTTATAATTATAATAATAAACTTGTAATGACGTGCCCTTTGTAATTATAAATGCTGGCGACGTTCTACTCACTTGATAAGTTTGTAATATCTTTGCAGACGGTTGTTCTTTACTTTCGCTAGCTATTTTGTTGCAAGATAGGTAATGTTGCATATGCATAACATTTGGCGTCTCCGAACACAACAAAGGATCTAGCATATTCCGTAGTCTCTCGGTTGCCAAACTAAACCTAAGAAGCATTTTAATTATCATCAATGCCTATGAAGATGTCCGGTGTGATTAGATTATATCATATTCAGAAAATATTGTAAATAATACCTGCACTGAACATCTTCCGCAAGAGCTGACAAAATGTTGCACTGCGTATCGATTACAGATTGTAAAGTACGATCAAAAGTACTCTCAGAAACAGAACTAGAGTTATTTAATTCAGAATAATCCTCGCCAGGAAGAACTACCATGTGTCCGTAAAATGTGCCAATCGGAATTTTGCACATAATTGGAGACATTCCGTAGCGACCTATCGTTGTAATCTGATAACGAAAAAGATCATGATGTTACACTCTTTGTGCTGGGATGATTGCATTAAATTACATGATACATTAGGGTGTGAATTAAAAAAGCGCACTACCTTTAAATATCTGCAAACTGGCGGAGGCTGCAGATCACATACTACCAGTGGTTTACTTCCTATATCGCCAGCGACAATAAGACGTGTGCCATCCATCTCCTCGCTCTTGGTCCATATATCTATGGATAGTGATGCTAAGTCGCTGCAGGCGGGGATCATTAAATCAGTAAGTAATATTGGCGATCCAAAATCTAGGATGATGAAACGACGAGCCCCTGAATGCATCCGATCAATTACCAATGCCTGTTGTGGCGGCCAACACAGTAATCTTCCCCATGGAAACGTAATATCTTCTCGCTGCAATATTTATATATATATATACACACACACATATATATATATCAGTTAATTTGATAAAGACATCAACAATTCAGTTAATCCTTGTTCGACAGAGATATAATTTAGATACTAATTATTTCCTACGTTATCGTAATATAGATTATAGTCATTTTCATTTGCAGAAAGAAGAAAAATGAAATACTCGGCTGAGCAGTTCATGAATTATTTGTTTTTGAATCGTAATGTCATATACGATCCAAAAATAATATCACGTCTGTATAGTAAATTTCATAAATAGAATATCGTACAATATGAATGTGCAACATGAATGGAATAACGTGAGATGCGTCTAATACAAAAAATCCGAAGGTAATCATGCAAGTTGCGTATGGTGTGTATATGAGTGTACGTGTATCTACCACTGGTTCAAAACATTAACTAAATTATATGAAACTCAGTTACAAACAGCATTTTAAGGAAGCTAAACGAGTCAAATAGTGAAACAGTACATCGTCGAACTTAGAAAGAGAAACTAAAAATATAGTACAACTTTTCATCTGTGTAAATCTACCTTTTTAGAATTGTTGTCTTCGACTTTCTTTATAGGAGTACTGAGATTTTGTATAGACGACTTGTCTTTTGTTACCGAACTTAACATATATGAGTTAGGCATGTCGCTTTGTGTATTATGCCAAGTCTGATTATCAACAGACATATCATTAGCTTCGTCACAGTCTGATTGTTCGTCAGGTGTGAGTATCAACTGTGAAGCTGGTTGAAGATGCTTTACCACTCTTGCTGTACATAGACTAAGCAGATCGCTTAATGCAGGTGTCGACTTAGCCTGAACATCTGGTCCTAGCGATCCAGCATCCAAGTTCTACAATGTACAATGATTTCTATCTGCATCACGATTCTTCTAATCGAAAAACATCTAATACCACTTTCTTTGTATGCATACTACGGAATAATCTAACACTTGTCGTAATTACTGCTGCTGTAACTGATACAGTTAAATAACTGATCTAGCTATAATACCTCATTGTGTACTCTCATCAAACATAATAAACATAATAAACTTCCCCAATTTTTTTCACCAATGTTATAATCCCTATTGTAATTGTTTTTTTAGTATGATCTTCAGTATGAGATCAGTTGCTCTCCATTGGACTCGGTGATGACCTCATCATTTTTAATCACGATACCATCCCAAATAATAATTTTTAATAAGAAGTCGTTTTTGAATACTCACATACGTATGATGAATGGCTTTAATGTCAGGCACGCCATTGTTATTTGTGGTTGTGCTTTCATAGAGAGTAGCTCCAATATTAATCGTGTTTACTCCGGGATCTATCTTTTCCATCTTGGTGCCATCAGAGGCGGCATGGCAGGTGAAATGAAGAGGTTCGACCTAAAGCAAATACATCGTTTTAGTATCACTCATGAATGGAGTAACAAGATGAATATTATGTTACGCTACCTCAAGAAGCCCCTTCATATTATGATTAGTATATAGAGCCTTTAATTCGGTAGGTACTACTAGTTCAGTAGTTGGATTTGTAGGCAGTGTAAGTAGGTCCCTCAAATCAAAAACATCTTGAGAATATACAGAACTCGATGAAGCCGTGGGTGGCCCTGCTTGTACGTTACATCCTACTGACACATAAGTTGTAGGTATGGGATTGTACATCGGAGGCATCGGTGGTTCTAGATCGAAAAGTTCCGTTTCAAATGGTGTGTTATATAATCCAAACCTGCAAAAATAATTAAGGATTATGTGTCCAATAAGTACACATACAGCATTATCACAGGAATATATAATTCTATTAGGCACACCCGTACCTTGTTGCAAGCAACAAATGATAAGGATTCACACGATTTGACAATTCAGCAGCAATTTGTTGTACCAAAGTAATACACTCCTGAGCCACACTGTGATTTCTATCTAATGGTAGGAAATGAGTAATAAGTAATTGTAACCATCGCAATGAGCCTGCCCACTGTACTTCCACAATCGAAGGTAATAGTGTTACTAAAACCGATAGTACAGCTTCGTCGAAAGAATGTGGTGGAGGTTCGTCGAAATTATGAAACCCTCTGAAAGTACGAATATTAGTACAATTAATTTTATAGTTATATTTCAATGCAACTTTTATTCGTATGATTAAAAGATTACGCACCCACTGCAGAGAATTACCAGTTTTACGCATTTGTGAGCTATGCTGCGGCCGGCATGCAAAAGACAAGTTTTTAATAAACTAGATAATCTTGCTTGCACAGACCGAATTGTTTCTAATTGTAGAGCTTTTATTTCCGCATTATTCTGAATACCGCGCAATCTTGTTAATCTGATCGAAGTAATCCATATCAGGATATCTAATGCAATTGATTGTGCAACAGGAGACCTGCAAGATAAGCTTATTGGTATTTCGTTTTGTACATTTGTATAATTACACGACTTTTTCCTTCAAATACCAGAAAGATTCTTACATATCAGACGTCTGCAAACAAGCTACGCTAAGTAAATTCTCGAAAAATGTTTTGGATTCCAGCATAGCGCAACGCTGCAGTCTCTCATTCGGTATACTCGTAGGATGTACCGATCTAACTGTTATTGATATCTCGTGAATCAAATCACAACCTTCAACAAATGACATACATAGTACAAAATTTAATATGAACACAAAATGCATTTTACAACAAAAGAAGGTATTTATTATGATAAGCAAAGTTATACTTACCAATATAAAAGTCCAATTTTTTGCTGTTTGCACTTTCAACAAATCGTTCAACGGTGCTACCGGGAACAAGTGGACGTACTTCTACTATTCTCAATTTTTTCGAATTAGGTGGTTTGTTCTCTAATAAATTAGTCTTCGACTTTGAAGTAGACTGAAATACAATACATAATTTGTTTTATAAATATACTGCAAATATTTGAAATGTTAGGAACGTCCATTTTTATAGTACTTACTGCATCCTTTGCAGGGTCAATTAAAGCTTTAATATGAACAAGAAGCGTTCTAGCCTTAGAGCGAAACAGTTTTGGACTGGTCAATGTGACACAGCCAGATCGATATGACAAATCCATACAACGATGTAAATCGATAGGTCCACACAATATCTCCGTATTATGTTGCCGCTGATATTCTTCTGTAACTACTGGGTTTTCTCCCTTTTGATCGCTGCCTATACTAAAATCTATTCTTTCATCCACTGGGGTTAATGGAGACTTATGATCTACAATTCTTCTTATATTTTGTTTTAATAAGGTAACTTGAATCGTTGGTAACTCTTGACAAGAAGAATGCAAACTAAACCGTACGTCAACGTGTCCAATATTTCCAGAAGCACTGCGCGGTAAAGTTATCTCAAATACGTGTTCATCCCATGTAGTTCTATATTTAAACAGAGATTTTAAATCAGTATACTTATATTCATAAACATATAGAATAGAAAAGTACTCATTGTTTGTTCAGGTTACGCACGTGTCGTTCTGTAAACGCCATGTTCTCGTATGATGTTGATCTTCAGATTGATGAGGATGTTGTGGATAGCGGCGTTGTCTTTGAGCTTGCATCATTTCACTCCAACATGGTGGAACAGTTGCACCATAACCAGGTGAATGTCGATCGAACCGCGTAAGTTCATAAAACATGCGTAAGTCCGAGTAGGAAAGATTTGGTTTATGGGCCAATATTTGTTCTCTACAACAAAACGAAACTTTCATAATTACCATAAAATATAGCGTGCGTATTCGTACACTGAAAATAATAGTACAACTATAAAAAAGATGATTAAAACAAAACTCTTACGAGAAGGAAGACGATGTTGATGTATTGGGAATCGCATTTTTCTTGGTAATCTCTTCAGCCGTCATATTCACATCTTCAACGTCTTCTTTCTCCTCCGCCGAATCGTCTCCGTCCGTCGTCACGAAAAAGTAGAGGGATCCGTCGCTTGTGCATGCACATAATCTTTCCAGTCCTAAAAGTAAAGTTTGGAACGTTAGGTTTTCATGTCGCAGATGGCTGATTTTTGATAATCATCGTTTTATTTCAACTTACTGTTGCAATAAGCAGCAGAAATAAATTTCTTTCCCTCTAACTTCGCCTCGCTCACAATTTTCAAAGTGCTTAAACTTAAAATTCTAATTACACCATCTCTACACACTAAAGCCACTTGCCCTGTAGGTTCTTGGGCATTTGAATTTGTAGTAGAGTTGGTGGAAGAATTAGTGGTAGGTACTGCACTTTTATCTTTTTCTTGAAGAGGTAAGAATATATGTTCAAGTGGGGCATGTTCGGCAGGTAATTCACGTTTTATTATGGATTGGGAAGAGATTTTGACTACCTGTCCTGAAAAGTCTAAAGCATATACAAGTAACAGTGCATTTGTGTTACTTGTATTGCTGTGGGCTTCACCGTTTATTAATTTCCCTGATTGAGAATCATTATGGTCCCAATACATATAACCCTTCTGCGGGAGGAATTCATTCTCTTCGTCGATATCCATTTGGTTGCTATTTGAGGATGGAGAATCAGCCGGGGTGGTTTCCGTGATAGGACACATGGCAACATAAAAATGTCTTCCATCTTTTGTCGGCGCTACATGCGTGATTTTAAGACATTCTGGTGCTTCGATAGGCAACGTTTTTATGACAACTGGTTCAGTCTTTGTGAATTTCATGATATCTAGAGTTTTCTTATTTACTGTTGTTAAATCGGATGTCGAGGCAAACTGTTCTTGTCCATTGATCGGATTGAAATTCGCATCGAAAGGACTCGATGTGGCAGGTACCGTGACCCCAATTGGTGTTGAATAAATTCCGTTCGATGATAATGCCTTAATTACAGTTGGTGCATAAATGGCAAATTCCGGACTTACTTCGTCGTATAAAAATTTATCCAGCAAAATTTCTTGATATAAGTTTTCATCTCGTCCCTCTGAACTGGCACTAGTTCCCGTACCAGACAAAGTCTTTTTAGTTTTGGAGTCCTTAGTATTTTCATCTTTGATCGGTTGCGTTGTTGCTGCCTTATGATGAAAATCATAAAGTACTAAATAATGCAATCTCGATGGTGTATACCTATCACCCGCTACCTTCATTATATCTAAAGTATCACTGGCAGCACTATTTACACTGTTCATTGCACGAACGAGCGATGACGATGGGGCTAAATCTGTCGTTGCAGCCCACACATTTTCTAAGGTCCTTACATGCGAGGAATTACTAAGGGTAACTGTAACAGCACACACTAAACATGGTCTAATTTTCGAGTCTGTTTCTTCCATTTGTGTAGATGCTGTCGTGCTACCACTAGTTTTCATCTCCTCATTCTGAGAAATAGGTGGACCTATTATAGACAGAGCTGTAACTTGTAGTTTGTGAGGTGCAGAAGGCTTAAAATCAGACAAAGGATCAGCCTCTGAGCCGAGAGTCATTAAATATAATGTAGTTGAGTCTCTTGCAGCACAGAACTGGATCGATTTCTTATTGTTTACTTCTTGATCTATAGGAGCTATATAAAATGAATCTTCTTCCTGCAAAAAAACAGATTTCATTCCAGTACTTATAACTGATCAAAAATAGTGGGTGATATTTTTTTAATGGATTCATTTAGTGCTCACTTTTAATTGATTCATTACATTCCACACACTGATGAAGCCACCAGAAGAAGCTGTAACTGTAAGACCAGGAACATTGGTAGTACCAATAACATCCACAGTTTCTACAGTATTAGAACCAGCTTCTTGTGCAGGAGCAGTAGCCAGAGTGAGAGACAAAGCAACGTTTTGTGTGTACTCCCCTTTTACGAACGGACAAACCGGCGAATGACGCGCGTGTTCCGACCATGGCTCATCTGTAGGTTCCCAACAAATTAAGCAAACTTTGCATGTAAAGCACATTGCCCTATCTTCAGCCGTTGCATTTGGTTGATGATAAAAACCAGCCTGAGCCATCTGGTCTGGTAAAGCCCACCTAGAATTTAGATTACATACACATAATAATTGTTAATTCTAAGATTAAATCTACTGTATTCATTGTAAATGTATTTAATACTTGTAGTTCATGTGTGGCCATTTCGAAAATGTATCTCGCCGTGCTGCTTCGCTAAACATCAATGCTCTATCGGCAGGGGCTCCTTTTAAAGTGAAGCCAGGCAATAGGCCATTCAGTCGTTCGTTGATGGCAGAGGCAATTGGCAATGCTGGTATATGCCGGCTTTGCGCCTTCAATTCTAGTACTAATCTTGAGCATACAACCTTCAAAGACCCATGAGGTAATTCCAAGCATATGGTATGCCACTGTAATAAACAATTCATTGTATATTTATATCAACCCTTATACTACCAGCCGGCCGATATATCGGCCCTTGGTGTATGCGCGAAAACTGCCACCGACAGATCTATCGGCTCAATTTGTTTTACGTTCAGACCCTCTTGCCTCTGAGAGTCAAATTTATTCCCAACAACCCGAAGAATATGTGTAAACAAATATACTGTATCTATGGAAACTTAAAAATTTCCATTTTATTATTTGTAAAATAACAAGAATTCTATTTTAATTTCTACGAAAATTTTGTAAAAAAATCGTGTGAAAAAAGTGCGTGTATTATCAGAATTGGGTGTATATATAAACATAAAAGTTCTATTTTTTGTGGTTACACAGATTTTGCTGATAAAAGCTGGGTCTTGTTCAAATTTCTTGAAATCAAGAATGAGACTAAAGATGCTTGACCACAGCAATGCAATTTTTTGAAGAAGAAAATCAATACAACAAAAGCTGAACAACAGTTTAATGTTCAATTGAAGAACTAGGTACTCAAAAGAATCTAGAACTTCACAGTTAATTACATGGAAACTATCAATATATTATATAAATTATTCATTATGCCTCAAACATATGTGGGTATATTATTAAAGTATCTTATTATATTTCTAAGTAAGATACTTATATCTTATTTAGGTATATAGTAGTTAAAAGAGTGATAAATATGAAATTACTTTTTGAGCCTTTGTTCCTTTGATCTGCTTAACTCGTGCTGCCAAAATTTCACGTGATAATGCTTGGAGGACTTCTTGTACATGATCTCCTGCCAGTTCTATACATCTTAGACACTGATGCAATAATATGGCCTCAGAGAGCAACAGTTCTAGCTTTATAATATAGTCACTCGTTGAGACAGGTGTTTGTAAGATAGTATCCAACAGTAATACACCATTGTAATCACCCCTTACTCCTACTCCGCTTCCATCTGTATAGAGTATTTTATCTACACCATCCCCTAAGTAAACACCTTGTAGTTTTCCATTTAGTTTTCCTATGTTAAACACATATTTCTCTGTAAGTAAACTCTGTATATCTTAAGATAAATATGTGTTCATTATCATTAGTTATAATATGCTATACTATAATGCACAAAGTAAGAATATTTTTCTTCTAACCCTGAACAAAAATACAAACATATCTAACAAAGACATGCCAATGTCAGCAATCCCATATATAACAAAAAATGGCCCTACAATGTTTAGATACTTGATTTTAATTATAATGTTAGAACATCAACAATGATTCAATAATGCCCTATAAAGAATATTCTTTTGTACCATATTGAATCATAGTCATCAAAGAACCTATTTGGGCATAATCTTACAGATGATGTTATCCATAATGATTCGAGAATAACAATGAAAGCAGGACATATAATATGAAACTTGAAAATAAGAAGATTCAAAAGATGAAGAAGAGCACAAGACAAAATGGTGCATTGACAACATTCTGAACGTTGAATTTCTATACTGATATTTAGCTTTCTGCAAATAGAAAACAAGCTATCGCTAATTATTCGATTAGCAAGATTGATTAGTTTTCTTTAAGAAGGAACGACGATATGTAAAAGTTAATCATGCTTGACGTTTCGGGCACGTATACGACCTTGACCACGGGGTACTATTTAAGGTTGAATCATGAATTTCGGGAGTAATTTGAAATAAGAATATCAGTGGAATGAGCGATATTAATAGTCGAAGAGTAATTGGTAGGGAGTCACTCACCGGAGAGAGAACTTCTTTGCAAGATCACTCCAGAGTTGACATCAACTACGTCTACGTGCGCACTGCTAGTGGTAATGAGTAGTACATTTAAATTGGCGTGATAGATAATGCTCTTGCATTCAGAGTCGACATTCAAGTAACCGTCATCTTTTAATAACCACGGATCATCATCAGCCATTTTGCTCATACAGATTACGATTCTCAAAAAAATTTGTCTAATGCGCGAACATCACAAAAAACATGGCGTACTCATCACCGCCATCTTTGAATAGAACGTCAGCAAATCATTCTGAAACTAGTTGATGGAACTTTAACGATTCAAGTGGGTATCGATCTCTCGAATAAGTCTTCTCAAATTTATTTGAATTTTAAAATCAAACGGAAATTAATATTATGGACATACATTCGTTAGTTAATATAATGTTTAATAATCAAAGTGAAGATTAATGATTATCATAAGGTATAATGCAATCGCGTGCGACATGCGTAAAATTTGTTATAAACGAATGTTACATATTTCTTTTTTTACAGATAAGTGATATCGAAAATAATACAACAATGCAGCCTTATTCAAATGAATACAGTATTGCAGTTCCTCCAATATTCAGTATGTATTTGATATGTACACATAAAAGTTAAGAATTTGTATATTCTATTGATCTAGTTCCTATTTATCGCGATCTCTCTCTAGTCGTAAGTAAATCTTCTAATTTCTATATCGTTGATAATGTTTGTACGTGGTTACGGACGGGTTACAAAATGGCAAAGACATTATTTAAATAATCATTTATATATTTAACAAATAGTACTCGTAATACACTTAATTTAATCTTCTGCAACTTCTTCTTCCTCCTTCTTCTTTTTGATAAGTTTTGGTGCCACACATTCAGGATATTTATCAGCTAGAAAACTACGCACTTCTCCATATTCAGCAGCCAATTGTAGCCTGAGTTCATCATGGCCTCGCGTCCGTTCCTGTTTCTTCAAATGTCTTTGAAATGATGGTAGCCGTGTGTAGAACGGAACATATTTTTTCTTTTCCAGTCTGATTTTTCCATCCAACAAGTATTGCTTGTAATCCAAAATCTCGGTAAACGGAATTTCCTCGGGTTTTCTAACTTCTGCTGGAGATGCAATGACATCCGGAAAATAATCGGTTTCTTTACGAAGTTCAACAACATGCAATTTCTTCTCGTTCGCCATTGTTTGATGTGTTTTCTGTTAATGTAAAAGTTGCGATTTATATAAAGCAAAAATTGATATTTCGGCTATAAATGCATGCCGTATTAAAAATAACGTGATTGATATACCTGCCGCAACAGGCCAATAAAAAACGCCTTTATTAGATTTTGTAGATTTTTAGAACCTTCGACTTTTGCATAGATATCTTTTATACCAAAAGCTTCACAGCATATTTTTAATGTCCGATGGCAGACAAGCCCATAACCTTCATGCATTTGTTGGACATATATTTTAGTGTTTCCGAATTGTGTGTTAAAATCATGTAGTACTGTAACAAAGATAGTCGGAATTATTTAGCTCCTGATAATAATTATACAACACACTTATCATATATTTACTGGTATGGTCGTTATATCGTGGGATGTACAGTAATCTTAAAGCAGCTTTATTTTTTGCCTTTCTTATAGCTGTTTTGTGATCAGGTGCTTTTGTATATGCAAATCCAGCTAAACCATTGCCATTCCCTGTTATTATAAATGCATAAGCTTGTTTCTTCCGACCCATGTTACCAGTCATAATAGTTACAGTTTTAGCCTCCAATATCCAGCTCTCAAAACCTTCAAATTTATCTAAAATTTTGGGAAACAAGATTTGTTTTCAACATAAAATGATATATAAAACTAAGAAATTACGAAGTATGATCAGTAGAAAGATTATACTGTTCAGTTAGATTTGAACATAGTGGGTCCTTCTTAAATATAATGTGCTAAAATAAAACTAATGAAAATGCATTGATAAATATTATGGAATAACAACAACAAAAATGTTGTTATTATGGAATTTGACTATAAATTATAAGAGACTGGAATAAAAACCTTCGCCAATTGGATCTGGTGGCCCAACCTTCCTACCACCCGGTTTTGCGCCAGTCCAACCACGTTCCAAAGGTGAAAGTTTCTCACGCTTTCTGCCATATAGAGTTTGTCTCAATTTAATAAGCTTTTCTTCCCTAGTGGCGTCAGGTGGAAGCATACGTTGTTCAAGTAGTTCTCTGCCTTGAAATACTGGGGCATTTAATCCAGGAAACTGTATGTGAATCTTGCCCACACCAATTATCTGTCCTCTATTTAAATCTTTCTTTCTAGCTAAACCTCTTGCTCTACCTCTTCTCTTTCCTGCATTACTTACACTTGTCACTCCTTTCCACAAAAACTCTGCCGTCCCTATGAAAGAACATTTGTGGTTTACCTTTTTCTACATTAGAAATTATGTAATAACTATGATATATACTAGCTACAATCTAGTATACGTGAATGTAGAATATTACTTCTTTGAGTGGATATAAGTAACATTTAAAGTAAAACTAGCTAGCAATCCAAAATTGAGTTTACTTTATCCTGTATTTAGCAGAGAAACATAAGCAAAAAATACAAGGTAATTCAATAGTTATCATAGCTTTATCAATATTTCAAACTATCTAAAACATGTAAACAATGTAATACTTACTCTTATTAAAGAAGGAGCTGGTACTCCTTACATTTTGTTGCAATGGAATAGTTGGTTTTGCCAGGTCAATGGCTGTAACTGAAACAATATTTAAATACTATACTCCTGTAATTTAATAACTAATCACTAGCTATGTATGTTACACTACATATTTTATGATTACTATCTTTGAATGTTTGATATACAGTTTTAATAGAGATATCCCTGGAAATTAATAATAAATCATGTAAGGTAAATAATGTTTATTTCATATTTTTAAATTAGCTACAAGTTGAAGGTTAACCGTCATTGGAAGAATCATCGAATGTTTTTTCGAGAATAAAATCATATAAAGAACGAAGCTATACTGGACAAATATATTAGAAGTATTATATCTTCGAAATACCATTATTTATGGTGTGACATTTTTTTAGAGAATTTGTTATTATCGAACATGCTCGTAACACCCGGTACGCCATTTTGCCACCGACGAGATATAGCACAGACCAGATATAAGTAGACCAAGCACGCAATGCAATCTCTAATTCCAGAGTTACCGAGTCCTAGAGCCCGGTAACGATTTTTGTATCATGGGTGATGTTACCCATCAAAAACATAAAGCAGCTGTTTTTTCATATTTTTAATCCTGAAACTACAAAAATTAAAAATGAAATTATTTTTTCAAGAACTCTTACATCTGTTAGCATCCATATTACTCGACAATTAACAGATATATATGTTTCATTATTCTATACTTATTAAATAAATACGCCACTACCTTATTATCATAGTGAGAATAAAATAAAATTATTTCTTCGAAAAAAGAATAAATACAAAGTGGCTCGTAATGCCGAATAAATTCAGTAAATAGTAGTTTGTTTCAGCGTCTGAAATAAATATGAATCCGTAATTAACAATTGGCAATATATCATTTGAGTTTATGTACCACTTGGCACGAGTCTCATACAATTAATTAAAATTAAGATTCAAGTAGATTGTTGAAATTGTTAAATTAACGTTATATTAGTTCGTATTCGCTCCTTATAACTTAATTTTCCATATGGCGTAATAATTAATATTCGTTTGAGTCACTTAATAAATCGTAAATTAATCTTGTGAAATATTGTTGTATTTGCTATAAATTTTCTTTTCAAGATCCAATAATATATTGCTTACAAATGTAAGAGACTTTGAAAAATAACACTGCCCAACACAAAAAAAGGTTGTAGCAACAAATATGTGATCCTTATAGATTTTGACGTACTCAAAACGAATCTGTAAACCGTTTTTCTCGAACACCATCAGGTTTTAAAAAAATCAATTTTGAAGAAAAGGGTCATTTTTGTCCCTTGAACAGGATGATGAACATATAAAAGATAGACAGTATTATTTATATAATTACAAAAAATGTTCTGGACTTTTGCAAATAAATTTGACGAGACACGCTCCGCGTGCTCATTCTTCGAGACTCTTTTCGAGTTTGCATAAAAATTGTGACGGAAGTATAAAAGTCAAACAGTACTTCTTTGTTGTAAAAAATTATGTGGACTTTTGCGAATAAAATGATGTAAGCTACATTTGCAATATCAATTTGCAAATATGTTCAAACATTAGTTCAATTTAACGAGATACGCTCCACGCGGTCATTTTTCGAGACTGTTTCAAATTTCCAAATAAATTGGGTCTCTGACGAGGATTCCAATTACTCTGTGCGATAGAGAAGACATTCTTCTTTGGAAAGCACTCCTAAAATACACAAAATGGGCTTTGGTGTCGTAAATAAAAGTCAAAAAGTCGCGGAAGTCACGGATTGTCAGCTGAGCTTCTCAAACAGCATCGAGTGTGCGCACTAAACAGTGCTCTCGGAGAACCTCTGCTGACAATCCTTCACTTGTGCTACCCTTTAGCTTTTATTTACAAAATCAAAATCTATTTTGATTATTTTAAATCAATATTTAAACATATTACTTTTAATGACTTAATTTACGGAAATATTAACAACAAAGCTTTCCTTATTAAAAAACAAACAATTTTGGTTAGTATACGTATAGCAACATTTTATTAGTATACGAGATATTCAAATTAAGTTATTTTGCATTTTTAAATCTTTGTCACCCAAAATTCATGGGCAGAAAAAATACCATCCATCTAGCTGGATATTCAAAAGAAAATTTATAGTAAATACAACAATATTTCACAAGATTGATTCACGATTTATTAAGCGACTCAAACGAATATTAATTATTACGCTATATGGAAAATTAAGTTATAAGGAGCGAATACGAACTAATAGAGCGTTAATTAAACAACTTCAACAATCTTCTTCAACCGTAATTTTAATTAATTTTATGAAACACGTGCCAAGTGGTACATAAACTCGGATGATATATTGCCAATTGTTAATTACAGATTAATATTCATTTCAGACGCTGAAACAAACTATTATTTCCTTAACTTATTCGGCTTTTCGAGCCACTTTTGTATTTTTTCTTTTTTCAAAGAAATCATTTAATTTTATTCTCACTACGATGATAAGGTAGTGGCGTATTTATTTAATAGCTATAGAATAATGTAAAATATAATATACATATATATGGCTGTTTTACATCACGCGGATCGCATCATCGCGCATCCATTATGGTTTCTGCTAGTGGCATCCTGCACGTGGTGAGAACTGGAAATCTGCAATAGTTCTAAGTAGAGAATGAGAAATAGATTTCGTCTAAAATTACAACTAAGCTAGTATCTGCTTTATATGTATACTTTAATTAGAGGTTAGGCACCTCGTTTAGCAAAGAACTTAGGAATGTCGTGACGGATATCACTCGACTCTCTTTTTTTTACTCTTTTCCTAAAATATTGTTCGACCATGTTCGCGTATCATGTTTTTAGCGTACACTGTTAACTGCGCGTAGTTCAGAGCGCGTAGTTGTGTTGAATTTCACCGCGTCTGACTGAAATCACGAAAACCCATTTAGAGACTGGTCCTCTGTATTTCGTCCGTGTCCGAATACATTTATCTTCATTATACTTGTTCAACTACATTTTTTTGTAGTTGTTTTTTTTAATTGTACTTCAGTGTAAATACTCTATGATAACGGGGAGTTATTAAAGCACTGATTTTTGTTTCTTTGCCGTGCCAACAATGCAATGGACTGGGCTCATTGAACAACTTCGACACCGGATCTCGAAGAAATATGCGGATCATTAGTGAAATATACTTCAAATGCGGTCAAGTGGTCGCACTGATTATATATTAGATTATATATTAGAATATATATGCGAATATACTCTATATATATTTCCTTATAATGTGTCATAATTTTAGATGTAAGATTAATGTATGGAAAGTTTTTGAGTTGCAATAAATAGAAAGAAACGTAACAAATTGACTTCTCAATTCAAATCTTTCATTTCCATTTCTCTGATGCCAAGAGTTTCATGAATTTCGCGGAGTTCAAGAAATTCTAGGAATCGGCGACAAATTCCAGGAATTGTGAAAACTGAATAACTATAATTTTTTGGTACCCACAATTCTTCTCGAAAACCCCCCAAAATTTGAGGATTTCACTTTTCATTTGAATGGCGCCGGCGAGTCGCCACGACCGTTAATTCGTAATGGCTATTGGTCGCCAACCGCCTTTAGCCGATAAACGGAACGGCGACCACCGGTCGACCACCCAATTTTTCTCAGTGTTCCCGGAATTCCGCGAAATACGTGGGGGTTCTTAGGACATACCGGATTCTTGATATTCGATACGTCGAAGAAGTATAAAAAATAACACAATATAATCGTAATAAGGTCATTTATTGTAATTATATATAAATATATAAATATATGCAATAAATAAACACAGGAAAAAAAAGTATCTTGACGATATCTCTTCGTTCTTTGGTCCGCTTTGATTATGGACATCCCGGCGAAACAAGCAGTGGCCACCCTGTAATCATTAATAAAAAGCACATTAGTTAACAAATCTAACAAATTAGTTAATTAGCACAATTAGTCTTATCCGAAAGTTACAATATTATTTTATTAAAATGGGTTACATGAAATGATTCATGTCTTACGTTAGGGTAGCTGTAAATGTGTAATAATTTAAGTACAACTAATGGATTTGTTTATTAAGGTGTACACAGAAGCAATCGATTAATAAATCAAAACTAGCAGCTTTGTCCGAAAGATAAACGATTATTTAATTAAATTATGTTCTTGAAAATCTTATATCATTAAGATGAAATGTATGCAGTTAATAACAATCATTAAAATGAAATTATTAACATAAAATCCTCCGTAAACTTGTGTGAAATAAATTCTATTGCCAACTTATTTTGGTACATTATAAGTTTAGAGAATATAGGGCTAATGAATATTATTTTATCGAATTATTTAATAAGAACATGCAATAGTGTATTTAAGTACTAATAAATTAATATAGTATTAATATATACAATTAATCTTTATTAAACGTACAAGAGCAAATTGCTATATGAATACATTAATAGATGTTGATCATAAATGTTCTACACTAAATAATGTTTATAAAGTATATTTCATCGCTGAAGGATGCTATATTCAACTCGATATTCCTAGCTTATCTGCTAAGCAAGGTGCTTAATTTTTAATTAAAGCATACACACACAATGGTTGTTAGCTCGGTTGCAATTGTAGAAGAATTCTAATTCCAGTTCTCTACAATTGTTACCAATTACCAGGTCTCACCACGTAGAGGTTACCGATAGCAGTGACGCTGGTGAGTGACTGGGTCGCGGACCGCGTTCCGCGATCGTCCCACCCACCTTTTTATTCTCAGTTCTCAAGGCACATTTTGCTTCGAGTCAAACTCGAAGAATTTGTTGTTATTTAATCGGCCCGCTCGATTAATAATTAATTAATATAAATAATATTGCAATGGCTAAGTTGTAATTTAATAAATTTATTAAATTATCGATGTAGAAAAAAAGTTCGCCACGATCTTGTAATTTTTGACATGACCGAATATTACAACTTAGATATATTATGCTTTCATTATTTTACTGACTTGCAGCTTCCGAATGCACCAAAGGTTGCACGATGCATACTTTCCTGCGCGATGCATACAACGACCGTTGTAACGATATATAATTTCCTTAAACAATTACTAATAATAGAGATATGATATTGTTCTAATTTCGGCAACGGCCGTGGTTTGTTATGGTAAGATGATCGACGTTTCATGATCATCTTACCACAACATGATATTTTGGAAACAAACACTGTCCACATTATAATATTACTTAACGTCAATTCCTCTTGTCATAACCTCTTGGCAATGATTGTAAAAAAGTAATAAGTAGACTATAATTAATTGATTTGTTTGACGAACGAAACGCCGATCATTGTACCGGAAATACGAAACTAATTTCGTATATCCACCGGGCAATGATCCTAAGCATACAGCTAACCTTACAATGAAATATTTTGAAGGAAATCAAATTCAATTGTTGTACTGGCCTTGATTGAGCCCAGATCTGAATCCGATTTAACATTTGTGGAATCATTTAAAAAGAAATTTCCCAGTAAACCACGGAAGAAACAAATATATTTTTATAGAGTTGTTCAGGTCGGAATGCCGTAATATAAGCATGGATATTATTAATAAATTAATCTCCAGCATGCCAAACTGCCTTAAACTATCATAAAAGCGAAAGGTTACCACGGCCGGTATTAGTTTCATTAAAAAATATGATATTTAATATGATTTTCGAAGCGTTAACTTGCTTTCCGATTCTGCCATAATAGGCACAATAAGCATTTTCCGTTAAAGCATTTGTTTCTTTCTATTTATTAATATAAATTCAAATTGTTGTTTTGCTTGTATTTATAAGGTGTAGGTAAATCAAAATTGTGCATTTCAAAAATTTATATTATCATTATTAAACATATACCACATACATTTATATGCAGATGCCAAGCGTTAACTTACTTTACGGAGGCGAGTGTATGTGTATATATTATATATTATATATATGCATGCTAAGAGATGTAAATGTTTTTGAAAAAATAATTCTGTATTTTTTTATTTTTAGGACTAAAAATATAAAAACACAGCTATTTTATGTATTTTTACTAATAACTTGTCTGTGGCAGTGCACAAGTTTTGTACTCGTTTCCGCAGAGGGCACGTTTTCTTGCAGTGAATTTTACCGCGTCGGTAATTTTTTAGTAGGGAAGCACGGAAGCCCATTTAGTGCTTGGTCTATTTATATCTCGTCTGTGATTCTGCGAGTAAAAGAGCGCAAGCGGAAAACGCAACGCCACGCAAATTTTCAAATTATAACTTTCGTTCCAGTAATCGACAACAGATGGCGCTTTCTGTATCTAAATTTAGACAGAGAACATGTATATATTTTTAATAAAGAATCAATTTTTTCAGAAAATTTCTATTAATTTCCATAAAATGTAATAGCTACAAAGTCCATTGTTTGAAGAATACAGAAACACTGTAATATTGCACGTAAGTTTCAGACATATAAACATAAAATCGTTTTAAAGTAGATACAATTATGCACTAAACCATTATTACTTCTAAAACGTAAACATCTGATATCAAAATTTGAAAATACCGAAGATCTGTTGAAACACTTATTGTAACCAAGTTTAAAACCTGTCTTAATTGTAAAATACGTAACCAGGTAAACATAATAATAAATGTTGATCTTAAATCTTAACTCTGGTCTGCACTTTTATTATTTTTGAAATACATTAAATGTAAAATTCATTAGTTTACAATACTGATTTTCGTTGTATAAGAAGATTGTAATTCATATTTGGATCACCCTAGTTTATATATTTCATAATTCAATCTTGAACGGTTGAAATTATCTTCAAGTATCTTTAAAAATAGTGGGTTCCTGCTGAATTAAATAAAAGAAGGCAACATGCCTAAATTAAACAAAAGATGCATAACAATCGTAGGAAATTATATAATCAGAATAATCCGTAATTAGAGCTTTTTATCACTAATTGTGCAAAAAGAGAATAAATTTTGAGAATTCTGAAACAGGTAACTTTATTTTTGATATCCGACGTTCACTAAGATTGAATTGACTTTATTTAAAATGGTTTTCCACAATTCAAACAATCATTTTGTAAATTTGCTTAAAGTAAAGTATGTTAATCATAACTTCGGAAATACGTTGTTATTGTAACAATTATGTTAATTCCAAGTTAGTAAACGTTACATTCTTCTTAGCAGTTGATGAATTATGATTCTAAAAGATACGAAAAACCGACTGATAATAATCGACAAAAATTTCACTTTATTGTCTGACAATCACGAAACGAAACGTCAGCATCGGCGATTCAAATGTTGTCTCCACATAATGCGAAGTAATAAGAAATACTTGACACATCTCCATGTACATTAATTATCTGAAATCTTCGCGAAATATTGTGGCCGATTAACAGCATCTTCATGAGCACGAGATTCCACCGAGTAAGATGCACATTAGCACAGATTTCTAATAAAATTACGAACTCATATTAATTCAGTACAGGGAGCAGAAAATCTTCATAATGAACTGTGTCAAAAATGAACCGCTCATGGCAAGCTCGAGGAGAAGACCGCGACGGCACAGATTATCTCTTGGAAATACGTATAAATTTGTATGAAGAACAGCGAATCCTGGGTTAGACGCGCCAGACTTGAAAGATGATGGGCGACGCAGTCAGAAAAGTACCGTCGGAGGTGAATCTCGGCGAGAAGTCCGGCGCGTGTGCCGGTAGAATTTTTCGAAGAGCGAGTTACCTTCATCCCTTTCGGAGGGGGATGATACAAGGTAGGCCGTACCTAACTGGGTGGCCATGAACAAGGAAATGTAGGATATAACTCCCTCTACGATTTGCCGGGTCTAAGAGAGGGGATGTAGGATTGGCTGGTACGTATAGGAGAGGCGTAGGAAACCGCCAATCGTCTGACTCTCCTGATACTAACCACGCCCCTATGTAGAGGAGTAGAACGTTTGAACGGATCCAATAGTATGACGGGAATTTAGTGATTGGTGAGGTTTATCCAATAGCATAAGAGGAAGAGTCGGAAGGAGTTGGTACGAGGGTATATCCCCGCTGTCCCCTCTTCGGTTAGAGGCGAGTGTTCGCCCTTGTTCTCTCCTCACACGCAAAAGGGGACATCTCATCACGACTCTTGGTAGCAGGCACTTCTCCGTAGTGGGCACTCGACTGATCGTGTCGTCGTACGGGTTTCTGGGCACGGGCGCGGGTTCTGGGCAGGAGAGGCTCTGGGGCCCTGGTGCTCCCGGACGCGAGCAAGCAAGCGAGCGAACGAGCGAGTGTGAGCGAGCACGACCGGCCGAGCGGTGGTCGAGTGGGTCTAAGCGGCCGTGAGGACCTCTCCAGGAGTACCCGACAGTCCTCCTCTCCATTCATTCATTCATCCATCCATCTATCCATCCATCCATCCATACATCCATCCAACGACGCGAGCAAGTCTGCGAACGAGCTAGCGAGCCAAGCCAAGCCAAGCCGGGACGGCTATCCATCCATCCATAGCTCCTCTCCTACGGAGAGAGAGTGTATCCTCGACGAAGGTGGAGGCGAAAGCGTAGAGTGGTACATCTACCATCGTCTCTCTATCACCAGAGTCCAAGGACTCGAAGACCCCCCGGGTGATTTCAGTCGGCCGCCGGCCGGCTCTGGCCGGCCACTCTCCGGGACCACGTGTTCTTCTCACTGTTTATCTACGACTATCGTCACGAAGATTACACGTCTTTGAACTCTCCTGGAACTTTGCGACGGGTGTCAATGTTGCCGTGTCAGTGTACCTTGCACGAAGTGTGTCTTTTAACGAAGATCACCGGATAACTACCGCCTACTCCAAAATCTCAACCTCGATACTCTCCAAGTGGAATCGTTTATCTGTTCTGCTGCACCAAACCCACTCGATATACGAAGAAATAGAACCCGATTACAGTCCGCCGACGGCCGGCTCTTGCCGGCCACTGTCCTTGACCACCACGTGTCCGATCGTGACCTGTGCTACTTGCGAACCCTTTCGCCTTCCACCGTGTCTTTGACATTGATTCTCGAAGCCAAGATTTGTTCACGAATCTGGAAATGCTTTAACGGGAAAGCGGTGTGGCGTTATTCGAAGATCTTCTCGAACGTAAACACACGTTATGAGTGATGCAACTTCGATGGACATTCAGCATTACAATTTCACTATTGTCTCTTTGGAGTTTATGAACTTATCCCCTTTGTGAACTGTCCGGAAGCGATTGTTTTTAGTGAATCTGTGGATTAAACTGTGGATTAAACACGCTCTTAAGGATTACTGTGACTGATATTACGACCGAGTGACCGTGCCACTGAGAGTTAATGTAGCGGTGTACCCCGTATATTATATTATTTTGAGTGCGCGCCAGTGAAAAACGGACCGTGTGGAGTGATGTAACGACAATCGGAAGTGTATATAAATCTGAAAATATAATTCTGCTAGAAGACTAGTTTGTCTACTCGAAGAACGGCGAAGGAGTAGTTTAAGAAAACTGATCGGCAAGCAGCCGAGATTTCGAGCCCACCGAGCCCCCGTTCCGTAGCGTTAGCGGCAGTAGCGTCATCATGTCAGGCCGTTCTCGCGGCTAGCGCCGGCCTCACGATTTCACGAAGCGCGAGCTTCAAGTACTTCGACGGCGTCGGCCTCGCCGAAATGAGCGGTGGTAGCGGCGGCGGCGGCGGAGGTGGTGGAAACGGTGCAGGAAATCAGGGTAATGGTACGAGTTACCATCAACATCAACAGCAGCAACAGCAACAACAACAGCAACAACAACAACAACAGCAGCAGCAAACGCAATTGGAACAAGCAAGTCTGTTGCCAGACCTGAACGGTATTGAACTCGCAATAAGCCTTTCGCCAAAACAACACTCGTCTCACGTACAAGCCGGTGGTGGCGCTCACACGACGCCGTTTAGCGTGACCGATATTCTGTCGCCGATCGAGGAATCGTACAGAAAACTAGAATTAGCTGCGGCCGCCGTCGGCGTAGGAGCCGTTACGCATTCTCAGGGTTCGCCTTATGGGAACGCCTGCGGTGCTCGTGTAGGCGGAAATACCGGTAGTTCAAGTGCGAGTAGCGGCAGTCCGCCGCTTCACGGCGGATCGACACCCGGTGGCAGCACCCCCGGACCGGTTTCCGGTGCCAACGGCGCCGGTGGAGGAGGCAGCAGTGCTGCCGGTACCGGACCCGGTATGACCGCTATGGGAAATCCTTACGCCACCATGCAACTCACCTCGCAGTATCAATATTGTGCCGCCGAATTGTCACCTTATCACCATCCGGGACCTGGTGTCGGCGGTGGTGCTACCGCTACCGATCCGATGAGATCTCATGGCGTACCATCGCATCATCCCTGGTACGCACCGACACCACCGACCACCAATGATCCCCGATTTGCCAGTGAGTATTTTTGGTTATATGTATTTTAGCATTTTTCCCGGCCCGGTATTGTTGCAAAGGGTTGCTTTCCAAATAGTGTTAATACGGAAAGTTCACCATTCAAGAAGTGGTAGAGCGAAGGCACATTTGCGTTGCGGGTTTTTTACACGTTTCTATGTCCCTCAAAATAGTTCGAGTCAGTGACATCTATAACGTTGATTGTTAGAGTATGAAGTACTTTACTAGGTACTGTTTGATCTTTAGAAGTTTCAAGTATTCCTAGCAAGTTTTAAGAGCAAGGCGAAATCGTATGTTACTTCTCAGTAGAACATGTCCATCATTATACTGGCGAGCAAACAATGAAATAAGGCACAGAAATATAAGAATGTCTAGGACAGATATCTTCTATCAGCAAACAATTCTTTCGTATCGCACGATCATCCCTTACGCCTGTGGCGAATCACGTCTGGCCTGCTTTTATCGTTTGTTGTAACAAGAGTGTTACATTATACCCATACTTAGTTACATTTAGCCAGGGCCCGTCGGTATCGCATATCAAAGCTTACAGCTCGGTGTCGTTTAACAATATTGGATTGTAATAAGAGTGTATGATTTCCCTCTTCTTTCGAGATTTATATCCGCCCACTGATAATACACTATCAAGGATATACCAACCTATTTTTCTTTAATCTTTTATGGAAGTAAAATAATATGTTATCGTACTCATTATGCACAATGTTGTTAATGATTTAACATCTGCTATAGTACACAGTACAAAATGCAACATTTTCTTTCAAACTGCTTTTATATAACTCCATTTTTATAATTTGACTTTGATTGGTTTCCCATGTCTTTCTCCATATATTTTGAGTAACGCCCTTAAGAAAGAGTAGCATGAATGCCGTTTGAATATCCACGAGGATAGAAAAGTTTGACGTTTCACTGTCCACAAAAGATTGCGGTGCGCATACCGTCGGCTAACAATACGCGAGTCCACTCGCGTCCTTCGAACTTGTGTCAACAAATCCTCGTTTCCTTGGATTTCTGTCCGTCGCACGCTCCGCACACTTTGCTCGACGATTCCAATGGGAATAAGCGGAAGACGATGGGGATGTAGAAATATATCGATCCAGGTTTTCGAAATGCGTGGCTAGTGGACAGTACGGAAGATTTTAGTTAAACAAATAAGCATCTCCCGTCCTTCGAGTAGCGTAGGGTGCGGGCTTAACCCGAGAACATCGATTATCTAGGGTATCTTCGAAATTCAATTTTGAATTCTTTTTTTTGTACGCGACAGAATAGTTATCGTTGGTTTCACATATAACATAACATGATACGTACACTGCCGGTCAAAAGTTTGGGATCACTTGCTTTGTCTTCATTCTAACGTTTAAAGTAAATGTTAGAATGAACATTAAAAGTAAATAGAATATAAAACCTTTGCCCATCTTATCATTTTACCATTAATATTCAACTATTTTCTTGGCACCTGGGTGTAATAAGATTTTGTTACCTTTAAAATAGGTCGAGTTCGTTTATTGCTATCGGTCGGTTTTTAGTTTCCCCGCAACAAATTACTTTACTACAAGAAGGTTGGCAAACTATGCAGCAAGAAACATTACACAAACTTGTTGGGATATGTCAAAAATATGTAAAATAGTAATAATGAAAAAAGGGGGATACTTCGGCGAATCGCGTATTAAGCGCAATGTATAATTAATATAAAAAAAAATATACGAAATTTATACAACTCTTCTATCTTATAATATCAACATACATCAACCTACAGATATAACCAAGGAAAAGTATCCCATTCCATTTTAAAGACAAGATATTTAATAATTTGCTTAACGCTAGTAAGTGATCCCAAACTTATGACCGGTAGTGTATGTAATACATTTTAGAAAGGATGACAGATGTTATCTAAATTATTATTGTGTTATTTGGTAGCAGGTAACATAGATATTAACAAAGCATCTAAGAAACGAGTATACTCTATGCAAAGTATCAATCAAGATATTAATAAAGTACCAAACTTTCGAGCAAACAAATAGAAAATAGCTTGTGGGGAAAAATTAACTCCAAGGCAACAATGCCGTACGTTTATTAGAAACGGACACTAAGTCGATGACGAGGTAGAAATGAGAGTCTATAATTTACTGCCCTGAAAATCTTTTGTTTCTTTATAAATGTAAGAGGTAGTCAGAGAATAGGAACTCAAAAAGTTTACCTATCATCCGTGATACCGCATGATTATACGGTTAAAAGATGTCGAGGTTCTTAACGCTCTTCTCCATATAATGATTGACTCAACGTCGGTGGTCAGGTAGGCCATTGGAAACGTCAATTTTACTAACGAGAACCCTGCACGCGTCTTGTATGCTCGTCATCCCCGTCCACCTTCCTATTGCCACAAGTTACGTGAAACGTTCAACCTTTAACCCCTCGATCTTCCCCCTTTCTATTGTTCCAATCTAAATTTAACCCTTCCGATATTAAAACCATTCAATACAACGCGATGAAATTAATTGCTGAAGAGAAAGTAATTGACAACAGAGTATGTCGCAGAGGTAGTAAACATTTTAATGTTAGATAGGATTAATAATATTTTGATTAATCGACCTTCATTAAAGATCGTATGTCATTAGTGTCAGAGTATCAGGTAAAGAGAATTTAATATATTTTAGTTTTTGGTCGACTAATTATGAGCATGTAATATATTGTACTATAAGTTTGCATTAGAAGAAATTAAATGTAATATATACCATTGAGCTCTTTGTATATTAGGAGTAAAAACTCATTTCTACTCTCTGAAATTTGCGAGTTTGCGAATAGTGGGCCAAACTTAAGTCAACACTTGGAACCCCTGAATGTTATTGGATGGCAATGATGTATGAGATAAGATATTCTGTCGAATATCTCGATGGATTTGCATCACGGTAGTAAACAAATTCTAGACTGTTTGTTCCTGTTCCCGAGTGGTATTTCTTTCTGGGACCCGAGGGCTCTGACAGGTCTTCTTAGAATAAGTTCTCACAGACATAATAATTCGGAACTTCATCTTGGACCTCCCGTGTTCCATGACGTAGCACTTTGCGAGGTTAAATCGTTCCTTTTGTGCTCTGCCAGAACGATGTCTTGCCTCTTGACAGGACTTGGCCAACTGACAGGGGATGGACTGTTCGTTGGATTTCAGTAGCTCGAATTCAGAGACCGACTCGTACGCCATTCCTCCGTCGGATCAAACGAATATTCCACTTTCAGTAGTCATTCAAACCTTAGCTGTGCCTTCGCTCTAAAATGCTTCATTCTTCTTTCGTAACTTATTATTTTATTATCTAATAATTCTCCATTTCACTTAGAATAAGGTGTTAGTTTATACAATTTATATGTGACCTGATTGTATGCATGCTTTAGTATATATAAAATAAAAAGATACCATACCAAGATTTAATCACTCTGATTTCAAGTGATTATTCTATTCTACAATACTCGAAAATGAACCGTCTTGTAAAATCAAAATCTTGTTTTAACGGAATATCAACAATGGATTTACCCATCTGTTGTTGATTTGCAATTTGATAGACCAACTCTTTCACCGCTTATTTCCTCGGTTAATTGCGCGTGTAGTCGAAAGCAACCCCGAGCAATCGAAGAGTAGTCGACGTATTAAAAAAAGAGAGGACAAAGTATACTATTTCCGGTTCCTTCTATATGTTTTGCAGTTTCGCGGCTAATGGGCGCCGCGGCCGCGGGCGCCGGGACCAATATGGCCGGTTGCTCGGTGGGCCAGTCGATGGGCGACGTCACCAAGTCCTCCGGAATGGGCGTCGGCGTCGGCGTCGGGGTTGGTGTCGGTATGGGCGTTGGCCCAATGCAATTCCCGCTTGCTCAGAGACGAAAACGACGTGTTCTCTTCACCCAGACCCAAGTGTACGAACTTGAAAGGCGGTTTAAGCAACAGAAGTATCTCAGTGCACCTGAGAGAGAACATCTGGCCTCCCTCATCCACCTTACACCTACTCAGGTATGTGGCTATCTTATTTTTATATTTCTTACTCTATTAGGATCGTGTAATATGAAAGTTCGGATTTCTTATCAGACCTTCACAGACTTTACAGACTTTGTGTCCTCTAAAGACCGCGCCTTTTGAAAAGAGGAATGTTTTGTTAGAAACCAAAGGGTGGATCTTTCGATTAATAAAATGTTTATTCGAATTAAAAAACTAATTTTTCTTTCTCTTGGACTAATCCGCCATTTCATATTACATGATTTAATATTGGTTGTTTAAATTAAAGATGCACGAACAACCCGGATCCAATTATAATTATTTACTCGTACATGAGTTGTAGTAAACTTCGATTATACGCGTATGCAGAAATCGTGTCTCGTCAATTTTATGATATTTACTCGCGCAACTATCTGGTCTGTAAAATGTTAAGCATTAGACGACCGCGGTATCCGTTAAGAAATCAATTGGTTCGTATAATAATTAATTACCCAGAATGAAAATATTTCGCATTTAAGTCAGGCGATATGAATCGGGTGCCTTAACGTAACCAATTTCTGATGCATTCACGGTAATCAACGTGTGAATTCATATCGAATACTCCAATTGAGTCCAGCTGGTTCCTCTGGGAATATTAGAGGGCACTCGAGATGGTAGATAGACATAGACGTTAGGAGAAGGATTAATTGGTGAGAGCAGATTAATTGCGGGAGGGAGCAGGTGGGGTATATCTACGTCTCTCGGCCAATCGAATCGATCGGTTTCTGGGGCGTTGGTTGCTTCAAACTTGTTACTGGTAAATTTCAAGGCGACTCCTTTCCAATGCAGGTGTTATTCCATCATTCCATCATTCCACATTCGCAAATAAAACAATATTTAATACCGATTTAAGTATAATAAACTACACAAGTCCTGGCAATTACTTCAGATTACAAAGTACACTTTAATGCACTAATATGCACTAATAATGCACTAATACACTTTAATCACTGTTTTAAACAGACACCATATCATCATGTCATGTACATATGTACAATGTACATACATAGATTCTACAAAGGAAGTAATGGTCCACGTTTTATTTTAATGCAAGTAACATTGTTTATTTTATGAGATATCATTATTTGAAACATATAAATATAATTATTATTTATACTAGTTATACTTTTCTAATGCAATAACGCGTTAACATTAACGCAATGTCTCTCACAGAATAGCTTTCTTGTTTTGATCTAAACGTTAGCGGAGCAAATTATGCTGACGGGATAACGCAATCGAGGATAAAGTAGTGGCTGAATATCGAAGGAGAAGAAGGGTTCAGGTTTTTAAAACAATATTTACATGTCATTCAATTGGAATGACTTTTCTAACTGAAGATTCGGTAGTCCGTCTTTCTACCTGGTCGAATTCCATCTCTCGTGGCTCGAACAAACATGTCCTCAAGTACTCTTTCGAACATAGGACCCCGGACATCATCACCGTAGACAAAATTTACTTAACACTTTCGATACTACATTTTCTCGGAGATATTCACAAGAGTTTTGTTTCTTCTTGTTCATCGTGCATTCCACGTCAATCGATATTTATCATGTTTAAATATCACTGAATAATTATTTTCATTATAACTCATATAACATCTACAAATCCAGTGTTTAATATGTGGCTTTCCACATGCTGTACTAAATAGCGACATACCGTATTAAATTATTCGATTTCACTTGGAACAAATTGGCTAGATTTCCACGTGTATTTGACTATTTAAGGAAAGATTTAGTCGAGCGAGCATTTAAAATGGCCGACTAACAAGTAGAGGAGAATCAGATTTTAACGAGCAATCTTCATTGGACAGACAGGTCTGGCAGACTCGATGTGGCGGTCTGGCAACAATAAATAATTGTTGTGTAGCTCATTGGTTGCATCCTGCGTTCATCCCCTTGTTCAGTCTGCCGTTTCGTCTACCGTGTGTCTCTTTCTCTGATCCATTCACCGGTATTCTGATACTCGTTCTCAGTACAATGTACTGTACACATCATTATCCTCATAAATACTTTTTTAGATTATTGTTGATAAAAATGAATATTCATTGCCACGTCTTACCTCTGGAATCATTGAATATAATGACGATTATTTATACGCCAGCAAATAGCTGTATAAGTGACTATAATTCTAAATCATTAATAATGTTGCACGAGAATGAAACTTCCAGTTGGTGATCTATGGCTTACTTCAGACAGAACTAGGTTCTAGTAACGACACGTAAAGTTGGTATCGTAAAGCTTTCAAATCTCGCACGAGATCGCAACTACAAAGTGCATCAATTACCGTTCAAGAAAAATGGAGGAGGAACATGGTTTTCATCCATCGAGTGGGCGATCTTAAATCGTGTGGTTTAAAGCGGAAAGCGCGCACGCGCACGCCCAAACCGGAAGTCGTCGATGCACTCCATATTCTCGTGATTTCTCTCTCTCTCTCTCTCTCTCTCTCTCTCTCTCTCTCTCCATCTTTCTCTTTCTCTTTTTCTGTGTCGTGCATCAGGAACGCGAAGTCGATGCGGATTGAAGTACGGAAGTCCGCAAAGAGGGCTGATTGCAATCAGCCGTGGATTTTGACGTGCGCCAGGGGTGTTCACCGTAGAAGCGGTACATAAGTTTCGATAACGAGTTTCAGAGTCGATGGCACTCGGATCTCGCCGGAGCCGTGAATGCTGGCCATGAAGGCCACCGTCGAAAGCCACGATAAAGAGAATCAGATGAGAAAGAGGGGAAGTGGGTGGTGGGGCGGGGGAGGGGCAAGAGAGAAGGAGTCAGGGAGAAAAGAGAAAGAGAATCGGTAGAACGAAGGGAGTTGGGCGTTCTATGTATAGTATATATCGCAGACTCTTGAACTTCTGGGGACAAATAGAGCCCAAACGAGCGCGCCTCGCTCCCTCTACGATCCGCACACGTATTTGTATGTACTTCTCGATATGTATACAGTATGTACGAAGGGTATGTACGCGTATATACCTATGTACATTGTACATATACTGGCTTTCTGTGTGTGTTATACGCTGCCACCCTGCGGTACCATCCACTTAGGGCCACTCAAAGTCTACGTACGAAGTTATACCGTAGGTGGCCTACGGTGGGTTGCGCGGCCAGACTAACGAATCATTATGTGAGAGCTACTACGTGAATCTTAAATTGGGAGATTTAGAAGATCCCGAAATGGCACGTAGTAAAGGGAAGATCGATTTTATGGAAAGCTTGAGGAACATATTAGAAATTGATTAAAATCGTAGGAATAATTACAGAGAAATGGAGCGAGAGTAAATATATTTAACGGCGAAGACGGTGGGGATTTCGATGAGGAAAAAAAGGCTGTTGCCGTGCGGCAAATTCGAAGATACTCGAGAATGAAAAATTCTTTCGAACGAAATCGAGGATCGATATCGAATTAACGAAGCCAACGACGTAACGAATGGAGTAGGTGTACCGATCGTACTCTTGAAGAATACTCGAACCTCGAGTTCGATACGAGTACGCTTGTCGAGAGCTTGTAAAGGATCCGGATAGCGAAGAGAAATAAAAAACTAGGAAAAAAACGAAGGAGAAGAAGAATTTTCCGTCTATCGTTTGCCCGATCGGCGGGGCAAAGTGCCGCGTCGACCGATATCGGCATAGGACATAACGCAAAATCGACCTCGATTCGTGTAACGAGACCTCTCGAAGAGCAACCTCGAGGAGAGACTTCTTTCTGATTGTTGAGACCAATGATGGATGACGAGATTTACAGCCACCGAGGAAAAATATCCTACCCCTTTCTCTCCTTTTCTATTCGCCGTATTTACATCCCCGGAAAAACTTAGCACTCGTAAGTTCTTTCGTTTACAAAAGCATGAGTCAACCGGTTAATTGGTACTCCTATCTCGTTTGCTTATTCATCTTCGAACATTTTCCACCATTACTCCCACGAAGAACAGCCACGCCATATAACAATAATATCAAGTCGTATACTATAGAATTCGGCAGAAAGAACAATTCTTAAACCATGTTAACGGGTTAAACGTTAATTACAGGGGATTTCGTGATTATTATGTAAGAATGCATTTGTTTTTCAAAAACACGTGGGCTTTTATTAAAACCAAAAGTAAGCTGGGCACATGATGGTTACCTGAAGCGTTTTGTTATACAAAATGGCTTCTTTTTAGTAGAGGAGAGTAGAAGAAAGTGTTAAATTTAGACACGTTGAGGTTGTCTCTCTGTGACACTTATTTTGCACTCTCGTCCACCGTTCCTTTCGTTTAACGTCTCTGGTTCTCTCCTGACGTATCATCCCCCTTTTCCGTGTCTCTCTTTGCCACGGGACACACAGATGGGTCCCTCCATTTTGCGCTGGCATTGTTACTCCAAGTGCAGTTTCCCCTCTCTCGGTATTGTTAAAATGGCTGGCCACTCCTGGCATTGTTGTCGGTATTGTTATTATTATCGCTACTGTTACCGGTTGCGGCCGAGTGCCGAATACAGAACCGGAGGACCGCTGTAGCCAGCTGCTTCCTCGAGTACCGCATTACACCCAAATTACACTCACCCTCTCTCTCCACGTTTTACGCCCCTTGATCTCCTTTCTTTCTCTCTAGCTTTCTCAAAATTTCACCTATTCGATATACTATTCTTCCACTATAACGCCATTTTCAATTACAAACTATGAATTTTCCTCAAATTCTACTTAGAAAATAATCCAACAAAATTCAAACTACACCATTTTCTTCTTTATACTCTCTTTGCTTTTTATCCTTCACGATCTCGATTCTTTCTCCCTGGCTTTCACAAAATTTCAGCGGTTTAATAAACTATTACCTGCCATATCGCCATCTGTCAATTCGAAAATAGGAATTTTTCCCAAATTATTCTTAGAAAACAATCAGTGAACTGCCTTCAATGAGATTCCATTCAGAGAATGTCTATATTACAATTGGTTTTAAAGTTTCGCTTATGAATTCGAAGTACGTTCGTTAATTTAATAGTTAAAAGTCGCGGTAACTACAGTCCATTCATATCGGAGGTGAAAATTATATAGGAATTTTCTGGACGACTAGGTCGGCTCAAAGAAACGGTTGGAAATATTTCAGCCGACTCGCGGATTCTTAAATTGATCGTTACAGTTTAATCGCAAGAAACGATGCCGGGATTTTCGCAAATTATGCCCGACGAGTTACAACGAGTTTAAAGCTCGTTAAAACACGAAAGACCCGAACGGAGAGAGAGAGGTTAATTAAAACGAAGGAAAAAAACGTAACGCAAAAATCACCCCCCCCCACTCCCTGGGGATTTAGTGCGCGCCGGTGGTGAACCAGAGGAAACGGGATGGGGGTGGGGGTGGGGGTGGGGGAGGACATTAATTAAAGTAGGAAAAGGCATGGGCAGTGTGATCAAAAGTTAAATAATTAATATAAATACGAAGTAAATACCAGATTGAAATAAATGGAAAGTACCGAAGGTAAAATACGCGAGCATACAAACGACCAGTTACACGGGTGCTTTCTTTTTTTTCGCGCAAAACCGATTTGTTCCGTGAACAAAGGCGGATAGATCCATTATAAAAGCGCTCGATTGTCTACGACCTATTTTTTTCTAGTTTACATTTTCAACCTGCCAAACATCCTTTGACGGAGAACGCCCTTCAATCGTCTCCCTAATAACGAGGTTTACATTAATTACACGGTGTTCAGTAAATATTACACCTGGGAACGAGGGAGTGAATTTCCGATGAAAATGTTGAGACTTGCACTGCCGAGATCGACGAGAACGTGCCGTTTCGATCGACTCGGAAACCGTACGGATAAAATATAATTTACTTAAGGACAAGTTAAAATCCCTTCACCTACCGGGCACTTAGCAAACAGTATTAAAGGGCTCGCTCCTCCTCCGAGTGAGTAAATTTGTAGCGTGCTCTCAGAGTACATAGAATCCCGGGCGTATATTACGCTTAACCGTAACGTAAGTTCTCTGCACACAGTATTACTCCCTGCGTACATATATAATATTCCCTGCTCGATAAACAAGCGGAAAGTTTTCTAAACAGGACAGATTTTCTGCTTCGAAAAATGATGTGTATCGAATGGGTTCACCGAGAGCACGATATACACTACCGGTCAAAAGTTTGGCATCATTTGCTTTGTCTTCATTCTAACGTTTAAAGTAAATGTTAGAATGAACATTAAAAGTAAATAGAATATAAAACCTTTGTCCATTTGATAATTTTACCATTAATATTAAACTATTTTCTTGTCATGCAGGCACATATTGTATTGGCACCTGGGTGTAATAAGATTTTGTTACCTTTAAAATAGGTCAGGTTCGTTTATTGCTATCGGTCGGTTTTTAGTTTCCCCGCAACAAATTACTTTACTACAAGAAGGTTGGCGAACTATGCAGCAAGAAACATTACACAAATTTGTTGGGATATTTCAAAAATATATAAAATAGCAATAATGAATAAAGGGGGATACTTCGACAAATCGCGTATTAAGCGACATGTATAATTAATATAGAATAAAACCTACCGACAGATATAACCAAGGAAAAGTATCCCATTCCATTTTAAAGACAAGATATTTAATAATTTGCTTAACGATAGTAAGTCAATGAAGCTGCGCTGTTTTCATGCTGCACTATTTTAGAAGTTATAAAGTAATATCGAAATAATTTATATTTAAATTAGGATGGTTTCTATGCGAAATAATCAAGTTGGTAAATATCCAAGTGAATTATTAGTGCTTATATTATATTGAATAACAAACAGTAACAAGCATACCTACAAGGTATCCAGAAATATATAATAGATACGAATTAAATTAATGGGCCGAAGAGAAAACAAGGATGTCCTATTAATCGCAATTTCAAGAGCTAATGGTTCTTCATAACTCAGTACAAAGAGATTTATTATGGCACGTACCTTATGAATTATTTATTATTTAGTTGTGACAACAGTTGAGTATCTGCGAAATGAATAATTGTCGGTTATACATTTATGAAGGCAATCTCATTTAATTCCATAGGTTTTATTAACCAATTAATTCACTGCTATTATGAAAGATCGTGTATAAAGAATGGAAATAGTAGAAGGAAGATTCGATATGAAATGCGGCGACATAGAACGTCGAAGACGATCGCTCGCGCGCGGTTGAACTACGAGGATAATCATAATAATGGGTTTACCTACCCCCAAACTTATCCCCGCGATTCAAGCAAAACCACCCTTGCACAAAGTAGAAGAGGGATCGAGGACCGAGGAGGACCGAGGAGGAGCGCGTGAGTTCAATGCCGCGCAAACACCTTCGTCGAGGAAACGATCGACACGATGCATCTATGGATTCTATGGATTCCTCTTGATCCTTTGATTCCTAACGCGGCGTCATTAGTTTCCTTGAATCTTTGATCCTCGCACATGTCTGATAGTATTCGTCGACACGAGATTATTCTGAATATATCAGACGATAGTTACCTCATGGTAATATCCATCAACTTCTGAAACGCAATTATACTATATTGAATACCATAAACTCGCAATTATCTAGTATTATAATGTTTCGAATGCTTCTGTGGCTAAAGATAAATTTTATAGTGTAATGATTGAGATTACGCTGGACTGCGCTGAATTATGTCCAAACATTAGAGTTGTTCACCAATTGATTGAAATCAAAGTCGTAATACAAGTGTAATATAAGATTCGGGGAAACTATGGCACACGCGTGCACCCTGCGAAATTCCTTGGGTGTCGAAATGCATGCGATTAATTGGACATCCTGCAACGCGTGCGTAGGTATATCTCTGGAGTGCACTCAGGGCTCCCTCGCATAATAACGCACGCATGAATATGTCGTCGGCAGTATGTGGCCGCCGTAATTGCATTCTCTCTCTCTCTCTCTCTCTCTCTCTCTCTCTCTCTCTCTCCGTACTAGGAATACCTGAGGTACAGGTACCTTAACCAACAGATACCTACAGGTCATTGCAAAAGTCATTGAACCAAGAGGAATTTCTTCTACCATTATTCCCCGAGCTGTTTGTGCTGCGATAAAGCCAGGAATGTGTTAATCGGTTACAATATTAATGCTGAGCTAAGAAATGGACTATATCGAGTTGACCAGCCGAATTTCATCAATGGATATTAATTATTAGTACAGATTAGTTGTTAGAAAGCAAGATGATAATAAATATCTCTCGAAATACTCTCCATATATTTGTTCCAATTACCAAGATGAAGAGGTAATTCAGAAGTGTACTGTAAATAGTGGAAGGTGGCTGTCGTAATACGACAGCAATTTCTTTTTATGGTCCGCCCTGTAGCACGGAGGCGTTCTTTGTAATAGCCCGGTGCACTTTCGAGAACGAGGCAAGGGTGCATACATTTCAACCGCAAACATCGGGAACCCCTGCATTTGCGTGCTCCTATTGGATCATCCCTGCCGTGAAACGACGACAAAATTAGAGAGACGACTCAACGGGAAAAAAAAAGAAAGAAGACGATCAACGTGCTAAATTGGGGTCCAGAGTCTCTTTACACATTTCGACGTTTAAATTCCGAAAACCCGAAGAGACGGCCTCTTCAAGTCCGTTATCGTATAAACATGGAAAAGAGCGTTTCACTTCTTAACGCGAAAATGAGAGGGCGATTTCGTTTGGCTCGTTATGGCGAAACTAGAAAGTCATTTATATTTGGTGGCCCGGAAGACCCTCGGTTTTCAGAGAACCCCGATGGGTAATCGGTAAGTCATTCCCGGCCGATGGCATCGAGTTAAAACAACAAAAGGGAGGCGGATTCGTGTTTGCCCTCGGGCTACCACTCAGCAGGGTCAACACGAGACAATTAACAGCCCTAATCATAATTTGACGCTAGTTGATCCGGGTATTCACGAGTTCATCCTTGCGGTTCCCCATACTTCGCGCATGGATGACAACACGAAGATTCCTTCTTCTAAAAACACTGCTTCTCAATATAATGATAACCATCTTTCGCAACATTGTCAGATCGTTCGTTCTCTCAATTATGTGTTATTCTAATTGGAGTAAAATAACAGTACTACCTTCATTTCATAAACATAAATATTAAATATTACAACGAACGGAATATGATATTACCGCACTTGAAAATATCTTTCTATATTAATTCATCCTGTAGGTTTTTTTTAAAATTATAGCATACAATGTTGGACATGGTGTTTAAAATCATTAATGGGATATGATAATTGCTTCCAGTAAGTTAAGATATTCGTAGATAGTATTTCCAAATAAACATTCGGAGGCGCACCTGCGAAAATAATTCTTTGTCGAACACACGAAGTGAGGTGGAACACAGAGCAGTGAAAATGGAGATGAAGTTCAGGTACATAGTGAAATGGCGTGAGCTTGTTTACCTTGGATGGGCACGCACGGCACGTCGAATCCATAGGAAAGGGCTCGAAAGTAGCCGCGGGGGTCCATTTAAAGTTTACTTAATACCGGGGAAAAGGGGAGCTTAGCTTTAACTTCCGATTAACTTGCGGTTAACTCTACTTGAAACCAGGTAAATGAAACGCCTTCCATGAGCGTCCATGCGGATTTCCATCGGAATTCCTCTCCACTTTCCGCCTTAAGTCTCCGAAAATTCTGAAGGACCTGTCGACACATTCTTTCTCGCTAATTGCTGGAAAATGAGTTTTTACAAGCTATTTAGTACCGGCCACCTATACTACTAGTCATAGCAACCTTCAACCTTCATTTTATTATCACAGTTAAACCTTTCTACCTTCATGGTTGATTATTGTTCTTCATCCATTTCGCTCTATTTTATTCATTCTATTCTATTTATTTGGAAATACTGTCCCCGATGATCTTAAGTTACCGAAAGTAATTATCATATCCCATGGTATAATTTAAGAAAAAACTTCCTGGATGAATTAATATAGAAGGATATTGTCATATTCCGTTCGTTATAATATTTCATATTTTGTTCGTGAAATTAAGGTACCACCGTTATTATACTAAAGTTAGCTTTGTCCACTTTGTCTCTATAAAGATACTCTATTATTTATCTTTTCTTTATCGCTAGGCCAAAGTTAATTAAATTGCCATTTTCCTCGACCATATGATATTAATGATATTGCATTACCTGAACGACAGACTGGAAACTCGAGAATTTGCTTTATCCGAATAATTATTTCTGTAGGCATAATATGTTCCTTATCGTGAGGCTAAAGTTAATTAAACTACCATTTACTAGAGCATTAATTAACCTATCTAATACCAATAAATCTGGAGGGTAGTTCGTCAAAGGGAACGCCTCTATGTCAAGCATACACGCGTACGTGACATTCGGGAAGCATATCGAGTAGTTGTTGGCTCGTGTGTTCGACAGAGAGACAAGCTTCGTAGGACGGAAACAGAAAGGGAGTGTGGAGAAGGGGGTGGTAAAGTGGACGATTGATCAAGTTAGCGTAACGTCATTAGACGGCGTATATTGAGGGTTGACGCAAAACGGCACCCACCACCACCCTTTGCAAGTACAACAGCTTCCTCGGCCAATTTCATCCGACACCAACTTTCCGAGGATTATCCGGTACAACCTCTATATACCCTGAAGCTACGGCCTGAAAGCTATGCCTTCCTTTAGTGAGGGTTCGATACTCTGTTGCGTATATAAAGGTCTCCTGTAATTGCCGTCTGCAGAAATTGACACTCAAAATACCCCTTTAAGCTTTCAGCTGATTCTAATTGTTAAGAAATAGTACGTAAGGTAACTACTGAATTTCCCGTGAGGCGTCCGACATCTATGTACAGTATATGTGTATGTATATACATATAAGAGGACTAGTTTTGTAAAGATATCTGCACCGTAAAAATTCAGAAATAGATCTCAAAAAATACAAGGAACTTCCACCATTTCCACAATCTTTAACACTAATGAATTGTATCTGCTACTATATTTATTAGAATTCTGTAGAATCTTTATTATTCGTCATAAATTTCTAGTGTCAGTAAACGCGGTAAAAGGAAGGGAAATGGTCGAGAGGATAATCATGAGATACTTACACTGAATATCAGTGAATAGTAGGAAATGTTCAGATTGATGTACTCCAGGAAATAGTCAGTTTGATGCTGATCAGTGTCGGTGGAGTTTTACTCGCAAAAAGTTCATCTCGTTAGAAATCAGCAACCACCTCGCATTTCTTTTTTCTTCTGGGCCTACGCACACACCGGTTATATCCCTATCTCGTTGAACTTTCTCTGTTTACACACCGCAGCGTTGCGGGAGCTACGGACAAACGGTACTGACGGACAGGCCGTTCCCTTAGAATAACAATTCTCCCTGACGGTTCCGTCCCATCTCAATCGTCGGATCTTTCACGTCGGTTGCTTTCGTGCAGACTCCATCAGCGTCACTTTCAAATCACGAGGTATTAACGTTACTTCGATATAATATATTCGACTGTACATATCCTATAACGTTAACTTGCTCAAAGTAAAATGTCTTAAAGTTAAAATGTACCAATTGCCATAGTTTTAACCTTATATATGTATAGATGTATCATGTTGCGGAAGGAAGCAAAAAGTGTTTAAAAATCGACCTCCTAAATTCCAGAAAGATCGGAAGTTTACTACTTGGAGCTTGTTTCCGAAATACTTCCGCTGCGCGGAAATTTTCATTTGTTACTCATTTATAAGTCCTGTTACGTTGTTATCTGGGGCCCGCACTGAGTGCGATTTGCGGTTTGTTCTGGTTTCATCTAGATTCGGAAATTTGTGCAATATTACATCCTCTTGCAGGTTTTAGTTTTACGTTTCGTTATAAGTTTCATTCATAAGGGGAAGGGATGCAACGAATAGGCCACAGATAAATAAAGAAAGTGTAAGAAGACGTATAAGTAAACCGGTGTTTGTAGATCTCTCGAAGCGAAGGTACTCCGTCCGCGGCCGAAACTCCGGAGGTTTCGAGGCTTCGAGGCTTCGAGGAGTGGATTATCGGTGGAAAAGGAATTAACGAACGGGAGCAGCGGGAGAGTACTTCCCTCGTCTAGTACCTCTTGGTGGCTTTTAGATAAGGTCTCTCAGCCCTACGCACCAGTCACACCACAAAGCGTACGTGGAAACTTATGCACCGATAATATGCGAAGGGCTTCACAACTTCTGAATATGAGTGCTTTTCTTCCCAATGAAATTTCGTTGACGTAATCATCTAAATAAGTGTAATTCACTTCGCACTTTTAAATACTGTCTACTTTTCACGAGTACTATCTCTACGGTCAGATACTAACTCATTACTTCATACCATTACATTCAATGTTAATAAACCTTTTAAAAATACCTTAACCCTCGACCATATTTAACTTATCTGCACTTTTAATAATTGATTACCACAACATCTGTAATACTGTCCAATATCTGCAACTTAGAATGAATAAGATACTCGAGGAGAATACGACTTAATAACGAGCAATTAATCAGGTCGAACGCAAACGAATCAAAATACGATCTCTGATGGCTTATGATCGCACGTGATACCATACACGAGCAAGAAAGGAAAAGAATGTCGGAGGGTGGTCGATCCAGCGAATATTCAAGGAATTAGACAGACGGTGGTAGACTCTTGAGACACGGTCTACTGCACGGGGCCCCTTAAAGTGCTTATGTTGCATTCTCGGCGTGCATAACACCGACAATGGGGGTTAGATGGGGGTTACATGGGGCCAGAACGGTAGTGTACCGAAGCGGGTTAGAGCCACTCGAGTAGAAGGTTACAAGCAGCAACATTAAATCGGATGGGTCTTTGATTCTTGCGATAAAAATCGGACTTATTTATACCTTTCACACGTGCTTCTAATTTGTCCTATAAACTTCCTTTTCAACCTTTTACGTTCCACTGGAATGTATTCAATAGAACATCACCGGTAGAAGAAATCTTACAATTCCATACCCGGGGATTTCCTCCGACAATATATGTCCGCACATGCATTCATTAACACTATGAAAGTGAATATAATAATATTAACCCTTCTCACTCCAACAGTTTAACACGACTGTCGAACGACAACACCAGCTTCTCCTGTATCTCCGGTATCTTCAAAAGTAATATAACCTCGATAATAATATTTAATAGATTAATTATAATGGATTAATGTGTGGTATTTCTTAAAACATTCATTCGGACTGAGAAATAGTAGAATGCCTAACAGGCACACTTAAAGTGATAAGCGTTAATAATTATTTGGCGCTAAGATTACTATCCTTAATTTTTATTCCGAAAAGTATTATTTCTCATAAGGCGTTAGTAAGATTCCCTGGTAAACCAGTGGAAAAGTGTTGCAATTGATTTTGTTAATGTTCCCACAATAGATGCGGATTTCTGCATATACTCGATAGAGGATTAAAGGTTAATCGTGCGATATAATACCGCCGATTGTTTTCACCGGTTAACAATAACGCCAACGCGATCAAGAAGCCCCTATGAATTTGGCATAATGCATAGCACGGATTATAACGCGGTTCTGTCATAAGCAGATGCCGATCTCGATCCCATCCGCGCGGTCGGCTTCCCTAATCGCGTTCAATTGCCGTAAGGGCGCTTTCGAGCGGCACTCCTTCAATTCGCATCGCTGCTCCTTCCGAAAAACTTCACGAAACTGGTTCACGGGCCGTACGCGACACAGTTTGCTCCTCTCTTATTGTTAGACAACTAGACAACAAAGATTAACTGCAAAATAGCCGATTTCATTAACACCGGAACTACGGAAGGCGTCAAAATGACGGGACCGCGGAATTGAATAAAAACGTTCAAGTTTATAAGGTTCGAATTTCTGAGATTTTTTGCAAATCACCCGATTTGATTAATTTATCTTTTCCATTCATCCTTATTTTTAAGGACGTATAGGTGAATGTATAAATATAGCTGAATATATAGTCCGTAGTTCTAGTGTTAAGCATCATCCTTCTGAATATTTAATCTAATAATCTTTATAATTTGAGGAAGCTTACTCTGTTCAAAGAATCGTTTATTAAAACCGTAAAATCGTTTAATAAAATCGTATATAACTTTGTACGCTAATTAGGTACTCCTTACTTAAATACGTTCTTTCGTATCGACTAATTACATTTTCTAAGTTATTACTGTAAAAGTTTGGAATACCTTCTTAAAAGAATTTCTAAGATTCCCTGAAAATCAAACAGATTGGATTTCCCGAAACAGAAAATAATCTTTTCGAACTCACAACAAATTCTGCGCCGTGACCTTAAGTTATTATTTTCCCGTTTACAAGCGCTTTAATTCATGGATTTTCATGGACTTTCTAGAGCACGTTCTGAATTCGCCGGGAACGAGTGATTTTTCACAACGACCATATAATCCTTCACATGTTCCAGTGCTTGACATCAAGAACTCGAACGGGTCTTCCTGTAAAATGTACTTACTGTTCCTTTGTAAATCGTGAAATGTAAATTATATTTTCTCGCAATTCCACTTTTCATAACATGCACTAGGAAAACTTCGAAGAACTATTTTTGATTAACTAGTCAGGTTTAAGTTCTTCCATCGATATTTCGCGCTTTCAGTAGCACGAGTAACTATTGAAAATCTGTATTATATTCGTGGTAAAGATCTGTGAAGATTGATCCAGGCGTTAAATCCCTCTCGAAGAAATAACAGACTTATAACTGCGGATTATGGGTTTAGGGGAGCAGCAATGGTTCCTGGTTACTATAATGTGCGTATGACAAAAGGCTTGCACTCACCCCTCCTAGAAAAATATTTGAGTTTTTACCTGACGACTGTTCCTGCACAAAATGTGTCCTTCGTTTGCGTTTTAAAAAAAAATTCGTTTCATCGACTGGTAGAAATTCTATGGGTTGTCTATGATTCTATCGTCACCAACGATTTCGACAAGTACAATTTAATAGGTTTTTTCTGGTTTTCTTGATCTGCATTAGAAAACCATGACTAACTGAAGCATTATTGAAAAAAGACGATGGTTAGCGCGTCTAATTCCGTGGGAGTCAGTGGTGGCCGACGATGAAAATATTACTAAAGCTCAAATCAAATATATTGCTATTATTTGAAAAAATTTCGAAATGTTTAACACTAGGACCACTGACCAAGGAGGTCAAAATGACTTGTTTGCCATTTTCAATTAAATTATTCGAATATACCACGGTGAATAGTTCGAGATTTCATATACTGCATACCGCGGATAATTGAATCCATTATATCCTTATATCCTCCAGCCAGTGAGTATATATTCGGCAGTTCTAGTGTTAATGTTACCACACGATGTGGAGTACTTAACATGTTAAGCGCCGTGTCGGTCATCGGTGAATAATATCCTGATATTTAGTAATAATAAATAACAATAATAATAAATAACATCCTGATATTTGAAAGAGAAATTTTAAGATTGTGAAAACAGAAATATGTAGCTGGATATTGCTTTTATTAATATTATTAAATATGACGATTTGGGAATATCATGATTTGGGCGTGTTAAACACGTTTAATAACTTTAATCCCAATCCTGTTTGTCGATTGTACCATAGAACTGATGAGGGCGCAACAGAGAAATCGAATCGTATTATATTAAATAGCAATATTAAAATATAAAAGTAAATCCCTATTTGGTTTCCCAAGAACCGAATATGAAACGGTTACTATTTGAAGGTCATGTATACAGACTTAAGTATTGGCATATTGATACCCTAAGTCGCATGGGTTCATTAGCCAATAGTTTATCCGATCGCATAGATCTTTCTCCAGGAAAGAACTCACATTTCGGAATTTAATCCGCAAGCCACATCGCCAGCATTTCTGTGCTGTAGAACTTTTTTACATTATTATTGTACTTTGTACACTTTATCTACTTAGGTACTACTCGTGTATATCAGTTGGCTTGCCTGTTGAATAAATGAAATATTGAAAAAATGCGATACCCTGATTCCTCCACGAGTTGTACTAACTAGTTGTTTCACATTGTTTCAGGTGAAAATCTGGTTTCAAAACCATCGATATAAGTGCAAGAGGCAAGCAAAGGAGAAAGCGATGGCGGAGCAGAATGCACAGAATCAGGTAAATATTAATTACGTAAAATAATAAAGTGTAAAAAAATGTGTGGGAAATTAGTGAGCGGCGAATTAATTCACGGTGAAAGAGGAAATGGTATTCGACAAGGTGGAACCGCGTCCGTCGGTCCCGTAACTCGCGCGAATAATCTGAAATTTTCAATAGATCGGATTTTGCGAGCGATTTTCAAATAACGAGGGGCGTATTGGTGAAAATATCGAGCGTTACGAAATGAAAAGGCTTTAAATGAAAAATATTCCATGCCGTATAAATCCTCGCATCCACATCATATTTCGTTTCGAGTGGCCACTCAACCAGCTCGATGCGATTCTACATTCATTTCGTTATTCCATTCCAAATTTTGGATGGATCGCGTTTCGGCCCGGCGTCATCTCAACTTTTCCGTGTTAAACATATAATTATCGAAAATAGTATTTTCACGAATTTTCATCGAATTTGTATATTGCGTATATATGTGGGCAAATATTATCAGTACAGGCAAATCACCCGTCAAACCATTCGCATTAATTTCTGCTAAAATCTCGAATACTTTAATTTTAATGAATTACAATTAATGTAGAACCAAGTACAATTTAGATCGCATTATGCGACGCTTCTTTTCCATATACTTTAAGCAACTCGAAGAAATTCTAAACCAAAATAATAACGAATAACCTTTCAGAAGATACCAAATCAGGGGGAAGGTTTTTTTCCATATTTAATAATAACGCAATCGATCGTCGAGATAATATAATTGCGATTCGGAACGTGCCGTGTCTCGATCTCGCGGTACGCACTGTCGAATACGAATCGCTTTATCCATCTCCCTTTTCCTTCTGGAAGAATAACATTGAAAAGAAATGTCAGATACGCGATCGTCCTGATATACCCAGATTCCTCTGAATACATTATATCCTCACCTATGCGGGATCACGAAATATTCGATCACACACTTCCGGCAAATCGTTCACTTTCAATTACAGAAAAAAAACGCTCCTCGGAATATTTAACGACTTCAAAAAGTAGAGTCCGTATTTTATCCTAATGTTTTTCAAGTCGTTTTATGGAATACAACCGTCGGGTACATTTACGGTTTTAAAATTCCTATTCAATATTTCTGGTAAATGTTCGTAGGGAATTATTTTTTTGACACTTCGTTATCAGATTTTTTTCAGAGATAGACTATTTTCTGTAAAGTATGTAGGGGGATAAGCGACACTTCATAGACAAGGGTTTTGCGCGTCGATATAAGCGGATTTTTATTGCAGATTTTCAAGTATTCGGAAACGCTGACTCCACCGAACCATCGAAATTCGATGAAAATATTTCGAAGAATTTCTATCGTCGTGCAAATACCTCTTGATAATATTACCCGGGAATTTTTATCAGTAGAATATTTCAACCTCGAATATTGTTCGTGATTCAATATTGATATACGTTAAATTACTGCGCAAACAATAAGACCAAACCAATTAACACGATTACGTTTACCATCAAAGCAATATTCAACGCAAGTTTTATAAGCAAAGCATATTTTATAAGCAATAAGTTAATGTATAAGTAAGTATGTTAATATCTTATAGAATCAGTCATTTTTTCAATGACATTGTAGAATTAACATAAAAAATATCTCATAGTGAAATATTCGGAGAAGAAATCAGCCGAGAAATGATCTCTATAGAAAAGACTAGAAAAGATAGAATAATTGATATAAGCACGGTTAATTAATTCTGTGTAGAAACATCAGGTGATCACAAAAGAGACGTTGGAAAGATACTTTGGAATTGTCGTTTAAAAAACATTGATGTCCATTGAGAATAGGTTTGAAATCACGATCGATCTTGTCAGTACTCGATGACACAATAGAAAGGAACATTGTCGCGGACAAGCGGTAGTACGTAAACAGGCATAGAGTATTAATGGTGCTGAAAGTTATCCGGTGGCCCGATCTACAAATCGTTTTCTCCCCTCAATTCGTCCACGGCAGGCCGAGCAGCCGCCCCATAATTTACTCGTTAGTTTTTCCTGCCCCCGTGGACAAGAACCGAATCTTTCTCTCTTCTTCTTTCCCTTTCTCCCTTTCTCCCTTTCACGTTCTTTTTTCGTTCACTCATCGTGCTTCTTCTTCCTCTTCACGTTTCTTTCTTCCTCCTCGTGGGTCTCGATTTCAATTCTATCCACGGCTTATTTACCCTACTTGTTCCATCCTGTGGAACTTTGCTCGTATCTCGATCTGAGTCGACGATACGTGTAATTGCGAACCCGCCCTTACTCTACACACATTGAAAGAGGAACTTGCATGTAGGCGTGGTTGGTTTATTATCCTAATTCTTGCACCTAATAAAATGTATCCCTAGGCGTTCACTTCCGGATGACTGAGGCTCTTGAAATATGGTATTCAAGTTTTAAAGGGTTATTTTATGATGATAAAATATTATAAATAGCAATATTACATATTAGCTGATTAATTGATTAGTTTATTGTGTATAGAATCGATTGTCGGGATAATGTAATATCATATATAATATATTCCATGACATAGAATCATTGTGGTCATAAAACAGAACTAAACGCACGTGAAATCATTGTACGACTTTTTATGCCAACCTTTGTTTTCTGTAATACAAGATAAACGGGTATGAATTAAAGTCTTGCTATAGAAACTAAACTTAAATATTACGAGAAGAAGTAATCCGTTTGATACAGAACGGCGAACGATGATACCATCGACGACGACGACGACGACGACGACGACGACGTTGACGTCGACGACGGGGACAACGACGGGTTGGAAGGCTGTGCTCAGATTTTTTTCCCCTTTTTTTCGTTTTATTCCATTTCCTCCCCTCGTGGCGGTAAAAAATTTCAAGTACCGGTACGCGAGCGAGCGAACGAGCGAACGAACGAACAGGAGAGAAATAACGAAAAAGAAAGACGAGGAGGAAAGAAAGAGAGAGAACGCGCGCGAGAGTGTGAGAGAGCGAGAAAGAGAGAACTGGTAGGAAGTAGGAAGGGAGTGAAAAAGAGGGGGAGCGCGGAAACAGGAGCTCGAGGGCCGGTCGCCATCTTGCCGTGAGTACAGTCACGTACAACACCTGGTCGCGAATCGGGGTTACCAATACTTATATCGATTAATCATCTTTTAAAATAGCTCGTGAATCTATTATTTAAAAAATATCGAATTGATTGCAGGGATGATTTACGTAAATGTAAGCGTGCCTTTCTAAACTGTGCACATAATAAGATTCAGACTTTCATCGTGTCTTCCCTTGTGATTGGAATTTTCAAATTAGTTGAATATCACCCCTTTTTCTGTCAGTTTACGGGGATAAGATTCTATAGTGTTTTTAAATAAACATGTGAATATATTAATAAAAGTTACATAGCTTTCGGCGCGTCTAAAATAATCTGTATAATCATCTTTATAGAAGTGAAATATCGGTCGAAAATATCAATAAGCAAAATCTCGCCGAGGCATCCTTTTTTCCTGGAAACTGTTTGAACATTATCAGAGAGGGGAGTACCTAATGTAATTACACGTGCGGTAAAACATCGGTTATTAGATTGAAAAAAACCACTTCCTCGTTTACAGTACCCATTGAATTCCATTCGTCGCGGAAACGAGAGGTCCCGGTAGAAATCTTTTAATATCTCTTCGTTTTCTTTGTTCGGCCGAGGCTTCTGTAAAGAACGAGACGGAGATGGCTACCCCAGCCACGGAAGGTAGCTTTTAGTTAATTACATCAATTTCAACGACGAGTGTTTTTTTTCCGCGGGGCATATCCGTCTGGGACTCGGGCGGCACATTAAGATATTCACCACTAAATATTTCTCTAACGAATCACGCCGCAAGGAGACAACAAATCACGCTATCAGTTCTTCGCCCAGCGAGAACAATTTCAATCTTTTCTTGATCGGTAAGAATAAATCGCTTGCAGAGATTTCTAGAAGTATGTTTTAGAACTTACAGGAAACAATTCTGCGTGGTCGGCAATGTTTAAACTTAATATTTTGACAGACCTTAAAAGGGATGTAAGGTATTGATAATGATAATGCTTTCTTCGAAATATATGAATCACGGTAGTTGACGGTATAAACGTAATAGGATCCATAAGTTTCGCTGATCGAGTAGAGCGGCAACATTGAGGCTCATTATGCAGAACTGGTGGGCCTTCATAAACACGTACTACTCCGTTCCTAAGCACGGCCATTTTCGCCGGAAATCGTTTAACGCGTGTTGAAGTGGCTAAAGTGGCGTGACGCGTGACGCGTGACGCGCGCGCGGACCGTCATGCGTTTAGCGTAATCGTCACTTTGTCAGGCTGAAGTGCATGGCATGCCTGCACTTATGTTCGCGAGCGCAACGTGCACGTAACTTCGTACCGGCCACTCGAATTAAATCCTAGTATACCTCCCTAGTATACTTCTCTCGCGAATTTCATCAAAATTCATTGCGGTTGAAGGTTTTCAAAAACAGCAACTAAGCTTTCCACAACGTAATGCCTTCCAGCGAAGAAAATCACGCAATATTTCTGATTGAAAGAGCGAAACGGAAATAGCTTCTGTACTTGATTTAGTCATGAGTAGGCGGTTTGCTTGTTTCGCCGTAACTAAAGTAAACGAATAGAGACAAGTACTGGTCGAAAGCACTGATTGCTGGAAGATCCTGCTAGGGTCCCTTGGCTAGTCGGGGCGTTATTTTTCAATGCGATTATATTATTAAAGTGCTGCTGCCGAGGAGATCGAAGAGGAATGTCGTGTACCGAATGTTGATACAGCTGAGTGGTCGTCCCGGCAGGTACTCGGCCGTCTTGCTTCGGCTTCTGTTTGGCATACTGTGGGGTCCCAACTCGACATACTGAATCTCCTCGCGATAGAAAGTTCGAGCCCATCTCGAAAAGGGGGAGATGACTATGTAGTGAATGTTGACGAGGCTGACAGTACGGAACGTGGTCCACGGTAGCTGGTACTGTTTATTCGTAATGAGAGACCGACAAGCCTACTACGTTCGTCTAGTTGAATGCTGATCATGTGCTGTCCCGCGGGTTAAGTACCTGTGCCCACCGAGTCACGTATTTGCTCGGAACACAGAAGCGCTTAGCTAAACCGATGCCGTCCCACGTCTTCCAAGTTTACTCTTCCGTCAAAGTATTCGTGAATCTTGGTATTCCGACAGAGTTAAGAAAAACCCTGCACCAGTAGGCATTAATATGGAAGTATGTTCAGTAGCGTGTCAAAAATGATCGTTATTCCTTAGGATTACACGGGGCAGGCGGAAATCAATTTAACTCCCAAGTACATTCTTAAGCTACATTTCTTATTGCTACATTTGATTTGTAATTCCACGTGAAAATATTCCATTAACGACTCAGGATTTCTTACTGTTTCAGAGTGCGAGTTCACCGCGACGGGTGGCAGTGCCGGTGCTAGTGAAGGATGGAAAACCGTGCGGAAGCGGCGGTGGTGGCGGAAACGAGGGAAGTCGCGGTGGTCCAAGCGCGGCGTTAGCTAGTCCAGCACCTCATATGACGGCGGCGTCGAGCCCCCACGGCTCTCATCATGCCGCGTCCTCCTCGGTGTCCCATCACTCGGTCGTGGGCGTGAGCCACGTGATGTCCTCCAGTCAAAGTCTTCAACATTGCGCGTACACAAGAGCGAGTGCCCAACAGAGTATGCAGCAGCAACAGCAACCGCAATGCGGCGCTTATTTGCCACTTCAGGGTCGGGCCTGGTAGTGCGCGCCATCCGCGGCGGGGGCCGCGGCCTACGCCAATCCCTCCGTCGCAGGCCCATGGGCCCTCGCCGCGGATCCAACTGCTTGGTATGCCATACCGGAAGACAGTCCTTAGAAGAATCGGTCAGAAACTCGGTGAAAACTGAGGATTAACACTGACGATGAATATTATTCTCGAGCACTCTGCTTCCGAAGTATGAAGAGCCCAGCAGGAAAATGACACAATTTTACAGTTTGATTATGCCAGGGTATAATTGGATGATACCGCTTACCAAACTGAATAGTGTCGACGAGAGACAAAGAGAACTTTAATACGGTGTAAACTGATCACGACGATTATCTTTTGGAGGGACACGAAAGATGTGCAGAGATATACGAAAATAGTCGTGATTCAAGAGACGAGTTTCAAAGATATATGACAGAAGTACTCTTGGCAAAGTACTATACTGACTTTAATGAATCGAATGAACAGCGAAATGGTAAGAAAACAAACATGTTCGTACTATATATGTGCAGATCAAGCAAAGGAAGATTAATGAGAATTAATAACGTAACATATATGATTATCGAGCATCAATGACAGTCCTTATACACCTGGATAGGTATAATAACAAGTAAGAGTTACATCACGTGAACATTGAGAGTCGTTACCGCAATATGAAATCTTAAGAAGATAAAGAGTTCTATGCAGGGATTCAGTTGCCCTTAAGTAGTATTTCCACTGCACTTGTCAGACACGTATCTTCGATACGGATCCACCAGCATAAGATACACAACTAATAATATCACTTTGGAAGAAGTAAGAGTACCATCACCCGTTCTAAGTTAAAATTCTAGAAATCAGAAATACTCAAGAAGAGAAATCGCCATAGAAATTCTTCCTGAAAATAAATATTAACCGTATCAGCTAAAATGCCTGCCGTACTCGTTTCGTAATCAGTGGTGTTCTTAAATAATAATAAAGATGAAATTCCCCGTAATTGACAACGTAAGAATCACTACTGAAGAAAGTGCAACAATCAGTGATCTTAATTCGTATTGTAACTCAGAGAGAATATTTCGTTTATTTACGAACAATGAAAAAGGTGTCGTATAAAACAGTGAACGTAATGAGTTAAAGAACCGGTACATTGGTGATACGACACATTGGTATCATTTCTCTATCGCGAACCCTGTATTACTTTGTGTAGAACAACTGAAACAATGAGATTGTGGAATGTGTTGGAAGCAGTGGAACACAAAGCGTAGCTATTCCCAAACCCAGAAATCCGCTCGACGAAATTGCAACGCGTTGATTCGGATTCCCTGAAACCGTACACTATCCATGCCGTGATTGCGACTCGATTTCACCAAACGTGACACCCGAGACGCATTCGTGACACTGTTACGGATTACTGCGACAACAACGCATTTCACTAAATATTTCTGCTTGACTACGACGAAAAAGGTTTCACCTGACACAAGGTCGAAATTCAATTCTAACTGATTGTGAGAGACGAAAAACAAATTGTTATCTGTGCCTATTCGATACACTTACAAATTGAGGTGGGAGATGATCGTGTTAATATTAAGAATGTTAGGGAACTCACGATTAATATATTATTTTGAGAGCTTCCGGTAATGGAGTACTGACGTACCTATCGATCCAAGCACCAAGTCGTGAAGTCAGAAATACGTTAATAAGTTAGGAGAGGACACTGATTCAACGGCACGCCGATTTTCTAAGAAGAGAAATTAGTAGTAATTTTAATCGAGGACGAGCACTCAGTAATATTTAAGTCTTACTTTAACGCGTAATATTTTTGTCAGGATTTGTAAGTAAATAATCATGACGCACATTTAACCTACAGTAATATATTTTTTCAGCGTCTGCGAGAACTATAAAAAAAGAAAGAGTTGAAAGGCGGCACGGGACAAAGTGCGAGAACCGTGCGATCTAAAGAATATCAGAGAAGGTAAATCGGTGGAGGTTTAGTAAATCTGTGTTTCGTTTTAACGATATTCGCGTCCTATTCAGAAGGAAAAAAAGGAGCCTCGTAGATCGAGCGTGTTTCGTGGAATCGTGTCGCGAAAGTGTTTCAATGGACATGTGCGAGAGATACGGGTGTACATAGTAGATGTATATTATCCGTTTTACTGGAGCAACGGGAACGTTTTGCTCCTTGAAATAGTAACGCGGTTTGCTCGTGGAATCAGGAGGATTCTTTCGCGCAGTTTTCTATTCGCTTGATAGAGGCAAGGTAAAGGGAGCCTCCCGGTAGAAGGGAGAAACCGAAAGGAAGAAAGAAGCGAAGGATTAAACAGCTTTTGGAATGTTCAGCGAGCATACCGCGTACGCGTATATATAACGCGCTGTGATAACGAGGTCACAGGTGTGAATTTTAAGACGAATGTAAATATACTTTAGGCACACACGCGTTTCGCGGTAACGGGGAGTAAAGAACACATAAAGGAAAGAATGAAAAACTACGACTACTCCGTTACCCTGTTCGCGCTCACGTCGTGTATAACACAACGAATTTCTAAAGGATTCGCGACCGGCAAGAAACGGCGGGCGGTTTATTATACATAACGTTTTAGAGAACAATGCATTATTGACATTAATATAACGATTACGGAACACAAAAAAAGTATATGATTGACGAATAGCGAGTAGCGTGTGACGGTGAAGAAATTAGAGATTATTATAAAGTTTTGTAAATAACGACAGAGATATTAATAAAACGATACTTATTCAAACACTGAATTCAGGAATAATAATCTTGTATACTCGACTTCCAGGTACGCACATATTTCTTATTCCCACTTTAAAAACTTAGCCACGAAAAAACTAACATCAACATACCGAGGAGGAAAACACATCGATCAGGGTACTCACAGACTCCTCACTTCAACGCTCCGTTACGAAAACAGTACATATACATAATTAGCATAACATTAAATATGATCATAAATACACAATCGTAAACGCATTTATAGATGATGCTGCACGTGGTATAATTTATACTACGAGAAAGGACAACTACAACAATTACCTTCAACTACCTTCCACGACTATGCCATGAACAACTATATACTGTACATGACATGCGCAAGTCTACTTAAATTCATACACATCATTTACTTTTACGCAGAATAAACGTCCTTCGAACACACAGTTTGCCATCCTGAGCTGCTAAAACTTACAATCAAAAGTAGACACCCCCGACACTCCCGTTCATATCTAACAATGTCCACCCTATGAAAAGGAGACTAAGAATGTTTCATTACATCTCTCGCGATTTTTGATCGTTTCGTTTCTCTTGGCACAAGAGTGCGGTGCCGTTGAACACCATGGAAACACCCTATCTTCCAAGAGAAGAGCATATACCCCCCCAACTCCAGAGTATTCCTGGCCCCGTAACGTCGTAACCCCCTTAGAAGAGCCGACGGTGGTAGCTACGATTATTAAGGTAAGCCGATCTCAACGATAGGTTAAGGTTAATGCCCGGTATGCAGGTACACAGGAGCCACCAGCACGAAGTCAGTCGGTTGTTATTGGATATTTTCTGAGGGTCTGAAGCGGGACTTAACCTAGGGTTGGATTCCAGCGATTTATTAAGAGCACCCTGACTAATTGCTTCAGGAAACTGAACGGCGGGGAGGGTGATTGCAGGTAGAGACCCGTCTATGCCACGAGCCAAAACGCGGGGGATTTAACGCGCAAATTACGGGATCAAAAGGGGAAGGATGACCGTAGAAATTGTTTTTCGTTCGGCACACCTGTCGTATACAAGAATAAAAGAAATCGGATAATTTGTTATTTCCTGAATTTCTACTATTTCCTAGGCGCAGGGATATAAATTACTGTATGAATATGAGTATAAAATAGAATTCCTTCGAGCAATTAACTTCTTCAGTAAACTAATGGTCAATTAGTGTATTCCATAAATATCTTGTGTCACATAATCATTGCGAATGGGTACATCATCATTTATTGCAGAATATTGTTACTCGGATACCAATGATTTCCCAAGACACACTTATGACATTAAATATCTTTTATATACACCATTAAATATAACTTTTCATATTTCCTATGTCTAGCAGTAAAACAGTAACCCATATTAGGTAGAATACGTGGACGTATAGAAAAATTGATGAAATCAAGTGTCATAAGGACTATCATGTACCGAATTGCGAAAGTGAAAAAAAGCGCTGGCATTACATACTCGACGAGGACAGGGTACGGACGTAGATAGTGCGTTGACGGGATCCTAAAATGGGATCGGATGGTGTGCGTGTGCCGTATGACATACGAGAGGTCCTGGGGGTGACAGGCGTTCGGTTCCGGTGGTCACTCTTATACACTGGTATCCCATATCGCACCCCACAAACCTCGCTCTCTTTCTCCTTCTCTCTCTTCTCTCGTTCTCGGCCGCCATTATCATATTTATTAACTGCCGCTCGTCGCTTATATCTACACCTATTCGCTGCCATTCCTATATAATATAATCTGTGCCAGTGACAGCAGCACGTGGCATAACTTCCATCGGCTTCCCCTAACCCCCGTCGCCGAAGAGATCATCCACTCTTTCATTCTCACTCTCCTCCCTCCCCCCCTCCCCCCCTCTCTCTCTTCTCTCACCCTGTGTTACATTCGCGCCCTTATATTCTGATCCTATGGATTTTGTTGATATTTGATACGATTACCCGATCGGTTGCTTTTGTTGTGATCGTCATCGCCAATTATGGAGACGGAAGGTAGTTATGAAGTAAACATCAAGTAAGTGTAGCTGAGTTGTAAGCCGTCTTAATAAATAATTCTTCAAAAAGAAGTGCCTATATATATATACACACACACATATCCTGTAGGTATATTCTCCCGCGGAATTTAGACCTAAGCAACTCCATGCATGACACTTAAAAATAAAATATGAAAAAGGATCGAAGCACGGTATAAAGATGTAGGATGCCTAAGTTGCATCCTTTTGATTCGTTCCATCAATTGTAAATTCATGAAGGACGAGGAGGCTGAACAGGCTTGCGAGACAACCCCGTTCATGAATACTGGGAAGACGAAAACATGGGGTTGTTTCGATGTAAGATATCTCCTGAAAGCATTACGGGGTGAGAATGCCGAGTCCTTAGCCAAGATGCTAATGTCGTCTTGCTTGCCCTCTCCTAGTACCCCATGGTTTCTAATGCATTGCAAAGGGTTGCATAGTACAGCGTAGGAGATACCTAGTCAAAGCTACTCTCCATTCATATGGCAATATATCAAAAGCAAAAGTCAATAAGTAGGTCCATCAAATCATATTTGCTCATGCCGCAAGTAATGTCGTTTCTTATTTACCACATATGAACGTTCATATCATGTTTCGCTGATATGATTATAGGAACTCGAATATGTTTCATTTCAAGTAAAATTTGCACTGAATTAGAGTCCAAAGGACATTACTTATTGGATGACTGAATATTTATATCTATCGAAACAAATATAAGAGTTTAATGGAGTGATTAACGGTGAAATATTGTATCTGGTCAACGTATCTTGAAATCTTAAGAGGAAAGAAGTTGGTCGGTTTGATCCTTTTCAAGTTAACATCCGCTTACGTGTGTATACATCCGATACATAACCAATCAGTCGTTTATCGTACTTTGCTTTATTGAATTGGAAATTTAGCTGAGAACAAAGACCCGATTTGATTTGAAATAATGGCGGGGATCTCATAGACTTCCATTGAAACAGGTAGAAATGCAGATTGACGGTGACACAAAGCATTCCAGTCAGGATAACCGAACTGGATAACGGGTCCAGATATTGCTACTTGACTCCCTCGTCCCGGAGGTAATTGCTATGCCAGAATACCTTTGCCATACGGGACCGAAGGGATCTCGCGATATTTCCTCACGCGTTCCATGCAGTCTTGCCTATTCACGGTTGTATTATTTCCACTTACAAATGGAAAACAGATATTCGATTAATACTTTGAAATTCCCCATAAAACCAGTTAGAGTTCCACTATTGGATATTCTACCTATCGTTAATTAAAAACGTCGAATTTTAACCTATGTGACTTATTGCTTACTTTTTATTTGTAGCTGTTATTCATACTCTGTACTTTTAAAACTTTCTGTATGATTTACTTCTACATAAAGTGTCTCAGAAAAATTAGACGAAGTTGTTTTATTACTAAATGGAATAATATGTTAATATACTAATTCAGACTTAATGGAAAGGTTTTATGAGAAAGTCGGCTTTTAATCGGCTCTCGTAATAGTTTCATCAAGTATCTTACAATGAAGTAGTAGTAACAAAATCTTTTTTGATAAATAACATATTATTATGTAGTCTCGATTCCATCAGGATTATCAAAGTAGAAGGAACGACAAAACTAACGTGAAGGCAACGAAAACGGAAGAAATTACATGGTATAACTTTAATAGAAATACTATTTCTCTTTCAACGAAAAAGACGTATAAACTTGAAAAACCCGGAATTGCCACTGTACCAGTTACGTTAGCACTTTAAAAGCACATCTTAAAGAGGGAGAAAAATAAGTAACGAGAGCAAGTGAAAGTTTCCTTTAAACCCGATGTCACTCGTGAAACTTTGTCCTTTATGTAAGTTTCCGTTATAATGACGAACACCTTAGTGAAAAATGATAGGGATACCGGATGTGCGGATTTGTTTGACATTTAACAGCGACACACCGGTGACATAAGAAGTCGCTTATCCGTCGACAAGATAAAGAAAACTTGGTTAAAGTCTACAGCCTGTGACCTGTGTCCAAGTGAACGCGACGTCACGATAAAAAACCAACACACACGATCAGAGAAAAGCGAGTTGCATACGTATCCCCGTGAAACGCCTGTGCGTATTTTCTCGGTGAAAAACTTTCTACGGGGGAAACCGACGAGAGAATAAGGTGGGGAATGGACTCCGCCTATACCGAACCCTACCAAAACCGCGAACCCGCCTCTCGGTTACGCCTCTCACTGCAGCAAAAACGTGCCCAACTCTGACCTCCTCAAGTAAATCGCTTAAAGACCACACAAAATCTCCCTCTAAACGCACTTTCTACCTACTGACCGAGACTTCCTTCGATCTCCCCAGAAAATATGGGGAATTATCGTTAGACCGAATCAAGTCGCTAATCAACGGTACAAATGTTCGTAACGTTACATTTCTTGTACCTGACTTGTTTTTCGAAATCTAATATCGGAAGATATCAACACTCGATTTATTTGTCATCAAGAAAGAAAACTGCAATTATTAAACTATAACTTAGATTTCTCAAGACAGCATCAATAGAGTTATGATTTGACGTCTGTGAGAACCGCCTTTAGACTTGTAAATTGGAATGTTCTCGTATTCTCACTTTTAACGCCCGTAATTGACTAGCCTGCATCTGGGGTGACTTACTGACCTACGAAGCTTAATTTTTCAAGAACGTCGCGATAGATATTGGAACCACAATCCATTTATGAAGATCCACTTAAAAGCTATTATCGTACTTACTTTGTACAGTCTTGTATACCAGGAGATCTATACGATCGCGTATTAATGTACTCGTACCATCCCACTAAAGAATGCGGCAGTTGTTGAAGTGAGTACACGGTACACATACTGCGGCCAGTATAATCGTCGTGCATAAACCAGGACCGTTATTAATTTTCAGTTTCACAAACACAGAGGAAATCGCGAATTCTGCTTTACATGGACGCCCTTAACCGACGCCCGAAAAAACAGTTGCTACGAGCACAAAAGGTTTGACGCGGCTTGTATAACGAGCACTTAAGTGACGACAACGGTCGAGAACTCGAAAATGTCATAAGATGGTATTGTGCGTAGTAGCCACTCGTCGGCTCGTTGGCGCGTACACGATGGTATATTGTTTATCGAGCAGAAGGTAGGCGACGGGAGCTTTTGTAAAAATTATGCCTCGCGCAATGCGTGTATACTTTCCGTACGGGTAAAAATGTATTATATGCCTACCGGCTATACGTCGGGAGCCACTCGAGAGGTTATAAGCTAGGACCGGAGTGAAGGAAAAATCGTGCGATCGGTTCCCACACACGGAGGGCCCACCAGCGGCGAGGCACCCGGTTCCGTCTCTCGATGAAACACCCCAGGATGCGTCAGAAGAGACGAGTACCGGTGGTATTCGGGTATTCGGGTATTCGAAGGCGAACGCTTTCCATGCGAGTGTATCGTTATTTCCGCGAGACTGGACATCCGAAGTCAAGGAGTACTTACATGCCGACTTTAAACGGGCAGGGGGTCTCATTCGTACGGGGGGCCAACCACGAGTGGAGGACCGACGCAGGTGAGGGTCTCGTCGGTAATTCGTACGGGATATTATCGACAGGCGGGTGCCCCGCGCGGGAAACCTTGCGGGGGGTCGCGTCTCGTCACTTTCCTTTTTTGCTTTTTCCTTTCGTGTTCCCTTTCGGAACACTTACTTCGATATCGTTCTTTATACTGTGAATATTGCATAGCGAACAGTGATTCTTGGACAGTATTAATTATCCGATTAGTTTCTATTTGTTCCGCAATCGAGATTTTTTAGCTTGAAAGGTTGGAATTCTTTTGAAACTACATCGGTTTTAAAGCTAACGAGAGTTGCAGCGTTACAGATCCTTAACCGTGGTTAGTGACTTCATTTTAATTCTCTTCGTATTCTCCCATGCAAGAGTCGTTCCACATTCTCCGTATGTTTCGAGCAAGAATATTAAATCGTTTCATAAGTGCATTATGTAATTCTGCTATGTTATTAGCCGCATGTTCTTGGCAGCGTTGCCATTCTATTTCCACTACGTTCATTGCGTTCAAAACGCGGAAGATATTCGAGCGCATCTTATGATAATACATTTCCTATAATAATCATGTTTCCTCATTCTGGGTGCCCATCATGAATAAATAAATCTTATGCCGGTATTCGATACTGTTAATCGGATACTCTCATGATCGCTATAATTTGGCTAGTTGACAATGTGGAATTCGCGTATTCGTGTTTCAAGGAAAATTCCGATCGCGTTTAGACACGAAAGACGTGTAAGGTATACGGCTAAAAGTGCACGGAGGGATCCGGGCTTCGAGGGAGGGTAGCGATCGAGCACTTGAGCACGAGCTGAGAAGAAATGCGGGGAGAACAATGGGCAGAGGTAACCAGGAGCCGATGCTGCGTCATCCCGGTGTCTGAGACCGTCTTCATCGACGTGGTAACGAGCTCCACGTCAACCGGAGAACTCACCTACCCGCGCGACCTCTTACCAAAATCGACCACCCACGATTTCCTCGAAGCACGATCCTGTTACGTTTCGTACGTAAAATTATTCAGAATTTCATTCTTTATTCAACATTGTTAGCCTAATTCCTAACGGTGTTTGATAATGGATTATGTTCGTAGTATCGAACAATTGTGGGACGCTTTTGATGGATATCCAATATGTGTTTGGCACCTTTAATCACGTAAAGCTGAAAAAAACATGTATCACCACTTAAACGTGAGAACGTTTATACAAAACGATAGCTGGTTCTCGAGTTCTACTCATAGCATAAGAAGTTCCTCTCTTAACTAAAAAGAAATCTCTGCACGTTGGTATGTAGAAAAATTAATCGGCAGCTGCTTGATCTTTCCGCGTGGTTTAGCGCCGTTACAGGCGGTGGGTAGACACTCCTGGGCAATGCCTACTTATCACAAACAGAGTCGGTACATAGTGAGTAGGAGAAAGAGATTGAAGGAGATTGAAGAAGGAAGGAAGATGAAGGCAAATGGGGAGTATAAGAATAGAAGAGAAAGAAAGATGGAAGTAAATCAGGCAATGGTGGAAGTAGAGAGGAAAGAGGAAGGAAGAAAGAGCCGCGTACACTTGGCTACTTGGCATTTACATCCGCCATCCATTTTCCACGGTAGTACTTCAGTCCCTATTCTTTACCTTTAGGTGCCTCTACCCATATACGAATACATATACATACGTGAACCGAATATTAACGCGGGTTACTGCATTTTTACGTAGTGCCATGCAATACGTAGACTCCCGTGCGTGGCTTTACACGTATGTACCGTAACGAGACCATATAGAGAGAGCATAAGAAAGAAAGGAATAAGAAAGAGAGAGAGAGAGAGAGAGAGAGAGAGAGAGAGAGAGAGAGATGCAGAGAAGAGGAGGAGTAAGAGAGATGTAAGAGAGAAAAAGAAGGTCGAAAAAGGGGAGAGGAATCAGAGAGGAGAACTTGGATGTGCCACGGTGCAGAGTCGTGTGAGGTGAGGGCGCACCTGGACCTTCTTCTTCATGGGCGTACAAGGGCTCTCACCGCCTTCCACTCCACGATTCAACCACCCAACGGACTGCCTCCAGTTACGTGCACCAAAGTTTCTTCTTTCTCTCATATTCCCTCTCACGCTCTCTGTTCTCCCTTTACAGCGTCATAGACTGTACGAGTGCGTGTACTATTGGAATCTACATTCATCGAGACAAACGTGTTTTACATGGGCTTTACACGGCCACTGTGATAAAGTCCAGCCGTTAAATGTATACGGCGCGATATTTGTAGAAAGGGACTAAGTGTCCAGGATTTTTGGATTAAATATAACGTTTTCAATATCGATACAACTTTGAAAATCAAGGTACTGGTACCACCTTAGCCCTTATAGTATCTTATAAGTTTCCCTACCGTTAAAAAATACCCAGAAAAAATGCGGTTATTAAGATATCTATTAATTCCTGCATGTCATTACATGTGTTTAAATTATATTCAAAATGGTAAGGCGATATATCGGCTCTAAGGTGCTAAATGGTTTAGTATTGAAACGATGAAGTAAATTATAGAAGAATGATGATGATATGAAATTAATGATATCAATTGTAATTGACGACATGTAAGAGTTTAATTGGTTGATTATTTGTTAAACAGCTGTTTGGAAATAGAGATTATAGAAAAATGTTCCGTATGGAACATATCTGAGAGTGTCGATCGAATGGAGTTGGTATAGGAAATTGTCGCGCATATACCCGTATAAAGCTGGAGTGAACGCATTACACGCAAGCGACGACTCGTACTCGATGAAGATGTAAGGGCTGCATTGTGTCCTGCATCGTCGAGAGAACTCGAGAATAAAAAAGAGAGAAAAAGAAAGAGAGGAAGAGTGTGCGCGTAGAACGAGACCGCAACTACTAACGTGGGGTAGATCTCAGCGCGGATAGAGCTTTATTTCATCAAAGGGACAACGAGGAAGCCGAGATAACGCCGCATGCTTCAGAGAAAGGAGCACTTCGAATACGAGTGTACGCGGCACGCATCATGCTCGATCATCCATGATCTCTTACTAGTGCAATAACTGCGATGAACTTATGTTTTTTCAGAAAATCCGCGAAAAATATATATATATGAAGTAAACTTCAGAAAAGCATGGAGCTTACCGTAGACCTACATACGCAACTATAAAACATCGCAGGTTATACTTTAACCAAACAGCAAAGTTTTTCATATTAGCTGTAAGATTATGTGAATGGAAAAATACTGTTATCGTATATTGTAATAACGTGTATATTGTTAAATCAGCTTATGAGTGGATGGAGAGCAAGATGACAAGAAAAGAAGGGGTGTTTGTGTTAACTATCTCATGCGGGCTATCGGAAGTATCGGATTGGATCGCAGAACGAAGGAACGCATAATTTTATGCGGGCTATGCAAATTAAATCGAACACGTAGAATACTCTACATACTCGTGCATACGAATAAATATAAATATCCTTACGTAATCATGTCACTGGCAACAGAAGTTGCGGAATATTTTACGTGCATCATCTTGAGTGAAATCCTATTTCCGAATTTGAAACCAGTGGAGAGTGGAGAGTGGAGAGGTTACTCTAGTAAATTTCACCTCGTGGAAGAAATCGAGCGTCTCCATTCCGGTGAAACGGTTCTACAATGTAGGATCCAGATTTCAGGGTGACGATAGAGAGACCAAAAGGGGGAGAGGGAGGGAGGGAGGGAGGGAGGGAAAGAGAGAGAACAAGAGCGCTGCTCGCTATTGTTTTCTCGAGTGGTACTCTCGCTGGTTCAATGCTCGCCCGCTCTGCTAGACCGCTACCAGATGTGCCCGACCGCCTCGTTTCAAACCGCGATACCGTGCTACGCCATTCATGCAACTAGGTCTTGCTATTTCCAGAAATTCGGATTATTAATTAAGCTTGTTGATTTATCACCTTAAATTGCGAGAAAAATGCTGTTGTCTCGACCCATGGTCAACTACATTCACATCCCTCAGGATTCTAATTGGTGAACTTACGTTGCGCATTAAGTATAGCTGAATAACTTCAGCTATTCTGGTCCTCAAACCAGTTACTAGAATATTAATTTTGAATTCTTAGTTGGACGTAATACCGAGAAAATAAATATTTGAGAAGATAAGGAGAGGGGTACAAATAAGAAAGTTTATGTTGGTGCTTACAATCAGATGTATGAATGGGATTTATTTTATGTTTATAAAGTGTAACTACAAGGTACGCAAAACTGGTTAATAACCAATTGAATTATATTTTTCCCCATATACATATAATTCGAATTTTCTAATACATATTTCCAATAACGATTTATTGTATGATTGTACGCTTTTTTCAGTCGGCTCAGAATGATCGTTTAACTAATTAATTCGTTCAATGTCAATAGGATTTTGTTGGTACAGGTAAAGGGTGATCACCAATGAATGTTTATTAAGGGAATATTTTGTTATTGCATTTAACGGTACATTGAATAGTGTGCTTTTTGTTTAAACAAATTGAACATTGATATTTTCTTTGTCCGAATATCTCTGAGTCCCTTTTCCGACATGATATTCCGATTTATTTCGAACAACGCAGTGTGCAATTAAAACTTAATGTATATAACTATATCTTCGATTAGTTTCTTTAATTTAAATTAAAAAATGAACTATTTCATTCTGCAACGCAACAATATGATCATCTCGGAGAGTCGCGATTTACTTGTTATTTCCTATAATATACCACTAAATTGTTATTAACGATGGTCACTTCCTTCTAGAAAAAGAACAACTCGACCATACAATATTTCATAAACTTGTCCTGCCTATTGCAAAGTCCGTATAAAATTATACTTAATTATATACCTATGTTGCCTTACGGAGAGTAATTACGGTTAACACCGAACGTGTTATGCAAATATTATCGACATATTTTTTTACAAGATAATTCCTTTCCTAAACATTTCAGGTTTTTAACTGATGCATGTGATGGAACAGTAATACTGTTGTTGAAAACAATTTGTCTAACTTATATCAACGCAATCAGTGCAATAGTCATCGAAGCATGAACATATTGCACGCTTATTTCATTTCGACTTTTTTTTTACATTTATACCTATTCAAATTAGGTATAAAGTTTATTACGGTGAAAATGCAGAGTCCGCGGTGAGTCACGATTTTCCGCTCCAACCAATATTTTTGTTATCTTAACTGAATATACACATGAGACTTATTTGCATAAATCTAACCGTGCATTGGTCAACTTGCAAATAATGTCAATTATAAATGAAATTCGATGGTAAATACATCTACCGTCTCCACCCTTGCCTGTTCCCTCCACCGCCTCCACCGCTTCCTCCGCCTCCACCGCCACCACCGCCGCCGCCGCCGCCTCCTCCACCGCTCCCGTGGTGATTAGAAGAATAATTCTAGAAAATAAACAGAGAATAATTACCTTGTGTTTATTATTTTATCAATTTAACGTATGAGACTCTATCATTTTTCTTATCCTGAGGTGATTGGTGATGTTCTTCTATTTCTGTCACACTCTTGTAATATTGTAAGAAACACCACAAATTCATTGTAACTAATCTATTAAACATTGTTATCAAACTTTCCACTACTTTGAAATGTATAAGGATTGCCTTACAATGATTTGAAGGTGATTTGCTGAAGTTGAAATTGCCGGTCGACAGTCGCGCTAAACCGCGTTGGACTGATAAGGATTAATTGGAGCATTAATTAAAACCTTACCCGTTGCTGATTGTAGTTGTACTGGTTATTTTGGTAATTTCCAGAACCCCTTCCGTGTTGCTGATGATTATAAGAAGCATTTCGTTGTTGCTGATAGTTTGGATAACGATGATAGTTTGATGGTGGAGTTCCATATCCAGCTGCCCAAGGACCCGACATCGCAACCTGATTAGAGGGCCCAGTATTGTACCCACTAGATCCAGACTGATAACCGCTATGGTATCCTACGAAACGTAAAACATACATTACAATACCGCCTCGCATATTCTCGTAATATGTGTCAAACTAAAAGGCTTGATCGTCTTGATCGTCTTGACATAACAATTATTCCGGGCAAAAGGGGTTTCCATTATAATGCCGAAAGTTTCACACGAACTTAATCGACGTTAAGTATCTTATTAACGTCTACGCAGTACAATAAGCGAGTCTTTGCTCTCATCTAATATTGAACCTGTCTATAGTCTTAACTTCCATGGAACGGAAAGCTGGTTCCTCCTGTGGGTCGGTGTAACAGGGAAGAAGAAGGAAATCTATATATCGTAGCCGGCAATATCCAGGGCGTGTAGGTGAATGGGAGCGTGCCGGCGCGTGTCCCGTGTTCTCTCAAATAATATATAGCGCGTGTAACGCACGAACGAGGTGCACGGATGGAGAACAAGGACCATGCCACGGTGGAGGCACGTCGTGTTTGTCAGCATCGTGAAACGTCATAATGGAGCTGCGAAGCTCGATGCTAATAACGGATTTTCGAAAGGGCAATGCTCCTGGGTGTACGCGTGCTAGCACCATGAGAAGAGCGCGTGCATTACAGAGAAATCGTGCAAAGAGCGAGTGGGAGAAAGAGAGGCGAAGTAGGAACTCAACGAGAGTACACCCAACGTACAGAGAGCAGAAAGTACAGAAGCTATGGCGTACGATCCGTACCCCCAACGGGGAGACGTCAAATCCTCCTGTACGCCCCCGCAAACACGACTGGGAAAAATTGGAAGGACGATATAATGATGGCGCTGACAAAAGAACAAAACGGTTACCAGCCCACCCCGCGATTACTCGCCGCTTGTCTTTGACTCTCTCTCGTTGAATATTTATAACTCGGTTTCGAATTGCGAGATCATGCTTTATGGGATTCAAGGGGAATTCAGAATAAGAGAAACCCACGGAATGAAAAGGGGTTTGTTTGATGTATCGTCACGAGTGGAAATCAATTTTAATTGAATTGATTATAAGCTGCCTATAGAGATATACTAGGAGTGCATACAGAGATGTGAATCACAACATATTCATCTACACCTGTGTCAGTCAAGAGGATTTCATTATATATCGACATTTTTTAATTTAGTTTGCACAATTTTCACCATCAAACTACAAGTGCTATTATTAAGTATGACTTCAGGTAATTATATTATATTTTTGTATTTGACAGCAGTAATCTGTGTGCTGAATACCCGGAGTGTTTTGTGTTTTCGGAGTATTCTCAGCATAGAGAGACTATCATTGACGCATGATAATCGTATAGTTTGACTCAATCGAGCTCGTAATGAGAGGCGGCAAACACCGTCAATATTATCGAGGGTCGAAGGGTTGGTCTGGTGCGTGTTCGTATACCAGTTCCAGGGTCCCCCGAACCACGAAATGCTAGGAAGCACGGCCTCTCCTCCTCCTTCGGGGCCGGTTTCTCTCGCTCTCTTCTGCGGCAACAATAACATCCCCCGTGGATACCAGGCAGCAAGCTACAAGGGACCCCCGACTGGTAATCCTCACCCTCGCTCATAAAAAGGGCCAAGGGAGAGGGTTTAACAGTTTACACGTCGGATCATCCCTCGTTATTGTTGCGTTTATGATAATAGCGCGCCACTGCAGCCGACCGGCACGCACGCACCGAGTCTGACCGCTTCAACCCCATCCTGGACCGGAATCGTTACCACGCTCAGGTATTTAATTAGGCCCCTGCTAATATTCGAATCCCAGTATATTCTGCTGGGTTCGATGTATTAATACCTCTATTAATATCTCGTTTAATACTTGTATCAATAAACGTGGACTCATAAAAAGAAATATGATGAACGTTGATGAGACAAGTCTGCACGAGTAAACCTGAACCGGCATACAAGATGATGTTGCTTCATCGATAGCTGTATAAAGTTTAATTTAATTGAAGAGTGGTCATTGTCGAAAAAAGTGGCTTGTTGACGTTAAAATGGCGAGGAATTGGTTGCAAAATGGAAGCAGAGCCCAGTCGTTCGATCGGGATGCGCGAACTACGAAATTGTATTGAAAACCAGAGGAGAAAGCAGTGAGAAAGTGAGACAGAGGAAATTCTCGCTGATATGTACGTATATGTGCTATGTGCTTGCCTATCCGCCATGGGTATTGGATTGGATTGGATCGCCGCGTCAGCAATACAAACACTCCAAGTCTCGATGTGGGTCGGCCTCACCCATTCCTGTTTCAAACTGAAATTACACTTTCCCGTCCGTATCCAACCCCTCATCCACCCCCTGTACCTAGCTCCACCACCAATTTTTCTCTCCCTCCATTATTTTTCTTTTTTGTTCGTTTTCAACTCTCGGGGAGTCAAAGATTTTATTGCAAATAACCAAATCCTATTTTTTGGTCCAATTTCTATGAACAGATTTTTTGCCACAGGTAGGAATTCGAAATTATTTCAGATCTGAAGCGGGACGGTTGGTTGGCATCAAAGAGCGGAAATTAAAGGTTTCGGCCGAACGATTTACTTCTCCGGCGTACTTTAAGTGAGCATAATTTTAATGCCGGTTGAGTAAAAAGACTTCTCGCAGCAGCACGGAAATCGAAACCCTTTAACTCCGTTTTTCCTCGAGAGGCGAGACCAACCGACTAACTCGAATGAAAAGGCACCATTGCTGGTAAGAGACACTTCGTATACGCTCATGCTGCCGTATATCCGAGCACAAAAAAAACGGAGAAAGGGAGATGCTGAGAGGAGAAAGGAGAGGACGCTTATTTAGCTTACCTTTACTTACACGTGCTGTACAATGTTTACCTACACCCACCTAAGCATATAAGACTGGAGAGACCGCTTCAGAAGAATAATGTTTGCGTAAGACGAACGGATAGCGATTTCTATAAAAAAAATTGGAGGGTCAAGGTTAGCATATTCTCATACTTGAGAAGTGGACAACCGAGACGGTAGCCTTCTGGAATAAGGTACTCGAGAAGTATTTCGTTTAGATCCATGAACCACCATAAAACTCTCTTTCTCTTTATATCATATTGTGAAATCCGTACTTAAGAATGTAAGAAGCATCCATACGTATAAACCTCGATTCTTTTAGAGACGTTTATGCATCGTAAAACGAAGAATTTGAGAACCTCCCTTACGACAAGCTAGGCAAGGTTGTAGTCAAGAGAAAAGGTAGCGGTAAGCTCTAAAGTAATGCGGTAATAGCTACTTGCACGTGAAAGAAAATAGGTACACGCATTCCTCCCCATCGAACTTGGTACCCGTAACAAGATGGCGCCACCCGGAGTGGCATTCGGGCGATTTCCGGTACCTTTGTTCCATCTCGAGCCACTCGTCGGTGGTTGTGTTCGATAAAACTCGAGGTTTGAAGGCCCCGTTTCTCGGGGCGCTACGAAGTTACGTGCGTGCGTGAGGATAAAAAGAGAGTTTTTCTTCTATGAAGCCAGTTAGCCAGCCAACCGGCAATTCTCCTTCTTCACTGTAAGGCTCTCCTCCGTTACGCGATGTTCAACCCTCTACCTGGTCTTCTTACACGGCTCGACTTCAACTTCTTCCTCCTCTACTTTTTACTTCTTATTCCAGATTCTCTTCTTTACTTGGCTCTTTCGCCTTTTCGTAAGGCAGGACCATTCATTCTCGCCTTTGCACCGTGGAGAAGAAGAAACGAGCCGGGTGCAGCTCAAGATTCCCTTTCCCTTTCCCTTCGCTCTCATACTTTTTCCTCCTCATCCTCTTTTTAGTCGCTGGTAATGGAGGCCCTCGAAGGCGGCCCTTCTAGCGCCTCGACGAGCGAGCCGTCGAAACGAAACGAAACGAAACGAAACGAAACGAAACGAAACGGGAGAGACGAGACGTTTACCCCCGGCGACTCTTACTTTCTTTATCCTCATTCCTCATTCCCCGTTTCTTTCTTCTTTTCTCTGAACATCTACCTCCTTCTCGTACTTCGCAATGATTCGCTCGAGAGGAAAATGCAACCCACCGTGCGCGAAGCCGTTCTCTCGACGAGGCCTACGCCGCACTACCACCCGCAACCATTCTGTTGATATTACTCGCGTTTCTGCTCTTGATTGGTATATTTTTTTTCCTTCATTTCCTATTATTTTTACGTAAAGATATTTCTTCATGACTAACAATTAAATCGCTGCAGGATTATTGAGATAAATGACAATGTACGATGTGTTTCAAAGTAACGTGTATCGGATATTTCACTATCGAACGAAACGATTCAATCTACACGCTGATGAACTTTGTCCATCAGTGAAATCGGATCTCGAGTGTCGGAACGCTCGGATTTCCGATCGGCTCGCCCATATTTCGTCACACTTTCCAATTACGTATCTCATACATGGTGCAGAATGAGTTTTTGAAAAGGCAAGTACCATACACGCATCAATAATTCCATACTGTAACTCCAATGTTCTGCATGAAATACTATTTTCATCGAGATATATCAATGCGGTATCTCTCATTCTATACCCTTGTTCAATCAATTCCTCGTCATTCATATGCAACATAAGTTGACGCAGAAGTATTTTCCAATAATGCCGAACGTGAGTTGCTATCGGAACGGAAGTAGAGGTTACTTCATTAAATGCTTTAATTCTCGAGGAAACACGAAAGGCGCTCGATCGATTCTCGAACGGTGCAAATTGACAATTAAGAATAAAATTCATCGTTGGCACCGAGTGTCGTAGCCACGAGAACGTTTCGTTCTCCGGATATTTCAGCTTCCCGGAGCACCGTCAGAGCGAGTTGAAGGAGAGGAGAAGAGAGTAGAGGAGAGGCGATCTAGCTGGCGGTTCAGGGAGAAAGGTATAGGAAGGTATAGGAAGGTACCAGAGAAAGATGAAAGATAGAACGGATAGGATAGCAGGAGAAAATGAAAGGTCGAAGAAGGATGGAGAGAAACACTTGACCCTGCCTGGCTGGTTGCCGCACAGCCGATGCTGTGCCAGCAAACCCCACCGTGCAACGTGCGTTAATAAACGCATCGTCGGTGTGTTGGTCCCTTGTCTATGTATTCCTCCATGTATTCCTCTACCTTCTGCGCCCTCCTCTACTTTCTTCCTCTAATTGTCGCTACCACCTACCCTTTTCTCGCTTTCTCTCCCTTGGTGCACACGCCCACGGTACTTTGCATCCATCTCTTTTCGACGTACATCAAACGCATGCGCTTCTGTGAAAAATTGCGCGACACGCACGCATACCCCCATACATTTTCTATACACACCCCCGTGCACGTTTATATACACACACATACGAAAGAAAAGCGTCGAGAGGGTAGGTCGGCGCGCGAGTAACGTGTTGACTCTCGCGATCATGCAGCTCCTAATTTATTTACAATTTCGCAAAAGGGGGAGCCGGATTGATTCGAACCGTATCTAGAGATCCAATACGCCAGAGTAGCTTCCGACGGTATTTTTTTCTCCTTTATTTTTGATCACCTTTCCAGCCGAAGTTTAGAACACTCGCCCGGACTCGCACGGACTCGCCAAAGAGCTTAATTTAATTACATCGTATGATATTGTCGGAGAACATTATTCGGCCAGGCTAATTAATATACCTAAATCTGGCTATCTTATTAATATATTAGTTTTATCCTATAAAACAGCTTTATTTTCGGAAAAGCTGGTTGTACTCGCGAAGATGAGACCTGAAGCAAGATCAACGTCCTATCTATGCTCCCCTTTTGGTGGGCGCGTGAGTCACTTGACTTTCTCTCGGAAAATCTTTGGGAAACGCGGAGTGAACTGGGAGATAGTAACGAGAGAAAGTGCGAGAGAAAGAAAGAAATAGGTAGGAACACTCGTGTCAGAGGCGACCAATAAATTTATCGAGCGGGTGTTGGCATGGAGACTGCCGGACAGAGCTCGGTTGGATGGCCTGGAGGGCGATGAGAGGGTACTCGAGAATCCTCCAGGAGGCCGTCACGGGGAAATTGGAGGCAGCCACGCCGGCCAAGAGGAGGAACGGTAACCGGGGTAGAGACGTCTACATTTAGAGGAAACGGGAGAAAGAGAAAATCGTAGAAGAGAGATAAAGGAGGAAGTAAAGCGGGAGATGGAAAGGAGAAAGAGAGGACGAAGAGAGGACGAAGAGAGGACGAAGAGAGGAAGAGGAGGAGAAGAGGAGGAGGAGGAGAAGAAGGAGGAAAAGAGAAAGCAGAGGTATCGATTTCTGGCGGTGATCCAATCAACGATGGCGCCTTATCTGACGCCTTTGCCAGCGTTTTAACGCCGGTTTCTACTAGAACTCGATCAAGTTAAGCGTTCTCCAGTACGGTCCGCCTTATTTATTAAACATCGTCCCACCTATATGTGCATCTAATTTTCAATCTTGATTTTAAAGGTACATCACTTGCAATTTGATGATGATGAAGATTTCAGAAGACTGACGAGATGTATACTTAATATACCGTCTTAAGTAGTCTGGCATTAAGTTTCAAGGAAATTCAAGTATAATACGTGACCTTAGTAAGCAGAATCAATGATAGTCTGAGAGGGTTACTAGGAGGAAAAGACTGTGCGACGATGTCGGCATTGCCAATATTTAACGACTCTGCGACTCGAGCCTTTCTTTAACCGGCAGTGATCTTTAATTCATTAACGGCATTAATTATTCATCGAGGATGACAGCGGAATCGCTGATCCGTCTCCCTTTCTGCGGGCATAAAAAACCTCAGCTCTGAAGCCACTTTAATTCGATCAGCATAAAGTTCGAAGAGGAGACAGGACCATCTTTATATTTTTCCAGCTCCGTTGGATAAATCGTGTACTCAGATTGCAATAGTATGCGTGCATTATAAACCGTTATATATACGCAGACGTTTCGTGTGTACGCTCTGGCTAATCCCTCTGACATTGTTCCGAAACAATACGACATCCGCCCCTAATTTGTACTGGCTTCGACGGGAGCGTTCCTTTTCCGCGTTCTACGAACGAACTCAGCTGACAGAGTCAATATTTTCACTGTCTAGTTCGAAAGAGACGAATATCGGAGAAATTAAACGATCGCTCGAGAAATGAACGCAGAAAAGGAAGAAAAATATATTTTCCGTATAGTTGCCTCTTCACGGGACCAGCTTAGTCAGCCGTTTAAGATTAAATCGTCCAACGTTCTTTGTTGTATTGATTTTAATGGTTGCTGTATTTAATGGTAGATCGCATGTCGGTGCTTCGGAGAAGTACGACTTATCCACCCGACAGTCAAATGATATCTAAAATCCACGTATAAAACGCAGTTGTTAATTGTTTTCCGTTGTATCCGTAAATACTACAATCCATTGTAAAGAAGGGATTAAATAGTACACTGCTAAAACAATTAAGGATCACTTAGTTTACTGATGATTTTAAGCAGTACATATTGTTCAGGAATCGTGTAATTTCCTACCGCACTTGTCATGACGTAAAAAAAAGCATCGCAAAAGAGGTGTAATAAAATGAAGTATGAGTCGAGATAGCGAGTGTTTAATAATGCTCGCGGGACCTATGCTGGTCCAACTCGTTGTACGTTTGATTTGAGGGAGTAAGAGGAAAGAGGGAAAAAAGGGAGGAGAGGTAGGAGAGGTAGGAAACAGAAGAGTGAAAGAGTAGTGCGCTCGGCGTTGTAGGACTCTCCGGTGGAGAGCCCTCCCTCTCTCTCGCCCGCTTAAAGCCCTATCCACTACTCATTTATCAAATAAATCAACACAGCTACTTGTGCACCTGTCAAGAGATTCAACCACGGCCCGTGCCGTCCAAAAGCCCACCAATCCGTAAATCGATTTCTCGAGTGGAAAACCATACTTAAGACTTCTACCAAGAATTTATACAAAAATGGAAAGCACATAGTATCACATGCGACTTGCGACTGCAGCTCACGTCGGAACATTCTTACATCTTCACCATTTTCGAATAAAGTTTTGAATAATGTTAGAATCTAAAGACTGAAAGTTTACGATTATTAACTGATATTCAATGATATCTGTTAATATAATCACATATTATAATTGATAATGGCGAATCTTCGAACGAAGAATTTATTCTACTGAGAACTCAACATAGAGTTTCCGTGTTTCTAGTTAAATTGGGTAGTGAGATGAAGAAATGTAAGAAAAACGAAGGAAGGAAGGAAGGGAATAAGAGGTAAAGAATGAGGGATGTAAAACGAAGAAGAAAAAAGCGAGAGGGAGTGGGAGTATAATCAAAGAGGTTCGAAAAATCAGGATGCACTTAGAAGCACGTACTCGGGCTATAGAGAGGCATTCAGTTATACTGCTGAGTTTGGAGTCAAAGCAAGGACCCTTGCCTCACCCACATTACCTCCGGTGCTTACACCTATGCCTACGCTTACATCTCCAGTACTTTCTGCACTCGTATCCACATCAAATGCGGTAACTTGCGCGCTATCTATATCTACGATTACACCGTTGCCCTTCGAGATTCAGACACTTTAATATCTACATTCTTGAAGTTCGGCATAATAAAAGAATCAACATTTTCATTTATAGAGGATCTAGTCATTCTACTGATCAACAATCGAGTCAATTAGGTGGATGATATATCAAAGTGAAACGAACGATGGAGAACGGAAAAGAAAATAATTCTTCCACCCTTCACACTGAAAAAGTCGACCACAAGAGACTCCACTCTTCGTCGAGGATCATGATTAGGTGATATCGAATCTTATACATGATCACTCCAAGAGAGAAGTAGAGGAGGATGAGTACACTAGGTAACAGGAGGGGAGAGGGCAAGAAGAGGTTGGGAGAGGTTGGGAGAGAGCGAGCTGAAGAGTCGTACGAACGACACGACGGATCCTGAAGAGCGAGAAGAGCATTGAAAAGGTGGCTACCCTGGTTTGTAACAAAGTTAAGAAGAAGAATAGTAAGATGGAATAGAATAAAGGAGTAGTCAGTACGACAACGACGAAGAGGAAGAAGACTGCATAAGACCACAGAGGGGACACGTGTTGGAAAGGAAGAGATAGAAGAAAGTAGATCGCCTAAGAGAAAATGAGAAAGAAATAGATAGTTGGTTACGAAGGGAAGACGGGTGTACGCCGCGAAGAAGAGGAAGAGGCAGAGGATGGTCCTTGTGCACCGAAGGACCCCAGGATACCGGCAAGGAGTATCCTAGAACTGTCGAGGATGCTTCACTCCCATCGTCCTCTTCCTTGTGCCCCATCCCTGGAGCCCCCTTTCTCCTTCTCCTCCTCCTTCCTTCAGTGCTTCTCTTTTCTCGTTGTAAATATGCCCCTCTCCCTCTACATCCCATCAGGATCTACTCCCGCCGCAAAGGGAACCGTCGTATTCTTGAAACGCTACATCAGAGAGGGATATCAACCCCCCATTTCGACTACCCTTCCCTTCCCTTCCTTCCTTCCTTTTTCTCGCTATTTTCTCGTTTTGTCTCACTTTACCTCCTACGTTTCGGTCTGTGTGGGGCGAGACTTTCGTACGGATTGCGAAATCAAGGGCTCTTCGAGGGCTCTGAAGTAGGTGGTGTACGGGTTGTGCAAGAAGGTGGTAGGTTCTCTGCTTCAGGCGCCGTTCACCAGAAAAATCTAAAGTCCTAGTCGTAGTTTTCGCTTCAATATGTGATCACGATTCTTTCAGACTCATCGATATTCTAAAATACCCGGAAATTCTTGAAAAACGTGTCCTACTTTCTTTTACAAGTAAATACGATATATGGGAATATTGTTCCTTAATTTATCATCTTTGACTGGTTATTAGCAACATTGATAAGATTTAATGAACCAACTATACTTGCGGTTGAAGATCAATCGAATATAAGAATTCATAGGAAGTATTGTGAATGATCAGGCGCGAAAGTCAAGAATGTCCAGATGATAAAGACACCACCACTTCCGTGTTTCCTGCTTGACCACTGAAACTCGATCTGATTCTTCACAGAGATTCTAAAGGACCTGCCCCCTGAAGGGATTCCTCGAGGTTGCGGAAACGAAACCATGAAATTAGATCCTGCGAGAACAGGGTGGCGGGTCAACAAGTCAAACCCCATCCGAAAAAGATAGTTCAAGCAAAGGAACCGCTCTATGGAGTCTATGAAGACCCGAAACCCGATATTTTCCGCAGGAATCAAAACGTGTCATAGATCCTACTCGTTAAATGCGTACCTCTTCTATTCACACTTCCGACTATTAAGGAATCGATGTAAGGGACAAACACTCGAGCCATGTCCCATTTTCACGCAATCTGCAATTACACTTAGGAAACATCTAGGCTGTCTTTTTCTGCATATCTAATATTTCTGAAATTTAAGATACACTGTAACAATCATTCTAAACTCGTTTAAAGTTCATCGTTTCAGAACGAATAAATCTAATAAAATCAATAGAAATCAGAATGAAGAGCGGTTTTAAATGATATTCAGGAGTTTGTGAAGAGCATAGGTTTAGCGTGATCAGAGAAACACTTGGCGGACCTTTAGTACGCTTCACAATCGGCCACGGCGCCTCCTAAAATCCGATTCAACGGATGATCCTGGTCGTTCAGTATAGTAGGGTACAATGGAAAAGATTGAGAGAAGAGTGACTGAAAAGGCCATACTAAGGGGTAGAGGGGTGTATTCTCGTCTAGAATCATTGGTTCCCTCACTTCGCGTGGAAATGAGGTGGAAAACCGCACTCTCGGAACCCTTGGCTCACCTTTTCTTTACTTTTTTTTCCAGGATACCAACATCGGATTTTGAGCCACCGTTCCTTGCGGTTGCTTGATATTACAAATGCGCGTAAAATACCGGAGCGGGTTCTCGAGGCAGTCGAGCGCGAAGAAATTGTGCCGGAGGTAGAAAAAAATATACTCTCATCTCCGAATCTCGAGAGTCCTATGAAAAAGAAATCAGTGAAAAAAAAGAACGGGGGAGAATTTGCGGAAGGGGAAATGTTTCTTGTTTCGAAACTCCCGAAAGTCATCGACCTTGCAAATCTCCTCGAATAATTATGCAACATAATTATGTGGATATAAAAAAAAGATGCTGGAACTCGAATTTAATTAACGATGCAACGGACGGATTACGGATCTGAGAGTTATAATTATTGCAATATAAATAATCATATCGAAAAGTGAGATCCTCTCGTACTATAATGAATGTAATAAATAAACTGTTGAGAAGATCTTATTGGAAGGAGGACAACAAAATTACATTACTAAGCAAATTCAAATCTTCATTGAACTACACTTGAATTTTTGGTCACGGATGAACGCAAAAAGTGTGGATCCAAGAATCACATGCTCCTCCTGGATATCCATGGTATAATCGTGCGTACATAGGGAGGCAAGAACTCGTCATCATTTCTGAATTAATCTCATTCGACTGCCCCCTTTATGCTATGGCTCTCCCTCGCATCCTGCGGCGAGCCTCCTAGCCGCTTCGTGGCTTCAAGGTTAATTGGAATGAAAGCGAAGAAACGAAAAAGACCGAGGAGAAGAACGGATACCAGCCAACAAGAACCAACTATCCCACGAAAACCGAGTTTTCTTAACAGAGAGAGCTACTTAACGACACTTCCAACTATGTGTCTAAGCTTTTTATATTTTCATTCCAAGATAATGTTAAATTGCTTACATCTTACTTGGAGTAATGTATGGTATTCAAACGAATACGATGATGCTCATCATATTACAACATCATTTCTAAGAAACTTGTATACAACACTGCTCGCAGATTCTAATTGCGTTGCTTCATAAGTTCGTACAGTTTTGTCGAATGTGACAAATAATATGTAACCCTTTAACCGAGGATGACGAGATAACACGTAATTGGAAAATGCTTCCCCAGCGCACAAGACGAATTACCTCGTCGCGGAACTTTAAAGATTATGCACCGAGACTAATACTCGATACATCGTATGATTTACTACGGGCCTGATGAGTTAACTCGTCTCTGTAAGTTCGCCACAACACGCGCAGGGTGCACTTTCGCTAAACGAACTCCTCTATTAACACGTTAACTGCCGTGTCACCCGTATTCGGGTGACAGCAAAAGTTCTCATCAGGCCACGTCACCCGTATTCGGGTGACAGCAAAAGTTCTCATGGCCTGACGGGGATTTTGTTGTAAACACGCGTGGCAGTCAACGTGTTAAAAGGTTAATACGAATTAATCTACAATGTTTTCTCCACCATTATTTAACAATGACATACAAGAATGAAACAAATGCTATCGAATGACATATAATACACAGCTGATAGGCAATTGTTGCGAGAAATGTATATTTAATATAAAATGAAACCCGCACCCGAACTTATGGACCAACCTAATATTTGTTTGAAATACATTTTGAACGAGACACTACGACAAAAAAAAATCGGGGTTTACAGATTAGAAAATTCAAGACCTGGGTACAGGTGTATTGATGATCCACCGACAAAACAGAATACCTCTCGTTGGGTTCCCTTCATACCTAGGATATGCGCACCATTTACTTTTATGTGGTATTATACATGAAAGAACGAAAGAACGAAAGAACGAAAGACCTATTCATGTAAAGCTCTACGCATCTTGAGAAAGAATAGAAGATGCTCGGGTAGGTGATCATTTTTTATAGTCCCGCAATTATCCAAGGCTTTCGTTTCAAGTCAGATCAAGCAGGGGATGTAATTCGAAACGACATACTGATGCCAGGTATTTTAACTATTCCGGAAGTTGATGCAACCATACGACGTGCTAAAAAGCATTAGTTGAATTCAGGTTGAAACTACTAACGTATTATTAATCTGTCGATCTTTATAATTCTATTAGGTGGAGATAAGAGATTCGAAATACATCAGTTATCAGTAGGTTAATAAAATCGATCTTATGGAGGAACAGGGTTGTATAATTAGGTTTAAGTAAAAGTTCAAAACCAATCACTGCTTGGCTCTTTGGACTACACGATGGCTGTAGGGTAGAAGTCTGGCATTCTATTAGCCACTAGAAATCACACGAACCCTTCACGAGATAAATCGAAATGGTACTAACGTTGGATGCTGTAATAGAGTTTCACGCTCACCCAAAATTGCCCAGAACCCAGGCCAATGGTCATCTCTATTGAACCGGCGAATTGCTCGAGCGAAGAATTGATAATCAAACCAATCCTCCTAGAGGTCCGTTCTTCTTAACAAGTTTAGTTCATCCAAACGGAATTTCAACTACCTTACACTAACGTAAGTTCATTTCAGCCGTAACTCTTCACATTGGGAAGTTCAACATTTAACATTATAAATTATTAAGTAGAATCGAAGTGAATTGTTGATTTGTCCGGTGTTACTTTTATGATATTCATGACAAGGCAAATTCTTCATTAATTGAAGATAAAGTTCAGGGACATAAAATGTTACATAAAAATGGTATGTAACTCAATCAACAAATCTTCAAATTCGCATTTCATTAGGATGTATATTATCGCATTTAATCTTTGTATCTTTATGTACACTTTCCCCAAACTCTTGGTCTTGCAGCCAAGGGGATTTCTCATTGCTAATATTTTTTTTTCTATTCCCGTAGCGAGTCTTCCTCTCTCGAGTCGTAAAGGTCGCTTCTTCTTTTTTCCTTCTCCTCTGTGTTCTCGAGGGTAAAAAAATCCCTATCTTTGACGAAGCCGAAGAGGAGTCGTCGTACGTGTCCTTAAGCGACTGCGAGGCTTCCACGCTAATGAGGCGCGGCGTAATTAGTGAGACTGTCTACTACTGGGTGGACCCTTGAACAAGAGGGGCGGATCCCTCTCGACGTCGAGTCGCTCTCTCACCCTTATTCTCCACGCATCCTCAACCCGTTTCACGATTTCTTACCGCTCCTAGAGAACACGCGCATCGCTGACACCTTCAAACTTCAAGACTTTAAACCTATCCTCAAGATCTTCCTGGAAAATATTTACCTCCAGGTCTCCCTTCCAGCCTTACCTCCAGGTAAGATTTCAACAAGAATTCATGAAATATTCTTTACATACACTACCGGCCATAAGTTTAAATTATTAAATATCTTGTCTATAAAATGGAATGGATACTTTTCTTTGAGTGTATCTGTAGGCTGATGTATGTTGATATTATAAGATAGAAGAGTTGTATAAATTTCGTATATTTTATTCTATATTAATTACACACTTCGCTTAATACACGATTCGTCGAAGTAACCCCCTTTTTTGATTATTGCTATTTTATATATTTTTGACGTACCCCGACAAGTTTGTGTAATGTTTGTAGCTGCATAGTTCGCCAGCCTTCTTGTAGTAAAGTAATTTGTTGTGGGGAAACTAAAGGTAACAAAATCTTATTACACCCAGGTGCCAAAACAATATGTGTCTCCATGGCAAGAAAATAGTCTAATATTAATGGTAAAATTATAAAAGGGACAACGGTTTTATATTCTATTTACTTTTAATGTTCATTCTAACGTTTACTTTAAACGTTAAAATCAAGGCAAAGGAAATGATCGGAAACTTTTGACCGGTAGTGTATAATAATAAGTAAAAGTGTTTTATATAGTAATGAGTCGAGCGACTTATACTTTGCAGATTATGGGTATAGTACTTAAAAGAACATATATATCAACCCTATGTCAAGCGTGACTCGACATCACGTTTCGTTCCAACGAGTCCAATTTCGCGTTGATTCGACATAAATTAGAAATTGCAAACAATCATACACAATGTTTTTTAAACATTATGATTATATTACTTGATATAAATATATCTTTATATAAGTACGTTGTTGTTTTAGCGAGTCGCTAAAATATTAAAAGAACAGCAAACTAAAGGATATTAATCGAGTCAAAGGTCCCAGACCAGCTAGAAGAAAATTGCGAAAATATCGCGGACCGCAAAGGGTTAACAGAAGAATCCTCAAAAGCCAGAGACAGTGTAGAAGTAAGGAAATTGAAGACAAGTATTTATTGTAAAGGACTACACTGTAATATAAGTCTGATTTTCTGGACAATGTAGTACGAACTGTTCTTTTGTATGCGATCATTAGGAAGGTTTGCAAGGGCGGTCAAGATAAACGAAACGTTTTGACAAGGAAGGCGATCACGCCAACAAACGCCACGCAATAGCCCTACGAATAGATTGAATAGATTTGGAGGGTCTATACGGTTTGCCGATGCGGTTTCGGTGGGTGGGTTTCGGAAGGCGGGAAGGCCGATTTAGAGCACAATGCGGTTCAATGCCGAGGAAATTAGCCGCGGCGCTGCCGGTGACGCCCGTCAGACCCACACCATGGAAAACAGGCCATATCCGTCCCATGCTACCATGGGAACCTGCATAAGTACCTCTCTATTTCGATCGGCTATTAATATCTAGATTTTTAAATTACTTTACTGTCCACTTGTAACACAAGAAAATTCACAAATCATTACTAAATTATTACACGAATTACTAGAACTCAGGTACTGAAGCTGTAGATGATTTAATACAATTGATGGATAGGTAGTTGTTTTTGCATTAAATAGATTTTAAATGAATATCAAACGGAATTATAGTAATACAAGATTCCACGTGTCACCTTTGAAGTTTGAATCTAAAGAATTGTATGGACATCGAGTGTCCAAAGAGATCGTGAGGATAAGTACACCTCCACACAGAAAGATGAATGGATCCTACATTTAATGGGATCCCTATATCATACAAGTAGTAGATGCAAGTAAAATGAATAAGGGCGTGGAAGTATTTATAGAAGAAGTTCCTAGCCACTCTAGCTTCTCTTACTTTGTATATCGCAATTCATGCTGACATTTTTTATTACTTCCTTCTGTTTGCTGTTTATGTCTTTTTAAAAATAATGTACAATTATGGCTTTATATTATTCATATATATATATATACTTCGGACAATATATCCATCGGAAAATGAAGCGAAGTCCAATATCCGCAATAATATTCTATTCCGTGGCTGTAGTTTATTTTTTTACTACCGAGGACAAAAAAGGGGAAGAGTGAATGAGAAGGGACGGATAAAAGGAGCCCTGTCCATTCTACGAGAAATGTAAGCGTCCTTTTGGTCGCCCACAGATCCGTGGAAAACGACTAATGGATGGATAATGACGCGTAATGGATGCCGCGGACATTACAGGTAATATCTCGTGAAAGCGGCAGCCATTTTCCACGATGATGAAAAAAACGAGAGGTTTCTTGTAAATAGATGCATACTTCGGTGACGATGGATGGGACGTAGGCGAGAGGTAATTTCCGCGAGAGAATCGAGACTACGGGAAACGTGTAGAGGAGCTTTCACGAAGGAATGCCATCTCACTACTTTTTACGCTTGCTTTAAAAACTCGGAATGATCACCACTTGAAAATATAAAATATCATATCATATTCAACAATATTCTACCGTGATTTTCATTCACCGGGATTTTATACAGTCCGATATCGGGTTAAGTATCTGAATTCAAAGCGTAATATTATTAAATTAATGTTTCAATGTCAATGCACTAAAATAACTCGAAGGTTATTAATACCGATATTAACTACTATGATATTACCGGAATTCATATGATTAATTGTGTTAATTATTTCTGATGATAAAGCGACGACTCTTATAGAAATTACAACATCAAAGCTTGACATCCATACTAGCAGCACTTCTGTGTAGAACGGATTATCAAAAAGTAGACTAGAGGTAAAGTCGTCGTATCATCAGTAGATTCTTGTTTGAAACGGAACGTATCTGAAGGTTCGTCTTATGCTTGGTTTCACCATGATTCGAGGCTCTGCCCGTGCTACTGCTGGTGCTGGTGCTGCTACTGCTGCTACCCGAGTGTTTGCAGTCCACTCGAAACCAGTCCCGAACGAGCTCATGTATGTACAAGAGAAAGAGAGAAAGAGAAAGATAGGCGAAAAAGAAGGAGATGAACGAATGGAATAGGAGAGAGATGGAAACGTCGTGCCGCAGCCACCAACGAGGAACGAAGCTTAATTTGTCTAACGAGGGGCCCCTGCACCTGTCATCTGGACGAAAAGATGGACGAACGGACCGTAAGGTCAACCCTCTTCTACATTCCGAATACCTTGTTTCGTTCTTTTATAAAAACCCACGTTTGCTTGTTTTACTTTATCTTACTTTCCTCCATTCGCTATTGTTTCATGTATATTTGCCCGGGCTAGACTAGATTACTTAAATCGTTAGACAAACAAAATGTACGTTTATAATTCCGCCCAAAAATTCGTCACTTAATTGATAATAATAGAAAACATTCGTCAAAGATATACGAAATAAGAATGCAATAAAAGGAATTAACAGTAGAAATAATTTTCTTAGGACTATGGAAGGACCACTGTGGAAGGAGAGTGTCCACTTCTGGACACTCTCTCAAGTGTACGTTGGCCAACTTACGTCTGTGGTTGGCATTTACTCCCCTCAGTAAATCAATCACACATGGTAGAAGGACCCTATGTAACGTTTTGTTTTTACGTTCGCACATTAATAGTACCTTATATCCGTGTGCGTAGAATACTATATACGTATATACTAATAACTGGTCACGCCCTTTTGAGAGTGTCAAATCCGAGTAATCATAATTCATCTTTACAGAGTTTCAGAAATCGAGTGTTTCCTAGGTGCTTGCATGTGTATAGCAAGCAAATATTGATAGGATGTTTCTTAGCATATTAACGTAATTCATAAATTTTCAATTGGTCTTACATATAAAAAACTAAGTTTATGAATTATAAAGCTTGTTTTAAACTATGAGATAAGTGTTATATGGCAATCAACTGCTAAAAGTAAATATTCATTTTTAAAGTTAGTTCAATAATTTATAATATTTCTAGATTGAATTTTTCGTTTAGATATATATGTATTACAGAACAAAATCCCAACTATTACAATTAATTATCTTTATACTAAAAAACACGGAAGTTCAAAAATTTGATCATTTTTTTCACGACGAGTATGTTATTTAATCGTAATTTCTAATCGAAAGGTAAACATACAGCGTGTATAAATTTGTTAAGGGAAAGGGTAAATCACATATAGTGCGTTCTAATCCGTGTGGAATACATATTGATTGGATAATTTTATACTATAATATATGGATCCTTGAAAAATACTATCAGAAATTAAATGTAACGTTGAACAGTGAACAGTTAGGATAATTGGTTTTATGCGCAAGCGCAACACCGCCGTGAGGGTATATAAGGAATGCGCAACCGCCATAGATGTGACACTCTCGCCTCAAACTTGGAAAGGGGGGCTTCGCAGTTTTTTTCTTAAAATAAGGGGAAACTTTTGCGTAGCCCCCGCCCCCTTAAACAAGGGCCAAAACTGACCGGCCTGTAGTGGTTGCACATTCTTTATATACCCTCACGGTGGTGTTGCGCTTGCGCGTAAACAGATATTACACACTTCACAGTTGAACAGATATGTCATGTGTATCTCATATATCTTGTTCTATTAAAAATTAATCGACATGTACGTAATCATTTGATTTAGTGCATTATTATTTGTTCAATTTAGTTTCTAAATACGGTAAGTGTGACAAATGTATCCGAAACAATGAAAACCGATTTTCTATACAGTTTTGCAATATTCTGATGCATCAGTATGTCTGTTTAACAATAAGACTTCTAATGTTCCCAAGTAATATAATTTATCTTCTGCATATTAATGAACAATAATGAATTCAATTCTAAGGAATGAGTACAAAAGGTAATTGATTTTTAAGATACTTAGAAGCATTTCTTCTAGCAGTCCGATTGTAATAAATAATGACAATAGGAAAGCGGGTGAAAGAAACTGACAAGGTCAATAATAAAAACGATGACGAATCATCAGTACAAAGCAATAATCGCTCCTGCTTTTGTGATACGTGCAGACTCGATGGAAGAGACATAGGGGAAAGGACAGGCGATATGCGAAGAGCAAGGGGATAAGGGGGGAGAGAGAAACATCCACTAATTGGATAATTACGGAGTACACCGCGTTTGTTTTATAATTGGGCGAAACCCATGGAACCGTTGGTACCTCGACGTGCCAAACAACGAAACGGCCGGAGTCACGCTCTACGTGACGAACTACCCTCTAAGCTAATCCGCTACCAGAACCCCTTGGCTTTACAGCCCCCTGCGACTCCGCCTACCTCTTCGCTCCCCTCTATTCCCTACGTTTCTCTGCCAAACTACCAAACTCTAAGAATATAATCAATTTTTCCTTCATATTTCATCAATTTTAATATATCAAACAAAATTGGGGTATCGAGTATAATGCCAACAAATCGTGAAAGACGAAACATAAATGAAGGACATTTGGCAAGTTAAGGGATTTTTGGTGTATAAGAAAGATGCATATTGAAAAACATTTCAATCACTATCCCTCCAAATGTATATTACGCAGCATGACTTTACATTATAATGAATTTCAATACTCAGACTTGGATAGTAAAGGAATTCATAATTAATTGCGTCTTACTAACACCATATTAAATACATAAATACAAAAAAGGTATACTATAAATTGACTTACCGTGATGCGACTGGTACGACGTTTGTGATGGCTGACTCATCGAACCGTAGGCGGGCGGGAATCTACTGTGATTCGTATAATGTCTAAAAACCAAGAAGTAACTTGATATACATATATATATTTAAATGCTGCTGGTATAATTCCGAAATGATATAAAAATCTTGTTGCATGTTAGAAAATATATAACATAAACTTACCCAAGTTTTCTGTGTCCTGACTCGCCTAACGTTGCGACTTGTGTAGATGGAGTAAAACCAATTTGAGGCTTCCAATGATTCCCTGTGTTTCGATTCATTTGCTCAAAGTCTTGTGGTTTTAACACACGCGGAGGTTCCTTTGCTCCCTTCAATTTTTTGGCGGGGAAAATAAAAGAAACACTGTAAACAGGGTCCCTGAATCGAACACTGTAAACACAAACGTTATATAATGCATGTACTTTCTCTCCGAGTGTAAAATAGATGATTTATATTGTTATATTACTCACCAGTATAATTTATTGTTCCGAACTGGTGGTCCATTTATAGGTGAGGGTAAAGTAGCTCCATCTCCGACACAGTCTTCTGATAATAACAGAGTACCGCGCATACCGCCTATATTTACAGGGGTTTCGGTATCTGGTGATAGACCATTCGCATAAAGCCCTTTTACAAAGTCGTAACCACTATTTCCGAGACCTACATACAATCTATCGTCACCGCGAACGTTCCGCTTTTCTGAAAAAATTACGTTTTTGTTGAAAAACATTAAGATATCAGATAGATTGCACACAAAGTATTTATAATACTTACTTTCTGCTTCAGTCAGACAATCATAATATGGCTCTAAGGCTTTAAATAGTCTTTTCTCATCCACAAACGGAAGCAGTGCTACTCCTTGCCAAGCAAACTTTTTCCCATTTAAATCAATTTTGAAATCTTCTGGATAGAAGTCAATAATCGGAGATTTCTAGGGATGGAAAAATTCGAATTTCTCATTCCCTATCTTATATAGTTCTTATACCAAGGAAAATGTATGATAAAAGTTAAATATCATTACACTTACAGAGTCGCTCATTAATTTTGCCCATGGTGCAGGAACATGCTTGCTGCTAGCAGCTGGGAATACACCCATTAATTGTTCCAATGGACGAAACTGCAAGAATAAAAACGTAATTACAGCACCTTTTGAAATTCGTAAAGATCTAATAGAATTAATTGCAAATTACGCACCGGTTTCGTACCCTTCGCAAATTCTGTGGAAAGACCTCCGATATTGATAAAATCGCTGGCAAAGGGTGCATAGTGATATGGGAAATACCAATTCCATGAAGCACAACCTTGATAATAATATCGTAATACCCAACATAAGCCTCGTATGTATTGTAGGGCCACATTGTTCCTGTATCCCAAAAAGTCAAAGTTACTACATTTATTAATATCAAGGTATATCGAGATGGACTTTTTTTTACCTGAATGCTAGATTATCAGAGGATACATCAAACTTTGATTCATAGTATCTATCTTTAAAGCCATCTTCCCATAATCTAACTTCATCATGCGCCTGACTGTCGTCACCATCTGCATCTGCTTCGTCAACTTTACGTTTCTGTCCTGCATTTACTGATTTCTGCATAATAATTATAGATTTTTGTAAAGATAGAATGAATCATAATACTACAGAAAAATAGGTGGCATTAAGTGTGTACCTCAGGTTCTAACATGCTTTCTAATGCAGTCTTAGCATTTACACCAGTTAGTGCTCGCTCTGCACCACTGGTATTATAATTTCTGCCTTGCATTCTCATTTGGTATGCTTCCTGTCGTACATTTGCTACTGGCTTAACTGCTTCACCAAGAGCCTAAAAATAAATTTCATTTTCATAATTAATTATGAAATATAGTTAGATAATACAAAGAAATGCCATAGCCTTTTGCGTTTTTCAGCGGTTAAATACCGTAGGAGTAAATTGTCCCGCTGGTATCCATTTTGGTTTATAATTACTGATGGATAATAATCTTCGTTTCTTGTCCTTCTCGCGTTGTTTAAAAGCAATCTCGTTTTGTTGTCTTTTTTTGAAAATTTCATCTTCTACGTCACCGAGATCGGATAATATCATCTGAACTCTGTCTAAATTTACGTCTCCACTATCCGTTAAGAATCCCTATAATGAAAAGTTCATTATTATAAAAACGTGCATTTTCATCTTGTTTCATTCTCTAAGTTGTTTTATACATCCATTAGTAAATACTATTAACATCAGTGACATATTTACAAGTATGAACAGTTTATCATTATTCATAAAAATGGAACCATAACATAATAATTATTATGTTTACGACTATCTTCTTTCAGAAAGACTCAGTGAAATTTAAATAAAAAATCAAGAACAAAACTATTTTGATAAGGCAATTCGAGGAACTTCAAATATATAGTACGTACTCCTGTCTTGTACACAGTCTTTTTGTATAAATTAACAAGTCTATCAATAGCCCCTTCTCTAATCTCCAAAGATGGGAGGTGTGGCAGAAAATCATTTCCTACGAAGAAACACATGAACACCCAATCATCTATAGCACGCTCAAAATCATACTTAAACGGTAGATTAGGCATTTGCAATTCTCGTTCTAAATATTCTCTGAGTATGTTTAACCGCACAAATATGAACTGGCATTCAGATCCAAACGCGATTTCTTCTTGTTTCGGATTTGGTTCTGAGCCTGTACATTCTTTCATGTCGTGTCCTAATTGTCCACATATATCACATGGCTTAGGTTTATTTGGTTTAAATTCTTCACGAATAATAGTAAAATTAGGTTCATGTGTTGCAAGACCCAACATAATTAAATCAGCATCTGCTCCACACAGAACATGTTGTGTATTAGGATCATGATCAGGTTGTGCTACATAAAAAAAAATACACCATATTTATATAACGTCCAGAATAACATCATCATATAATTTTTCTTAAGTGTGTCCATTTACCCCTTTGTCGACGAATGAAATCCATTATCTTATGCTCCCCCTCTCCTGGTACATTAGCATCACTCAAAATAACTGTAATATCTCTCCATCCTGGATCGTTATTTAAACGGTCATGTATATAATAATGTAAACATTTTGATAATCTAGCCATAAATGGGGTACCCTAAAGAAGTATATTTGTATAGTCTACTGTTATAAATATTGTGATTCCACAGAATAAAATTCTTTTACAAACCGGTGTAATACAGTTACTATCGAAATGATCTTCTTTTGGTTTCTCAGGTGGCAAAGATGCACCTTTAAGACTAAGTTCAGAACGAATTCTTTGAATCTCATTTATCTTCTCTGAGGTTTCTTTTGATGCTCTAAATCTTCTAGATCTCTGTTGATTCATTTTTGCTCTAGGCGCCTAATCCAAATTTAAGTAGCAAATAATATCATAAAAATCAATGAAAATGGCTTATAAGTCCCTAATATACTTACAACTCCATCAATTGCCATATAAAGCAATTTTCTTGGCCTTACAATAGAAAATAATCGGTCTATACACTCAAATATAGCTTCCATCATTTCATCTTCATTTTTTGGAGCAGGTCTAGAATAATAACAAAACGCAGTTGTGAATGTAAAAATGTATTAACTTGTGCATATTGCCCGAAGAGCAATATTTCTTATTGAAAGAGGGATCATACTTGTCTTCAGGATGGGTACAGGGATGAATTATACCATTCATATCAAGATATAAATTATCAAACTCCACCCCATTTGGATTAGGGTCGACTGAATTCACAGGAACTCGAACTCCATCCGTAGTCACTGTCTACGAAAAGGAATTAGCAAAAAAAAACGTTAATTCCCTTATGAAACATTCGACAAAAACATTGTCCTCAAAAGAGCAGGTTGTTATCAATGTAAACAAACAATTACTACTAATTAAGAGTCAACAAGGTGAAAGTAATATGTGGCTCAGGCAGCAACTTGATAACAACCGTTTGAAATTGATATACTTGCTACAAAAGAATAAACAAAACATAGATCGGATTAACCAAACAAATAGTGTAACCTACCTTCTGTTCAATACATTCCACGATAACGGACGGATATTTTCGGCTTAACCATCGGAAGAATGCTGGTACACCCATGTCTTGTAAGAACCGGTCACTTGGACCACAAAAAGATACTTGAAATTTGGAATTATTTATCTGAAATTCAGTATCAGCTTATTAAGGACGAAACAATATCGTTTGCAACATGGAACCCCTACTTTATCCTATATTAGAATTAAGCTAACTCCGGCGACTCGGGGAAAACGTGTACATATCTTCATCACGGACCAGATATAAGTAGACCAAGGACGCAATGCAATCTGTAGTTCCAGACTTACCGAGTCCTAGAGCCCGGTAACAATTTTCTTGTCACGAGTGACGTTACCATCAAACACATAAAATAGCTGTTTTGTCATATTCTTACAATTAGTCCTGAAAATAAAAACTAAAACATGGAATTATTTTTTCAAAAATTCTTACGTCTGTTAGCATACATATTACTCGACATTTAACAGATATATATGTTTCATTATTCTACAGTAATTAAATAAATACGCAACGACTTTGTCATCATCGTGAGAATAAAATTAAATTATTACTATTACATTATTACTTTGGAAAAAGAATAAAGATAAAGTGGCTCAAAATGCTGAATAAATTAAGTAAATAGTAATTTCTTTCAGCGTCTGAAATGAATACTAATCCGTAATTAGCAATTGACAATATATCATCCGAGTTTATGTACCACTTGGCACGTGTCAAAGCACAAAATTACAAAATTACGATTCAAATAGATTGTTGAAGTTGTTTAATTAACGCTCTACTAGTTCGTATTCACTCCTTATAATTTAATTTTCTATATGGCGTAATAATTAATAATCGTTTGAGTCGCTTAATAAAACGTGAATTAATCTTGTGAAATATTTTTGTATTTGCTATAAATTTTCTTTTGAATATCCAGTAATATATTGTTCACAGATGTAAGAGATTTTAATGAATAGTAACACTGTTCAACACAAAGAAAAGGTTGTAACAACAAATATGTGATGCTTATAGATTTTGACGCGCTTAAAACGAATCCGCAAACCGTTCCTCTTCGTCACCTTCGGTTTTCGAAAAAGACAACTTTTAAAAAATGATCTTGAAGAGGATTTGTGATAAACAGTTTCGACAGTTAGTCAGTTAGACAGTTAGACAGTTATATATGTAGACAGTTTCTATTAATTGCAAAACATTCTGTGGACTTTTGCAAATAAAATGATATAAACTACATTTTCAAAATCAATTTGCAAATTTGTTTAAACATTAGTTAAAGTTGGCGAGACACATTCCGGGCGCTCATTTTTCGAGATTCTTTTCAAATTTTCATAAAAATTAGGTTTCTCACGAGGATTCCAATTATTCTACGCGATAGAGCAGATATTTTTCTTTGGGAAGCACTCCTTAAATATACAAAACGGACTTTGGTGACGTGAATAAAAGCCAAAAAATCGCCGAAGTCACGGATAGTAAGGATGTCTTTATGCAATATTTCAACAAATTAATTTTAATTATTTCATTTACGGAAACATTAACATTAAAACCTTCCTCGTTAAAAAAGATACGATATTTGTTCAAACATTTTCTTTCTATAAGGCCAAATTCATGGGCAGAAAAAATGTCGTCCATCTAGCGGCGAAATGGTGGAACCAAACCGGCTATTATATCCCCCTATGCGTACCCCTCCACAAGAATGAAATTCATGCACCTGTAGCGACTTGGTTAGCTCCGTGCAAAAATGGAGAAGTCGACTACCATACATAATATAAAAAGGTAGAACAAGTATGTTCTGGCGTTTCGTCCCGGGTCCGCTCGGTGGACTCATCAGTAGGGCTGATGAGCGGACCCTGCCCTATATATATGCCCCAGTGGGCGAAGGCCATACCCTCGGAGCGGTGTATGTGCGCCGCGCTCCGTATACGGATTTGCGAGATCCGGAGGGTAGACGCGGGAGTGCGTAGCGGCCGATGACGAAACTAGGGCCGCCACAGACCGAAAAAATGCCGTCCACCTTGCAGTGAACAGATGGAACTAAACTCGCCACGAGGCCGAAATTCATGGCATGTTCCTTCTGGCGGAGAAGAGGTGGAACTAAACTAGCTACTACCACCCTATGCGTGTCCCCCCGCATAGGATGAAATGCATGGACATGTAGCGACTGGGTTAGTACTCCAGAAAAATGGAGAAGTCGACTACCATAGACATAGAAGGTAGAACAAATATATTCTGGCGTTTCGTCCCGGGTCCGCCAGACTCATCAGTAGGACTGATGAGCGGACCATGCCCTAGAAGATGTGTACGAAGACCATACCTCCAGAGTGGTATATATGCGCCGCCTTCCGTATACGAACCTGCGAGATCCGGAGTGTAGCGCGGGAACGCCTAGCGGCTGATGATGGAACTAGGGTCGCCGCAGACAGCGAAAATGCCGTCCATCTAGCGGCGGAAAGGTGGCACGAAACTTGCTCTACTACTCCTTTCACAGCCCCCTGTAAGGACGAAATTCACGGGCAGAAAAAATGCCTTCCATCTAGCAGTGGAACTAAACTGGCCACTCCTCTCCTACAATCCCTGAATGCTTTGCTTCCACATTTGGAGTAGTCATAGAAATGGTATAACTAGTTTACTTCCACCTGTTGATGTCCACCGGATGAATTTCATCCTTGCGGAGGGGCACGCATAGGGGATATTAGCCAGTTGGTTCCACCACTTCACTGCTAAATGGACGACTTTTTTCTGCCCAAGAATTTGGCCTTATAAGGGCGTCTCACAAATAAAAAACGCAAATATATTTTTTTAAATATCTTGGTTATTAGAGCAGTTAGAAAGAAAATGTTTCAACAAAAATCGTTCGTTTTTTACCGAGGAAGGCATTCAGGCTAATATTTCCGTACATTAAGTAATTAAAATTAATTTGTTTAAATATTACTTAAAGATCTTTAATTACCCGTGACTTCAACGACTTTTTGGCTTTTATTTACGTCACCAAAGACAGTTTTATATATTTTAAGAGTGCTTTCGAAAGAAAAATGTGTGGTCTATCGTGTAGAGTAATTTAAATCCTCGTCAGAGGCTTATTTTTTATTTAATTTGAGAAGCGTCTCGAAAAATGAGTGCGCCGAGTGTGCCTCGCCAACTTTAATTAATGTTTAAACATATTTGCAAATTAATATTGCAAATTTAATCGTATCATTATACAAATTTGAAAAGTGTCTCAAAACATCAGCGCGAGGAATGCGTCTCGCCAAACTTAACTAATGTTTGAACATATTTGCGAAACATTATTGCAAACGTAACTTACATCATTTTATTCGCGAAAGTCCGCAGAATTTTTTGCAATCAATGGAAACTATTTCACTTTTATATTTACGTCACAATTTTTGTGCAAACTTGAAAAGAGTCTTGAAGAAGGAGCACGCGGAGTTTGTCTTGCCAAATTTAACTAATGTTTGAACATATTTGCAAATTCATATTGCAAATGTAATACATATCATTTTATTCGCAAACAACCACAGAATGTTTTGCAATTAATAGAAGGTGTCTAAATATATAACTGTCTAACCGACTAACTGTCTAAACTATTTATCACAAATCCTGTTCAAGAGACGAGAATGACCCGTTTCTTAAAAATTGTTTTTTTCGAAAACCGAGAGTGACGGAAAGAAACGGTTTGTGGATTCGTATTCAGCGCATGAAAATCTATAAGGATCACATATTTGTTGTTATTACCTTTTTTGTGTTGCACAGTGTTGTTTTTCAAAATCTCTTACATCTATGAGCAATATCCGGTAAAGATATTCAAAAGAAAATTTATAGCAAATACAACAAGATTTCACAAGATTAATTTACGTTTTGAACAATTAAATTATAAGGAGCGAATACGAACTAATATAGTGGTAATTAAACAACTTCAGCAATCTACTTTAATCGTAATTTTAATTAATTTTGCGAGACGCTTGCCAAGAGGTACATAAACTCGGATTCTATATTGTCAATTGCTAATTACGGATTAGTATTCATTTCAGACGCTGAAACAAATTACTATTTACTTAATTTATTCGGCATTTTAAGTCACTTTGTCTTTATTCTTTTTTCAAAGTAATAATTTTATTTTATTCTCAGGATGATGATAAAGTAGTGGCGTATTTATTTAATAACTATAGAATAATGAAAAATATAATATATATATGTATATGGCTATTTTACATCACGCGGGTCAGGGTCCGCGACCCAACCTGCTAGCGGCAATCTGCACGTGGTGAGTCCTGGAAATCTGTAATAATTGTAAGTAGAGAATTAGAAATTAGAATTCTTCTAAAATTGCAGTCGAGCTAGTATCTGCTTGATACGTATACTTTAATTAGAAGTTAGACACTTCGCTTTGCGAATAAGTTAGGAATATCGCTTGACTATCTTTCAGCGATGATATATACTTTTGTATACAGTGTTGTACACTTATAAATATTATATATAACGTATATATACACTTGTGAATAAGATAGGTAGATGCACGCAACGCATTTGCATTTATTTGTAGCAATATAGTAACGATGCATTCCCACTCATTTTATCGTTAGTGTAGTTCGTCCGCCACGTGTTTTTTTATGGTGTGCTATTGAGCGGTTACAGTACAGAATTCTTTTACTCGTTTCTGCAGGGGGCACCTTTTGTTGCGTTAATTTTTACCGCGCCTGTAATTTTGGAGTCTAATCACGAAAGCCCATTTAGTGCTTGGTTTACTTATATCTCGTCTGTGATAAAATAACTGTTTTTAATGTTTTTAGTATCATTAATGCAAAAATAAAAGGTTTTCTAAAACTCTTACATCTGTGAGCACACTGAGCACACATATCGCTCCATGCTCAAAAGAAAAATGGCAAATATCAGAAAATGCAAAAGTATCAATACTCTGCGTACAAATTGGAATATAATATTAATTTTATTACTCAACACACTTAAATTCTGATGAACGAATAACTTCGTAAGCTTAAATCACGTTGTATTAAACGACTCGAACGAATATTAATTATTATACCATATAGCCAAATTAAGTTTAAGGTGCGAAGAAGAAATATTATAGCGTTAATTAAACAACTTCAACTATCTATTTTACATCCGCAGTTTTAGTTAATTTAATGAGATACGTGCCAAGTGGTACATACAATTGTGTGATATATTGCTAATTACTAATTAATATTCATTTCAAACGCTTAAGCTAGCTATTATTTACTTAATTTATTTGGCTTTTTAAGTCACTTTGTTTTTATTCTTAATTTTAAAGTAACATTGCGAAAACGTAACTTACACCACTCCCAAAATAATAATAATTTTATTTTAATCTCACGATGATGATAAGGTAGTGGCGTATTTAATTAATAACTGCAGAATAATGAAAAATATATAGCGTCGCTAAGAGCTCCCGTTCCTAAGGCCTTGGTGTAACTTTGAAATGGCCGGGCCAAGAATTCTGTTCCTACGGCACTGATATTTCCGCATGAATGACCCTTTATCTAAACAAACCGAAAATGGCAGCACGCTTAAGGTACGTCGACATCAAAACATTGAGATTTCTTGGAATTGATGTACTTCTTATAATGTTTAATGTACAATATAACGTGTCTTATCTATCGTATTCTAAAAGGATGCGAAATATATGCGCAATCCCTAAAATAGTGTTAGAAAATCCTGTATTTTCCCATTTTCTGTGCTAAATATGCAATGATTTTCCATTATATCATTATTTATGAAAATTACATCCTATTTTCAATAAGATTCCGTAGAAATATGAGATACACTTATTTACAAGTTCGAAAACAATTTAATGTTGTAAACAATTCGAATAAGTTTTCGAATATTCATAATTCTAGATTTTTAGTACTTCGGACAACGCATTGAATGACATTATTAAATACTCTGAATGTCATTAATTTGTTTAATGGCTCGATTCGATCTAAATCATAATGATATTTCAAAGAAACCGTACATTCTTTGTCGGAGATTGCGTCGTACATATTCTATTATACATTCATTCTTAATTTAAGCATCATTTAACAATTTATTTCGAGTGGACGGTAATTAAAGAAGCGTCAAATTGCAAGCTTGTGTATAAATTGATAACATTGATACGAATTAAAGTATTTCAAATGATAATTAACATTGTAAATTCGTTATATCAACATTTTTGGTTTTAAACCAACTTACTCTATGTTCATACGCAATAATCACAGTGGATAGGGGTAAGATGTAAGGCATATTCATTAACGAACTACGTATTATTTGTTAATAATTCGATAAAATTAATTATTTCAGTAATATTCATATATGTATCTGACGTCATTCTGTATAACGTTAAATGGGTCAGTAGGTAAGATAGCTCACACGTACGAGTGGCTTAAGTACATACATACATACATACATATATAGTAGCCTGAGCTTCCACGCAGCTTAGGCGCGGGGTGCAGTAAAGTCACTCGCCGGTCGTTCCTCGTGTAGTGTAGACGTATTGTCGGTGTGCTCCGATTTTTCAGTTTTTATTTCATCCAGATTTTACTTTTTCGTCCCCAAACGTGTTTGCACATGTGCCACGAAGCTTCTACGGTTCCGTTTGGTAGTTTTCTTAATAATTAATTTGCGAATCTTCGAGTTTTTCGACATAGCGTCACTTTCGCCGCGGCATAGTTCGTTCAAGTCGTGATGCCGCGATTTTCCACTTTGGATATTCTAGTATTTTCGTCATCATAATAACATTTAGAGTTCCATTTGCGCAGATTGTGCAACATTTACGTTCGAACTTTCGTATGGAAGAGGATTGTCAGCCAACTACGCAGATCAACGAGGCGATTTGGTTCGTATTGCTTTGCGACCTTTCAAAGTCAAATCTTTTCCACGACGCAGTTACACTCGCGACACTCACTCTCTTTCTGTCTTTCTCTCTCGGAATTAAATTTTCAAATTCAAAACTTTAGCTTCAGTTAATTAGTCTGAATAATTCTCATTTCTTTATACTAGTAATACACTAGTACTTTAATATTTGTCTTCCGCGAAATAATCGTCGAATTTTCTACCGCCAGTTTTTATCGCAAATATCGAATCGTTTCAATTCTCGCCACTCGAAAAGAGTTGTGGAATTTCGCGAATGCGCTTTATTGTTAAAAATTGCTATCCTTAGAGTTTTGTGTTGCGCATTACTTGGTTTTCTCGTTTTGTTGTCGGGAACTGGAACGTTCATTGGGTCCAGAGTCACGAACTGATTTTTCGATGGTTGTCGCTTTACTTTTCTCCTCCTTGTTTCATCGAGATTTCACTCTCTTCGGGTATCACGGAACTTCATTCTGGAGTTTGTTAACTTCCTTTCTTCATTGTTGATAGTTCATCCGTTGTATCGATATATAAAGGGCTTAAGATTTCACTTGAAGTATATATATAATAATATGCAATTGTATTTTTGACGTAAATTTTCGTGTATACATAAACCTAATTTCCGTAAGTCTACTCAAGAAACTTTGATCTTGACAATCCGGCTTTGTTGATAAACGAGAAAGTCGGTTTATTTCCTAATTAAAAACTTTGGCTTTGGTACTCGACTACGACATCGGCTACGACGATGGTCCTCCACCATGAACTGAGAATATATTTAATATTATAATACGTGCAATACTGTTTGTATTACATGTATTATGGTATTATATAATATTTGCAACATTTATTAAAGATTTCAATTTTTATTGACTTTGATAGAACCGAACAAACGCTTGGCTTCAATATTTCTTGTGTTTGATATTTCTTTATTCCAGCAATTTTTCGATTGCGCGCAATACGATCTTATTGTTGGAGTCATTTGCTTCCGAAAAAAAGTTCGCTTTCTTTCACTTTATTCGATTAAAATTGGATCGTGCTTCCAATTTGATAGTATATATTCATCCTTATTAATGCAAAACAAGGTTTGTTTATATGAGCAAAAAGCACTTCGCGACGGGTAGATTCTGAAGTCGAACGACGAATGTAATGTCTTCGATGAAGGGGTCGCCCGAGGTTACTTAAAGATTTCAATTTCCATATGTACTATATACTTGAAATGAAATTCTGGTTATTAAATTAATACACCCTTCCCTACCCTCGTATAAAGAAATTCTTCAGTCCTCCCTTTAAGCAAAGATTGATTTAAAGTAAAGTCAATTTAGTCCGTTTAGATCTTATTCTTTCTCTCTCTTAACTGCATTTTTTAGTCAGCATTTTCAATGAACTTCAAGAGACTTAAAGAGTTGTGTGATGAATGCGGGCGATGGATATGGATTAGTTTTAATATTTTTTAATCATGTGTGGCGGCTGGCGAAGGAAATCGCGGTCTGTGCACGACGCATTTCCACACGTGTATATCACCGGTGGTTTTCATGCGATTGCGTCGGTTTTTAAATTTTAAATAAAGCGATGAATTTCCTTGCGAGGGTGGGCCACTGGTCCGTCCATCTCACTTGGAAGTAAATCTCTTTATTTTTGCTATCTGTCGTAATAGGTTTTAAAATATAGTCGTCTGACTATATGTTATACTTTCACGACTATGAGTATTCATTATAATCTTTAGACTCGAATAGCTTCCTTTCATTCAAGTTAAATTAACTTGAGGTAAAGTCAGTTATCTTCCAGTTGCTTCGTATAGTATCCCCCTATACGAAGTAACTTTCTTCTTAATTTTCTTTTAAAACGCGATCGCGGAAAGTACCGATTTAAGGTACCAGTAGTCTATATGTCTTTGCATATATGTTTGACACATATAATTCGCAATAGAACGCAGCCTCTGTCAGTCGATGTCAGGGAAATTGGTACGTATTTTCCCGTGGTATGAGTTTGGTTTTGAGATCGGGTGTCGGAGGGGTCTCGAGACCTTCTCCCCAGTTTAGGTTTTGCACCCAGGGCTCATGAGAACCGTGAAGTGCGTTCTTAGCGTGCTTGTGTGGTGTATTTGATTTGCTTTTTTTTCGTTTTTAAATATAGCGTGAGGGGGGAGGCAGGTAGCATATCGTCTCGAACTTTGTGTGCTTGATGATGAGTTAACTTTAAGTGGGTAGAGCCAAGGCTGAACACATATGAAATATGAAATGAAATTATATGAACCAGTACGAACTCTTTCAGGCCGCATTATTATACGAATATTATATGAACGAACTATTAAAGAATTATTATATAAAGGAATGAAACAATTTATTTAAATGAAGTATCAAATGTAGAGTTACCCATTTTTTCATGTTGTGTGTATATCATAATCGAATCCTATTTCTGGTACATATTTTTCGGATAATGCAATTTTTAAGATCTCAGGAACGAAGACAATATTTGTCCCGCAAACTCTTTCACGAAAATTCCAACTATATGTATAGAAATAAAAATATATAGTTGAAATTTATGCTGAAAAGTTTGAAGGATAAATTTTGTTGGAATTCTTGTGCGATCGAAAATTGTTGTTTAGCGAATTGGATCAGAAGTGCGATTTCAAAATGATGTATCTATTATTAAATTGTGATGAATTTTGTATCAAATTCATGGACATTATAACATAATTGAATATTCTTATATTGAGAGTAACTAATTTTCATGAAGTGTCTTGAAGGAGTTCAGTGCCCAAATAGAGGCACTAGAAGGGACCCCCGTGAGAATTTTGAACTCTCCGGAGAGTTGGGCTGATGGACTGCAAAAAATCCTCTGGGAGGACGTAGGAGAATTGGTTCATTGCACGAAAACTCCGAGGGCGGTTAATCGTTCACTCTGACAAACTTCCGAGGTCTCGAATTGGGTCGATTGAAACAATTGAGAGGGTTTTACGGAGTCCACTGTGGCAACTCTCTCTGAATAGAATTCGGCCCGTCATTGCGAGAATTCTCGATGATTTCTGCGATCGAAACAGTTCAAGGTGCCGAAGGGGTTGGAGCGATTGTAAAAGGCCAACTGAAGAGTAACTCGAACCGGTTCACTTAGCTCTTCAGAACCCTCATTTTTATGGGAACAATACGAGACAGATTTTGTATGTGTAAAATGTACCCTATTTTAACACCATTTTTGCTAATGTTTTTTTAAATAGTCCCTCTAGTTCTCATGGATCAGAACAAATTTGTTATAACCGTTTTTAAATGTTAATTTCAACCGTATTCATAAACAGTGATACCCTTGCGATTCATGTTCAAAAGTTGGTATAACGATTTTTGTCATAATTCCTGCGCACGTGAGGACCAATTATTTCGAAAATTTGTTATCAACGACGGGGTTCAAATATGTTACGTTCCGAGAAAGTGTGATTAATTCCATATACATGTATATATTTATTGATTTTATTAATGAAATTAATTTTTAGATTTTGATAATAGAAATGAAATGAAATGTAAAGTAGCATGAAATAGGGTTCTGGAGAGTTAAGCTAGCTCAATGAAAAATGATATAATCGTCAAAACGACGATATGTAAAAAGCCAAGCGTTTGTGAAAGTTTGATTTTCATTGCCTAAGATTATTGAAACATTTTATGATTGATGGTTTACAATGAAATTTTCTATCTTTTTTGCACTTTCCGTATTTTGATCAAGTATTTAAAATTTGTCTCGCAGTAATGAAACACAAATTTTTATTAATTTTTACTGATATTAAATGAGTTTGATAAGAGTACAATTTTGAACCCGTTGATATTATCGTCAAGGTCAAGCCAGTAAAAAGAGCATTTTGATTTTCAGTGGATTTCTAGCTTTCAGTAACTTTTAACAAATATAATTTTATTATATCATTGTGTATTTATATATGAAGTACAATATTTAGTTGCACGTGTTAAAAAATGTCGTGCTTTTCATTCATTTTTGCTTTGCCTTGCTTTCCTTTCTTGGGAAGGTATACGGAAATTTGTTTCCGTAGAGCCAAGGATGATGTTAATTTTCAATTGCATGTAAGAGACGTGCACGAGAGTGAAATTTTGTTTAGCCCCACATCGCCAGCGCCGCGGTCATTCTCTTGAGACTTTTGAGGAATCAAGTTCCCTTCTTTCTGTCACAATATCGCGACAATATTTATTAATACATTTACATTCATTATATTCGCGGAATTAGTTTGCAATAACTGAAGCCGGTGAACTATCGTGGCAGCACGGTTTGCAAATAAAGTCTGGCATTACTCGAATGATCCAATCGAATTAAAAGTTCCTGGATGTTGCATCGACCCGGCCGTCGCAATGCTGAATGCATTTTTCTATTTTTCGACAAAATAGATTTTCCAAAATCCACTAAAAAATCCCGCTTTTCCTGTTTGAACGCCAAAATTGGACGACCGCGTCGCGACTAAATTAATTTGATTTTCATCCTTCAGTAGGATCTTCAGAGTTATCGACGATATATTTCAAGGAAGACTGATAATTCTCTGTTAATTAGATTTATTTTAATCGTTTCATCTCGGAAAAAATGCCCGATTTTTCCGTGCCAGTTTTCGATCGTGTTATATCCTTATCGGGTTTGATTTTTTCTTCAACCCTATTTGGGTTCATTCTTCCACGATTTAATAACTTCGACTCTCATCGTCAGTGAGTTTCATTTTCTTGTAATTCTGCATCTTGTTATAACGACTTTGAAACCTGCGGCTTCTTTTGTTTCCCTGCTTCGATTCCACACCGTCTCGTTGGCTGCGAGATGTGCTTTTGATTAGTTTATTTTCGAGAATCGCATTTTGTTTATTTAAACTTCCATTACCAAATCGGTCCGGGATAAAAATCGTAGTTTGTGCCATGCTCATTTTGCCTAGTCCGCAGTCAGCCGTGGATCTCAGGTGTGAATCGGCTGGATGCGGACAGTGGCCATGGTTTAATTTTGGTATTTTAACTAATCACAATTAGCAACTGACGGGGGATTTTGCGGTCCGTGCACGACGTATTCCCACATGCATGCGAGTGCGGTAATTTCGGTGGAATTGCGTCGGTTGTTTGAATTTTGGTAAAGCGATCAATTTTCTTACTGACTATGTGTGTTTTTTCGACTATGAATATTATTGAATATACGTAGTCTTCAATCTGAAATAGCTTGCTTTTAATCAAGTTATGTCAGCTTGATGTAGAATCGATTTCCCTCCAGTTACTTCGTACAGCTCGCTCCTGTATGAAGTAAATGGAATCGCAATCGTGAAATGTACCGCTAAAAGCTACCGGTAGTATACTTTGAATTTTTTCATATGTTTAACCCTGTGCGGTCGGTGTCCCCGTAGCGGGGACATTTCTAAATCGTCGTAGAAGTCGGTGTCCCCGTAGCGGGGACATTTTTAAATAGTCGTAGAAGTCAATAATCCCGCAGCGGGAACCTTCGGGAACCTTACGTATTATAAGTAGTATTAAATACAACAAATCAGTTTCAACAAATTCTGTGTGTTTTAATATCCATATATTGACTTTAAATCCTGTACGGAAAAGTAATTGCGAAACGATAGATTCGCTCCGACCTACTGGTACTCCCAAAAGCGAAATCTGCCGATCGCAAAGGGTTAAAGCATATTCGCAATGGATCGTAACCTTTTTTCAGTCGATTTCAGGAAAATTGGTATTGTGTTTTTCCGTGGTATGAGTTTGGTATCAAGTTCGGACCCCGGGATCTTCTACCTAGAGTAGGTTTTGCACCCAGGGCTCATGAGTGAGAAATATGGAATGAGGTGTGTTGGTGTTATTGAGTTGCTTTTTTGCCGTTTTTGAATATAGCGTTAGGTAGGCAGGTAGCATACCTTCAGCAGTTTTGTGTGCATGGTGAAGATTTGTTTTTAACCCTTTCACAGTGTGGTAAAATTACGAATTCTGGTCCAAAAAATGTCTAGTTTTTTATGTTCGAAAACACTTCGGCATGTAATAAAAAATGTAAAAAAATGTGTTTTATATGTACCTTGTTAGTAATTAGTCCGTGTATGGTAGATTTTAAAACACTTGACGCTCTGCCCGTGACTGTCACGGGATAAACTGTTTGGTACTTGACGCTCTGCCCATGACTGTCACGGGATACACTGCCAATGGATTAAGTAAGTAGAGTCAGGGCAGAGGATTTACCTTCAGTTAGCACGCCAAGGCGTTTTCGTAAAAGGTGATATCCCTCACCTGGGAACTGTTAATACCTTACAAGCCTTATTGTTAGTATATCTTGGCCGATATGCTAATGTATTAATATATTTATAAGTCGTTTGTAGTGATTGGAATGACCGATAATTTTCATATTGCTTCTCCATTTTGTTCATATTGTTTACTATTTCCTGTGCGCTTAATTTTTGAGTTGATCTGTTTCGGATCTTCATCTAATCTGGGTGCGAAATTTCCGAAGAACGGATCAAGTTCAGGTTTTAAATTTAAGTTATGGGTTAAGTATCAAATATAACATTTGGGTACAATAATGAATGCACATTGTGGATTGTACAATGGAACAGAGTTCCTAATTGAACTAAAATTAATATCAAAATTTTTTCGCGTTTCAGCACTTCACTCATGAAAGAGTAAGTTCAATTAATATAAAAATTATCGCGGGGAAAGTGCGAAGAATTATGAGTCTGAAAGTGTTAAGTTAGTAATTATGTATGATCGTTGAAGAATGCAGATGAATTATCAGATTAATTGAGTCTGAATGAAAGATAAGATAGATTGAATGTATGACCAGGGATGCGCGATTGGAATGCAACCCAATATGAAAAATGCGCATGCGAACGATACATGAATATAGAGCGAAACAAAACGTTAAACTAATATCTAAGAAAACATGGTATACCTAATGATCGATCAATCAATCGAAAGAAATACTGATCAAAATTTCAACTCATGACAGTTTTAAACATATAAGTGCAATTACGGATATATAATACTTGCTAAAGCAAGACCGATGATATCATTATCATTAAATACTGATAAGGGGGGATGGTACCATCCTTAAGCAGAATACATTCTGGTAGAATTAAGGGCGATAGCTTTATCGCGGGTAGGTCGAGTCAAGTACCTTTTTATAGCTCGTGCAAAGCGCTTATTAGACGTTATGCATTGGTGTAAAAAAGGGAAGTTGTTCAGTTCAACATATACTTGGTTATGCTGAATATAAATTAGAGTTAAAATTTTGTTGAAATGATTGGGAGGTAGGGCGGATCTGAAAGCAGCAACCTCCACGTGGTGAGACCTGGGCAATCGGAATGATTTATCGTGTAATAATGACACGAAAATTATTTTAAAGCATTGTTTTACAGTATCAAATTTATGTAGAATTATAGTAATTATAACTCATATAAATAATTTCGAGCTAATCGCCTGCCTGTTATTTTACATTTATAACTGGAATGAACATTTCATTTATAAATGTAAAGCAATTCTTAACATTGGTAAATTGTGGATTCGTTATTATGAACGAATTAAATTTACTATTTATCCACCATCGACCATCAAATTGGTTCATTTGGGAGGAGAACTGACAAATTTGAAATTTTAACTGATCTTAAAGGCACCCCTTCCCATTTTTACGATTTTGGGTCTCCACCTTTTTTGACCGAAACAAATTTTGAATGCACTTGTTTCGACTCAAAATCATCCTGTAAAATATTTAGGGCTCTTCTACTATCGAGTCGGACCATTTAGGAGCAAAATTGACGAATGAAATTTGTACGATTTTTTAAGTTTAGTTTTTTTACTCATTTCCGCGGAGGGCACTGTTTGTTGCGGTGAATTGACCACGTCGATAATTTTTGTCTGGAATCAGGAAAGCCCATTTAGTGCTTGATCTTCCCATATCTCGTCTGTGGTATCTTTCACAGCACACAGCCATCTATTGGAACCGCGACGAAAAAGAGATATTAAAAATATCAACATTTTTACATATATTTATTGATGCAGCGATAATAATAGACAAAAAGTTGTTGATAACTCGGATATTTTATCACGTCCTATCTAATATATATTCTTAGATATTGAATGTATAGATTTTAAAAAAGTTTTTAGATTTAAAGTTTGCACACATTTCCTTCCGCATATGCTTAGAAAATTGATTATTCCTTCGCCGGTCTGTCAGGGGCTTTGTCACCGGTCCTTCAGAATCTTAAGAAAAATTCATTTATCTCTCACGCGATTTGCTTGAACATTCATCGCCGGAGAACGCAAACGCAGGTAAAACTGATTATTGCTGTATTAAAAACAATGGAATTGTTTCATTGACAAATGTGAAAATAGAATGATTCATAATTGCAAGTATTACGCGATGTAATTTGCGTGATCTTATCTTGAACTTTGAGCGCAATAATAACTTATGACATTAGATCAAAATTTGTTTCGTATCGTGCAAGAGTTTATTCATTTTCTTATTCGTGCCAAAAGTGAATTTGTTCTTTACATTCTGAAGGTATTACAAGTGGTCAAACATTTGTTGTGTGAAACTTAATTTCTGCATGCGTGGCTTGCTTTTAGGAGGTTCATTAGTTCAAAAGAACAAAATTCTAAACACCAAAATGCAGGAAGAAAAAAATATATTACAAGGTCCTCCAGTGAGTATTGCAGAATTTCAGACTACATCTTTAGGTCAATTAATTTTAGACCAATTGGCAGTTCATGGCACCAAAGTAGCACAGGTATGGAACAATTCTTTTTATCTATTTTGATCTAATAAATTCTTTTAAGTAAAATTATGCCATATTATACAATCATTGAATCAGGCATTTAAATCATTTCTGTAATAATATATGTTCAACATAGATAAACGCCTACACTGGAGAAAAACAGACTTTCAAGGATATTCTCAATGAGAGTAGTAGGCTAGCTGTTGCTTTAAGCAAGCAAGGTGTTAAACGGAATGACCGTATTGCTGTATGTAGTGAGAACAATGTGCAGTTCTGTATACCAGTTTGTGCTGCATTTTACTTGGGTGCAACAGTTTGTCCCTTAAACCCAATGTACAGTGAAGGAGAACTTAAACATTCATTAAACATAACAAAGCCAAAGTACATTTTTATTTCACAAATTGCAGCACACAATGTGTGTAAAATAAAGCACCAGTTATCTTGGTCACCAAAGCTGATAATGCTAACTGATATGGTTGATACAAAATTACCAAGTATCAAAACTTTAACAATGGATGTGCATGTGGATAATAATTTCCAAGCCTGTCCTATAGATTTAGATAAACATATAGCAGTAATTTCATGCTCCAGTGGTACTACCGGATTGCCAAAAGGTGTCATGTTATCTGACAAAAATGTGTTAACTGTGATAAGAAATATTGCAGCAGCATCTCCTACAATGGTAAACAATGAGGTCACCTCTTTAGCTTTGCTACCATTTTTCCATGCATATTCTTTTTGTGTACTTCTCGTGAGACTTGCACTTGGAAATAAATCTGTAGTGCTTTCTCGTTTTGATGAGAAGATATTCTTGCACTCCATTCAAAAGTACAAAATTGAAAGTTTAACTCTTGTACCACCACTTATGGTGTTTCTTGCTAAACATCCAATGGTGGATAGATATGATTTGTCCAGTGTTAAAGAAATTTGGTAAGCACTTGAGTTAATAATTCTATGGCTTAAGATGTATTTTACCTTGGATAAACAATAAGATAATTTCAAAAAAACACAAAAAATCTTATTTTACATAGGAGTGGAGCTGCACCACTATCTGAACAAATAGGAAAGGCTGTTGCAAAACGATTAAATATATCTGACATAAAGCAAGGATATGGTTTAACAGAAACTACATTAGCTGTTACAAGGACACCACAAGGTGATACCAAATACGGCAGTGTAGGTAAATTAGCAGCAGGTGTGTCAGGTAAGTGCTAAAAAATTGTTTCTCTATCATCAAGGTTGATAATTATCATAAATTGTTATATTTTTGTATTATTTTTAGCAAAAGTAATATCACTTGATGGTGATGGACCTGGTAAAGCTCTGGGCCCAAATTGTAGAGGGGAGTTATGTTTCAAGGGTGATTTAATAATGAAAGGTTATTGCAATGATGAAGGAGCCACAGCAGCCACAATTGATAAAGATGGTTGGCTCCATTCAGGAGATGTAGGATATTACGACGAAGAAGGTTTCTTTTACATTGTGGATCGATTGAAAGAACTTATAAAGTATAAAGGATTCCAAGTTCCTCCAGCTGAGTTAGAAGCACTTTTATTGTCTTGCCCTGGAATTAAAGATGTTGCAGTTGTTGGACTACCGAATGAAGAATCTGGTGAACTACCGTTCGCCTTCGTTGTTAAACAAGATGGAACAAATATAACAGCCGATGAAGTTAACAATTATGTAAATGGTAAGTACAAGAATATGTTTAATTGTGGAATGCGATGAATCATCGAACAATTTTTTATGTATGTTGCAGATCGTGTCTCCAGTCATAAACGACTTCGCGGTGGCATACAATTTGTAGATAATATTCCCAAAACAGCGTCGGGAAAAATATTACGTCGCCTACTACGGGACTCACTTAAATCAAAATTATAAGGATGAAATAAGATGAACAACAAATTATCATATATGGAATGTACTCTTCCTTGTGATTGAGGTTTATTTCAGAATTTTCGGACACAAATAATATTGTACCCCTATGTGTTCATATAGCGGTTACAAGCATAGTTCCAATTGGTACATTAATTTCAAAATATGTATGCTTCCTTTTAATTATTCAAGTCTTCTAAAGACTCTAGTCGTATTACCAGAGTACCTCGTCAGTGTGTATAAATACGTAAATTGTATTGATAAATTGACCATTTTATATTAATTGTTATTGTAAGATTTTCTTTATTTCATCTGGTATATGGCTTAAGTACCATTCATGCTGTTCACCTGGAGCCGTAGCTAAAATACCTCTTTTATTTGGATACGATGTTTCCGCGATATACGAATATCGCTGTCCATAAATATCAGTTAGAGTACCGCCAACTGCATGCAAAATGGCTTCGGGGGCACAAGTATCCCACCTTTTACATCCCTTACTTGCAAGTACATAAGCATGGGCTTTTCCTTCAAGCAGGAGGACTACCTGTTGGAATATATAAATATTTAAGAAAACAGACACCACATTCGCTTGAAATGTTTAAAATAAAAAATTGTATGTGACCTTATGACCAGCACCACCAACATGAATAACATCAGTAGGACTTAAAGCATTTATAGTAGCCAGAACATTATCATCACAATGAGAACTGAAAATACACATTATTCATTAAATGCAAATACATTTACAATAGTTTTGCATACACAGAATAATCTGTACCGTGTTGTTGTAATAATTCGTTCTCCTTTAGAAGGAGGAACAGGTGTGAATCCACCATATCCTGCACCATCAATGCCCCATAAAGTTCGACCTAATAAACCACTTTCTACATTCTTATAATAAGGTTGATGAATAATCCCACCGACTGCTCTTTCCCCAATTGCGACTCCCACTAAAACTGTAACATGCTCTACAAGACCCTGGGTATATTCAGATGTTCCTGGAAAGAATTCTTCCATTAAAAGAATCAACTTTTTGCTTGGCTTTGTTTTCAATGCATGATGCTAAAATGCATATTTTTCCTGGATAAATATAATTATTTATAAATTTACTAATATACCATCCAAAGGGTCTACCCAAATGCACACATCTTTAGGATCTATATTTTGAAGGTGTTCAGGTAACTTTAGTTTTAGCACTTCTTGATCTGGTTCTGTTACTACCCAATCAGATGGTACCTCACAATTTGAAGGTTCTTCTTCCCCAATGATTGTAATATTTGGAAATAAATGATTTAAGGAAGCAATAATACACCTCTGTGCAGAACGATCAGCTTCAGTTTGTAAATCATTCTTGCCTTTCTCTACTATATTGAGACTTCCATGATTCATGATGTCTCTTATTATTTTACCTGCTCGTACAGTGGCAGTTATAGAAGAGGCAACTATTCGTGATAGCAAAAAAGCACTTTGAGCCATTTTAAACAACTTATTTATGCGTGTCAATTTTAATCAATCACTAGACTGGTCTTATCTGAAAACAAACGGGAATGAAATACACTGCCGTTTAAATAGATAAAAATGGTTAGAGGCCATGCTACAAAAAATGCAAGGGCACAAAAACTTAGAAAGTTTTCTACCAACTCAAGGTTATATTAAGCAATCTAAAGAGATATTAGGAAGTATTGTTGGTCTTGTAAAACACTGATATAAGAAACTAAACATAGTAGGATTAACAAAAACATAGAACAACTAAAACAATTATCTACTTATAAATCTGTAAAAGTACCAATAATATAAAATATATTAGATTAAACAAAGGTAGTTTCAAATAACACTCGCAATTTATACCTTAACAAATACGGATACATTATATCGAAAAGATTAATTCATAACAAAGTGAGGAACGATCTTCATTTCGATAAATGATACTAATGAGTAAACATTGAAACAGTAGATGTAACAATACTAAGTAACAAATGCTTCTAATTGTCTACCACATTTTTGTATGCATTAAATAATGTAGAAATGATTCAAATTAAAATTTTACCATTTCTACGTACACAATTTACGAGAATGGCATTATACTATATATGTATGTTACAATGTGCGTGGTACTTCCTTACGTCATGTAATTGTCCCGCTCATAAGAATTTTAAAAAGAAAATTAAAGCAAATATATATCACAAACGAACTATATAACGCGATAAGGAAAAATCAACGTTATATGAGAGCAGCATATACTAAATGTTCTGTTCTTGAATGTAGGAAAACACCGATTATTGTCTAACAAAAGCAGAATTATTACACATGCAGTACAGATTTTTGAGCGATTATCAACATGTGAATTTTTTACAGGTATACCATCGTTGTAATACTGTATTTTAAAACTCCCATTCTATTATAGAACATAATATTGTTAAATTTTGCTGTTCAAAATGATGTGCGCATTTTTTCGTAGCAAAAACGGAGTCTTTGACTTTCGTTCTGTAAATGAGAAACATATCATAAGAAGATACATCTTCTACGATGGTAAGAATGTATTTGATACAATAATCTTGGTTAAACGATGTACTTTTATTATAATTTGATTTATTTACCCTCAATTGCAGTCATAATATAACCCTCAAATATATTCTTCATAGGTTGTGCTTCAATGAAAAAAGTGTGTGTTACTACTGAAAGGATGCTGTCCACGGGAATGCAAAAGAATCTACTTTTGTTGTTGCATCCACATTTATTAAAAATGATTACATATAGGCATAACTCATTTGCATTTGATTTAAACTCCAGACGTCATCCATGCTGGAGTCTTCAACAAACAATAAATTATAGTACAGAAACAGAAAAAAAAGCTATCAGACGAATAGACAGATATAATGTACATATTAAGAACCATGTACACAGTATTGAGCCAAAAATGGCACAGATTTGTCCAAACAGATTTTTGAGAGCTTCTAAGAGGACAGATGCTTTATATTTAATAAACAAGAAAGTAGCTAAGAAACTTGTGTCATTAATTATTAATGATCTTAAGCAGAACATGTGTTTTGTAGCTGAAGCAAATCCTGGAATTGGTTTATTAACAGAAGAGTTATTAAATGCTGGTGTACCTAAAATATACATGTATGAAAAAGCAATAGAGTTTCACGAAACATTGCGAATGTTAATACAAAAGTATCCCGAACAATTGGTTTTAAGAAATGTTCAGATATTTCAATTTTCTAAGTATGTGTATAGCAGTGCTCATTTAGGATCATACATCATAGAACAATTCTTGGCTGGTGTGAAGAGCAAAAGTTGGGATGGTGATACATGCATGCAAATTATTGGTGGAACATCAAATCATCGATTCATATCATCCATCTTAATGAGTACTATATTTCAAAATACTTTAATGGCTAATGGGCGAGTTGCTTTTTATCTCGTGGTACCTCCATATATTCTGGATGTTAGTACTTAAAACTATAAAAGAAATAACCAATAAAAAATCACTAATCCTCCATTATGATTTAATGATAATTATCCTCTTTATTTGTTTTAGCATTACCTGGATGCTAAGAAACATCAAAATTATAATACACATACTCTTATGTTCCATTTATTAATGGATTATAAAATACTTGGTAGTATCAGTAGATCGGCTTTTGTACCAATGCATAGTAGGAAGTATTTAATGGATGATTATAATGCAACACGGAATCCTGACAATGCATTGTATGTTGTGAAACTGGAACCTAAGCAAGATCTTTTCATAAAACATATGGAAAGGAAAGATCTAATACCATTCTGGCATTTTGTTAGACATACCAATGCTCAGAAATCAAGAAGAATTATACCCGAAATGGAGTAAGTGTTAAAGTATTGAATACATTAGTTTAGCTCTGTTTACAACAATAGTTGATATCTTTCTGCAAGTAATGTTATTTATATATAAATCTCTTCAGGAAATGGATACCAGGATGTGGGTTGAGACTGATAGCTCAGAACTATAGTATATTTAAACAGTTTAATGATTTAAGCCCAGAAGAATATTTATATCTTTATAAACAATTTAGAACCTGGCCAGAATACGGAGAGTGCGTTTTTTTGCCTTCTGTAGATGCTGTACTGACAAGCATGACTGAGACTTATATATCTGATGTAGGACGTAATTACGATTTTGAAGATTAGTATTGCAAAATACATTAGACTTATTTCCCATTTGAGCTTTGTTGATTGTTGTGGGCGAATATTTGACCAATTCTGGATTTGTCATAGTGATAACTAAGGATATTAATCTTAATGATTGTACAAATAAAATATAAGTAATAATAGGAAAATGTTTAAAAGTGGCAGAATTGTGTCTCATTAACCACATGACTTTATGCTTCTTATTTATGGAGGAGACCTGTATCTTCATTTTGCATACATTGTTTACGTATGTAGACTCGTTCATGTTACGGTACGTGAGATTTGTAAAAACAAGAAATTCTGTACTTATAATAAGACCTCGGCAGCCACAATTCTACTTAGAATCATTTGCATTGTATAGTCTTCGTTTCGGTAAGCGCATCCTCATTTAAAATCCTTTTAATATGTACGAATCACGTCTATGTATTACCAACACTTGATAATGAACGATCGTCGATTTTAATATTTTTATTTCATTCAATTCCGGGCGTCCTTGAAGCTTACAGGGTCACATTAGGTCATTTTCGTGCAATACAGTTGCCTAAGCAGTTTTGGCTAAGCTGTCGATGATTCAATCGCATTCGGTAAAGATTTCTACGTTCGAACATAATATAAAATTATATAAAGATAATCAACAACTTTTTTCCTTAGATTAATAATTTAGTTACACGTTATAACAACGAATCATAGATCTTAAACTTAAATGCGTGCAGTGTCCGTAGCAGGCATTAATTAAGATGAAATCGTTAATATTTAGTAGTGTATTATTAATCTTGTACTCAACGACGAAAGGCCAGGATATTTTATTTCCTGATGACGAGGAAATATCCCATGTTAGCGGTGGCAATCGTACAACGGCATTGGTAATTCTTTTTACATCAGTATGATTTACGGGTAAGAATAAAAATTTATTATAGAAATTATAAATGTTTCAGATTACAGAACGAATTCCGGTATCGATACCGGATCATTGTCCCAAAAACATGCTCGTTTATCCTGGAGATGGAACAAATAGTGCTTGGGTGTGCGACTGTAGACCTAGATTCTTGTATTTTCCTTTAACTGATGCTTGCCACGAAGCATACAGACAAGGGCCATGTGAACCACAAAATTATGTAGTTTTACCAGAAGGAGAGGCTGTACCGAAATGCGTAAAAAACCCGTGTTTGGAAGATGGAATGGTCCAATATAATAACACTTGCTATTATCTTAGAACCAATGGTGGCCCTTGTGCACCAAAAGGTATTCTAGGTGTGAATGAAACTACATTCCAATTGGAATGCATACCGAAGGAAATTGCGCCGTTTATTATAATTCAAGCTCCAAAACGGCAATCGCCGTGCCCGGTAGGCAGCCGCAGAAATTCTCTCGGTATGTGTAAAATGCCGATATGAAACGTATTCGTCCACGAAGTAATAAAATAAATTAAAATGTATCGTACAATTCTCACATGTTATTGTTATAATATACATATTGTATTTTTATGAAAAATATTTTCGTCATGTGCACGGAAAATATTAATTGTAACATAAAGCTTTTATGTTATATATAACTTTACTAAACACGGGTGTTTGATTTTACATAATTTCATTACATAGAACATTGCTGATTCTGAACTTTAACACAACGTAATTAATCCAACGATCGTATTAACAATAAAGTCTATTCATTTTATTAATACATTAAATATGTATAATGATGTGTATATACAAATGGTCGAGTACATATATAATACAATAATATAATACATTATATCCAATATTCTGTTGATGTCATTGAAATGAAGACATTGCGATGTATAAAAATAATGCTAAGGCTAATGCTGATGTATTCACTTGAGTAACACTTGCATAATTCATGTTTTTTAAGTAAGAATGCATACAGTCTTGATATGTGTGATTTCAATAAGCTATTACCGATAAGTTATATTTTTCCATGACAATAAACACACAATAATTGTTATTAAAAAAACTATTTCATATGATGGTAAGCATCTAAAAACTGTGCGAAAGATATTTACTTCAATCTTAAGCATTTATAAACGTTACAGAGTAATTATTTATTTCATACTTTTTCTTAGTGAATGGAAGCACATAAAAAAGTTATTTCATGAAACCAAGTACATTATTTTGTGATATAATAATATTAATTTGGTTCCTGCGACTGACTACTACTAGAAGCCTCTATTAACCTTTGGCGTTCTCTATACATAGAAACTTTCATATTTTCCAATTGATGATATCTAAGTAATTTTAGAACAGCGAACACTGACAAACCAACCCAAATGGACAAGCTAGTCCAAATTCCAAATTGTGTTGCCCCTAATTCAATGTAAAAACCAGAAGTATCAATTTCATCTGCCTTATCAATATCATTTCCGGCAACTAATTCACACGATGGAAATCTCTTTGTCATACACTGACACCATGTCATAAAGCCTAATGTTACAAATATAGCAGCAATCAAAGTCACAGTTGTTAGAAATATCGAGCCGACAACATCAATGAATGCAGACAGGAAGGAACTATCTTCCCCACGATACATCAGTACAGATAATCTGTAAATCTGTATTGCTGATGTTAACAGTAGCAACAGGCCAACGAATAATGTATAATTACAATAAATCTGGGAGGCCCAATTTACAACAAATTGGCCATCTGATTCTTGCCACGTTCCCGTTGAGAACAGAAGACAATGTCCTCTGAAAAAAAGTGCGATGTATTCATCTGTAGATACGTCTTATATACATTTCCTGTCTATTACATATTTAATAACATTGCTACCTAAATTCATCTTGATGTAGGCTCATAGGAACGATGATACATAATGATAAAATAAGGGCAACAACATATCCGGCAATCTGACTAAGTAACAAAATATTAGTCAGGGCCATTTTCACGATTGACAATATGAAAGTCTTTTCACTTTACGATAACGATAATGCCAAGAATGTATTCGTTTTATTGCGAACACGATAAATCACGTCCTTTAACTCGGGTTAAGATTCTGCCGGAATCAAAGCAGCTGATAGCGCTGGTTGACAGATCGTCCATTCAGCTGGACTTTAAAATACTTGAAAAAAGAAACATCGCAGTAGACGTGCCCGTAGAATACTGACTCTAAAAACGGATGTATTTAATCAGTGCTGTACACCTCCTAATACGTCACTCTCAAGCTCGATAGCCTTTAAAAATGATCAGTTTGGATAATTAATACAAAACTACAAATAAAATTTAATCATGTCACATTATAATTGCTAATCTTTGAGAATGCTTTATGGCCCGTTCAATAAAGTCAATCGATACAGAGGCATAATTTAGTAGGATTTTAACGCAGTTGTTCTGCGCGAAGAAATAATCGAAACGCAAATCGCGTACGTTTTTTTGTGCTCGTGCATATGCTACTACGTGTTTATTAAATATGCAAAAACCTACGGACGCAGACAAATGCCTGTGGAGGGGATATTTAAAAGTTTAGCGAACTTTGTCGAACGCGCTAATCACTCTTATGAATCATCGCACGGTAAAAATGCGGAAAAATATAATCGTATCAATTTTATGCGATGCAATTCAACAAAACCAGTATTATAAACTGGGAAAGCATAAGTGACAAGCATTTTGTATATACGTGTTAACATTAAGTATTTGCAAATAATCGAGGAACAGATTGTAACATAGTTTACCAGGCTTATTTAGAGACGCGCAAAAAGCAAAGTGTGAGAACAAAGACGTACAGTTTTCCTCGGGTCGCCTACGCAAAAATGATGAGGGTAAGAAAGCAAAGTTGCATTGCGTGAAAGTGTCGTGATTTTGTAATAATTCGATTCTCAAGAAAATGTAAAAAACAGTAGACGATAAGAAACAAAAACAAAAGAATAAAGAGAAACGATTCGCGCAAATAAAGTGATTATAACTTCTGGCGATAGAAAAGTTGAAAACAGGCGTTGCAGTGATAGAAAGGAAATGCACGTCAGTGCGTTAAAACCAAGTTTCTGTGTCTCTCACGAAGTCAGCTGATTTCAGTCAATGAGAAACTAGTGTGTCTCGTTAGTGTGCTTTGCTTGATAGAAGCCAATAGGTAGGCACTCATACATATGTGCGTGTGTGATGCATCCGAAAGGAAAACATTACGCAGCTAGAACCCCGTTACATATCCGAATCATCATATTATGTTAACGAACGTACAGCGAAACTGGACACGTGTCGGAGAAATGGAATTTACAGGGGTAAAAGCTCTTTGTCATATTCTGCCGGAATAATAGGCCTAACGTTTAAATAGAACTACGCCGAGAAATAGCTACGAGAATCCCATGTCATTCGAGGATTAGTGTTGTCAGTGTGGGAATAAAATGTCTTGGCTGGGATGCTTGCCCTGGTCACAAGGGATCAAAAAGAGGGCATGCAGATATCTTTTACAACGATATCTCGGACAATTTTTAGAGGAGAAATTAACATTGGATCAGCTCACTGTTGATCTTTATAATGGTACTGGTCGTGTTACAAATGTCAGTCTGGATGTTCAGGTATTGACATTTTCTTTGTTTGGATTTCGTTTTCATTCGATCGAAATATTACTGAAAACAGTTAGAATTAGTTGAACTGTCAGCTCATCTTGTACCTTGTGTCATACACAGACTGTTATAAACAGTATCATTACTTTTTATTATGTACAATATTAAAAGCATAATGCTTATTATATTGTTGAATAGAGACATGAGATTAATAACACCTTTACTTTTTAATATAGGCACTCAATGAAATGGGAGAGCAGCAGCATCTCCCATTGGAATTTGTGGATGGTTTTATATCGGAGATGTCTGTTAGTATACCATGGTCAGCTTTACTCAGTGAAGCTAGTTACGTAGAAGTAACCAGTCTTAGATTGACTGTTCAACCTAGGCAAAGAGCAGAGACTGGTACTTCTATGTTTGAATCTATGTGGAGCTCTATGACCTCTAGTATGCAGCTCGCACAGGAATGTTTGCAGGAAGATGCAAATAATGCAGGAAATGCGCAACCTTTAGAAGGAATAGAACTCTTTGCACAGACCATAGACTCCAGTAAGGAATTACATAGTTACAAATTTGCAATGTTATATTCTTTTTATTACAATTCCTTGCATTTGTTTCAGTTTTATGCAGAGTAAAAGTAAGGTTTATAAACACTGTTATAAGATTGGAACATGTACCATTAGATTCTTCTACTGGTGTTGCCATAGAGATGTGCATAAAAAATCTGGAGTACTCTGATGAAGCAGGATTGGATCCAAGTAGTACATCACTAGACCCCAATCAATGTACAAAAGGATATGTTGTTTCTGCTTTTACAACAAAGAGGTTTTATCTAGAGGGTGTAACGTTTCATACCGATGAGTTTCCTTCACGTGCAAGAACTTTCTCTAGAAGTATCATGACAACAAGTAGAGGTTCTACTCCTGATTCTAAAGTAAAATCTTATTATGAAATGAATAAGGGCAGGAAGAAACAGGGAAACTTTATAGATAGTATCTTTCTTCCATCCCTTTCAGAATTCAGATGGCCAATTCTCTTCAGCACAAATATCACCAACTCAAAATATGCAAACTCCCCCTGATCGTAATCTTATTAATAACTTAAGTGAATCAAATCCTATAATGTTTGCGAAACTAGCAGGCAGGCAAGAAATAAGATTGAAAGTAAAACAAGGAGAGGGAGTTTCAGGGCCAAAGGTAAAAAGTTGCATATTTATAATTCCTTTATTTTGTACATAATGTACACAATGTTGAATTGTTATTGAATTAAAATCATGATGGAATACTATCCCCGCCACATAGTAAAAGAGAACTAATTACTTCAGGTAGAATTAGAAGTAACACTGGGATCTTTTACATCATTTCTCAGTCCGAGACAAGTGCATGTTTTAGTAGAATTAGGACATGGTCTTGCATCTCCAGACTTAGAGGATGTGAGTAATGTTGCACCGAGAACTTGCACTGAAAAACCTATGGCTGGTAGCGACTTTAATCGTGTAGAACGTGAACTTATGCACGAAATTCATCCAACTCAAGGATTGAGAACTATGGTAATGAGCTTATCTAATGATCATAGAGTACTGATAAACGTTATGTGACCATTTATTATGAATGCTTTGAATAACAGGATTTAAGGCATACACAAGGTTGGTCGACAGCCTCATTAGATGAGTCCGATAACGAAGACGAGTTTTTACCAATGCGCTTACCAGGATCGGCATCGATGACGGATTCAGTTATGAGCAATAATATCAGTATGGATGACAGCATATCGTACAGCAGCGTTAGTTCAAAAAGTTCAACATCAAATGCGCCAAAACAAAGTAAGCATAGGCGCAGCGTCGATAATGGACCATCGGCAGAAACGTCTCATTTCCACATAAGAGTATCGTCCATAGCGATCGTCTTATTACATGAAGACATACTAACAACATGCGTCGAAGGAATTGGATTGACTTGCAGTAGTATATCACAAATGAAAAATGCCGCAGATGAATTTTTTAAACAGTTAGGAATGTTTGCGGCCGGCGGGTATGGGAATAAAGATTTCGACAAAGCATCAAAATTACTTTTGGATGCATGCCATCTAAGTCATATTCGGTATGCTGTCTGCTGATTAATACAGCACAAATTATTTACCATACTTCAATCTATTTTTATTCTTTTAGTAGGCAAATGACACAAGAAATAAATGTTTTTAATTGCAGATTACTTGCTGCGCCGTTAGTTGTCGAAGGACGAGAAAGAACTACTGCTGTATCTTCTACAATATCTGGAACTTTAAGTCTAGCCAGCTTAGAGATTGTAGAATGTTTGGTTGATTCAAATAGTTCTAACTCAGGTGGAGTTCCTCCCACAGAACATATTGAATTACTTGGTTTCTTGAAAGAAGATTCGGCCAACTTCGGTTTTACAAATAAAACAGATTTCAGAATGAAGTTTAAATATTCTGTAGGCGTCCACACTGCAGGACACGCTCAGTTACGAAAATGTACACATCCAAGGACGGAAATTGAGTAAGTTTATAATAATTCTATTTCGATTGTTTTTGTATTTTCGTAGTTTCTATAAATTTTACTTTGCACTACAGCATTGAGATGGAACCATGTAAAAGTGAAGTAGATATTACAATCGTGGATCGGATATGTGCCATACTAAATCCACAGCCCATATGTGTTTGCAATCCTACAGTGAACACTAGAGATACAGTGAGATTTTAAAATATTAGAAAATGATAGTTATGTGATATCCAAATTATTAATGATTTCTTTTATGTTTAGAGCCATCAAACATTGTTTTATCAAGCCGTCGAAAGTCCAACACTATCTGACTTTGCAGTCGTTATAAGTGTGTCGTCGGTGTCTTGTACAATTAAACTAAGGTATATTATAAGTCAATTCTTTTTTTTTCCGCAAGAGCTGAGAAAATATATAACTCCTCATATATTTTTATAGATTTCCAATACCAGATCTAAGACCACTTCATGACATGAATCGCGCACCATGGTGGAAACGATCTGTAAGAACAGATTATATGATTTTGGAATTGACAGATGCACAAATTGATACTACAGTAAAAAGCCGACCCCACTACTTAACGAAACATGAAATTCAATTTCGAAAGTTATTACTTTCCTACGCAGAAACGGATACAGACACACCTGTAGAAATTGGTAAAGCCACGGCAGATGAAAAAGATAATGGCACCTCTCAATTAGTTAGTGAAGGTTTTGGATGGGCAAGAATAGTTATTACCATATATCCTCATCGTCTGGGAGGTCAGTTAGAGGATAGTTCGGAAGGAGAACCAGATTCTAGTCTCGATGAAGCCTTGGAAAATGCTCCAAAACATCAACCATCTCCATTTAGTTCAAAACGCGTTATTCACGAATCTGATACACCTCATTCCAGATCACACGCACAAGGTGATAAAGATGATTCGGAACAACGGTTTGTATGCATCAGAAGCATGTTTATTAAAAACATTATTACATTATGTTCTTATCATCATAGTTTTTTTAAACAGAGAAGGTGAAGAATTAATCATACCAGGAAGTCGGGAAGAAATGTTGGAATTCATAGGCGATGGAATTCGTGGTTCTATGATTCAATTAGAAATCAATTTGCCTTGTGTTTCCGTCCAAATACCATCCAAGCACATGTATGAATTATTATACAATAGATTCAATACTGATCTGTTTTTGTGGAAGCCATCAGCGCCGAGACCAAAATATTCAACACACATGGAAAATCATATTGGTCTTGATTTAGCATCTACGTTATTGCAGGAATCAGTTTATCCTCGGTAAACACATTTAACACAACTTATATTTATTTGGACACATTCATTTTAGTCTTTATATTTATTCAAAAACCTCTTATATACGTTCCAGATTTAGTATGTGCAAAAGTGGTATACAATATGATTCTGACTCGGATACAGACGAGGAAGGCATTTTCCATTCAGCGGCGGAAAAGAGTTATAAACAACATCAAAATAAAATATCCAGAAATGGTCAGAGTAATTTAGCTCTAGTTTTGACCATAGATCAAGGTCTTTTAACTATGTACACACCTGTTCGTGATTCCATGCGCAATGTTATTCCTGGCCAACAAGGAGAATTAATAATTCGTTTGGAAGATGCAACCATTTTTTCCGTAAATTCATACAAGGGAAACTCGAACCTAGGTTACATCTGTGCTATGATTAAAGATATGTCTTTAGACCATTGTGGGCTAATGACTACACCTTCACAAACGCCGCCTTTAAGACCTATCAATAGTGTTACACCAAAACACTGTGAGTCTGCAATATATAGGAGTGGAGTAGATTCAAATATTGCAGGATCATATTACCACGATAAAGATATGGTAACGGTTGCTGTTCGAATTCAAGCTGCTCATCAGACACATCGTATAAAGGTACGATAACTCTATTTTTGTAGTAAGTCTGGTTTAATAATATCTAGGTATGAACTATATGACCTTATATCATTTTATTTTATAGACATTTCGAGTTGCAGTGGGTATAACCGATGCTACGTTAAGACACAGAATGTGTTCTACCACCACATCATGGTTTACACAATTAACAGATTGTTTGGATGTGGCCGATCACCCAGTTGCTGGATATTCTCCGCCTGGGGTTTTAACAGAATTACATTTACATCTTTGGGATTGTGCGGTTGATTACAGGTTATTATTCTTAATCTGTACCTTGGTATGCTTTGTTCTCATAGAGGGATAAGTAACAGTCTCTTTACAATTACAGACCATTATATCTGCCCCTGAGATCAATGGTAACACTTGGCAACTTCAGTGTCTCGAGTAACATTGCAGCACAGACAAATACTTCAACGTTACGTTTCATAGCTGAAGATGTAGCATTGTTTATATCTGACAAATTAGGAAAGAACGTAGATCTAAGACGGGATTATGTATGCGTTATGGACTTGGGACTTTTTGAGTTATCTTTAAGACTGAATGACAAAATGTGTGGAGGAGCACCTAGAGTGGATTTAAGGGCTAGCAATAATGTTTTGCACGTCCGAACGTGCTCCGATTCTGGTCGAGCATTGACACAATTACTAACTTACTTTGCTAGTGATGGAGATTTGATGCCAAACACTGGAAGTACTGAAAGCATTGCAGTACCTAGTTCCGGAGATGAAGAGAGTCTCCTAGGTGATGAGAGTATTAATACTTTAAGTAAAAGTCAAGTTGAACGAGTGAATAGTTTAATGGAGGAAGCAATGGAGGATACAGTAAAAGGTACACATTTTTATATAAACCGCTAAGAACTTATAGTGAATAAATTATCTACAACTTTAAATGAAATACAGTCGAGTCTCTTTTTATGCGGTGGATACGTTCCACAGAAATCTGCACGGAAAAAGATATAGCTTTCTTTGCCAAAATTAGGGATCATTTTTTGTGATACCAGCAACACAAAAGAGGTAACTTATACATACTCAGTTGTTTTATTTTCTTTATGCATGAAAAGATTTTACATTCTCTCTCTTCCCTTCTCTCTTAATTCCCAGCAGAAAAACATAAAAAGAATGAAAATGGGTAAGCGCGTTACGCTGTTGAAACTTTCTAGATTTCTTGAATTACTTACTTTTCCTTGTCTTTTTTGCTTCACCGCATAATTTCAAAAATACATTAAAAAGATACGCATAAAAAGAGACTCGAATGTAACCATGTATGAATGTCTATATACATATACATCAAATACACGTATGACTTCGTAGCAACAACACCGAGTACTGGCGGTAAAACACCCATGACAGAAAACCAGGTTGAAGTGTTTTTCTTTCCGGACGAATCAAATCCTGTTTCACAAACAGTACCTGAAATGTGTAATAAGAGCCCTGAGCAATCTACCAAGACGTCATGCAATGTGGAAGTGGAAGATCCGGACGAAGACTTTTGTATATTAGGTGAAGAAGCAGGCACAGGTATCATGCCCAGACACGGAGTACCAGAAGTGCGTTGGCTATGTCAGGAATCTTTACGAATTGTGGATAATCATTTTTCTGTGCCGCTTGGAAAGACCGACTTGCTGAAAGCGCCCAAACACTTTCCTCCTCCAATTTTAAGATACACACTTTGCGAAATGACCTTAATTTGGCATATGTATGGCGGCAAAGATTTTGATAATTCACAACCATCAACTAAAAAGCATGTTGTAATTAACGAGAACACATGTCGCTCAAATCCAATTGTACAAGAGAGGTATATATTTATTATAGAACTATTAAGTACGTAAAATATTTAAACATTTGTCCTGTATTATTTTCCGTGTTGTGACATTTTCAGAAGCCGATCTCCATGGTACGACGGCGTCGGTTTTAGTAAGTCAAATCCGAACGAAGTTCATTTTGGAAGCGTACCTAATTCACCGCGAACGAAATCTAGAGAAACAACTGATTGGCAAATGCTTGGAGGTTCAGGTCGTCGGCATGATGTTTTAATGGAACTTCAATTAAACAAAGTGCGTTTTCAACATGAGGTTTATCCTGAAAACACTGCCGAAGCATCAAGACAAATATTGCTAGTGAGCGAGATTGAGATTCGAGATCGACTAGCAACTTCGCACATCAATAAATTTCTGTATCAGTACAGCAGCGAAGCGAAACCCCGACAATCTCATGCGAATATGTTTGCAATGAAAGCAGTTCATGTAAGACCAGATCCGAGATTAAGCGCTCAAGAATGTTGTTTAAAACTCAGCCTATTACCGCTACGACTGAACATAGACCAAGACAGCCTATTGTTCTTAATAGAGTTTTTTAATGAATTGGGAGGAGGTGCGAAACAGACGCAAGAAAATTCCAGTACACCTAATAATCCACAATCTTCTCCCGTATCGAAGCAAGGAACACCCACGCATCATCCGCCAGTTATGAGTGTGAATGATTCCACGCTAACGCCTAATATTCAAACACCAACGGATACGTCTCAAAATAACACGATAGATCAAAATTTATTGATACTTTTGGAAGACGAATTGATGATTAAAGAAAACAAAACTAAAATAAAGCCGGCACACGAAGTTCCGGAAGATTGCCAGCCGATATACTTTAGGTAAGCATTGACAAATGAAACCTATGGTTAGAAATAATATTACATAACACCTGTGGTATTATATTAATATTTTGTATCTATTATACACTAGGAGTGTGATATTTGCCCCCGAAGTTCTTGTTAGATTAGATTACCATGGAAAACGAGTTGATCTTACTCATGGACCACTAGCTGGCCTTTTAATGGGTCTAGCACAATTGAATTGTTCTGAATTAAGACTGAAAAGGTTGACACATCGACATGGACTTCTGGGATTCGATAAACTTATAACATTTTTACTTTCTGAATGGTTACAAGACATAAAGAAAAATCAACTCCCGAGTTTACTTGGTGGTGTAGGCCCCATGCATTCGTTGGTTCAATTATGTATGTACATGTTTTAACTTCATCAGTGTCCTTAAATTTACGCGGAAAGCTATCAATTTATTTGTCATAGTTCAAGGTATACGCGATCTATTCTGGTTGCCAATTGAGCAGTACCAAAAAGATGGCAGAATTGTTCGTGGATTACAACGTGGTGCAAATAGTTTTACTACATCCACAGCTATGGCAGCTTTAGAATTAACTTCAAGATTAGTTCACGCTATACAGAGTACTGCAGAAACTGCTTATGATATGGTCAGTCCGGGGCCAAGTGTGAGGCGTAAAAGTAAAGGCCAGAAAGGTCGTCGAAAAAGATATAGTCAACCATTAGATATTCGTGAAGGAATGACCAACGCTTATATGTTGGTTAAAGAGGTGAAATATTTTCATTGGGAATTTTCTCTCGATTAGGCTATTAGTTTTATATATGTATATACTAAACACCATGTTTCAGGGCCTGGGAGAAACTGCAAATCAGTTGGTACGAGTTGCCAGTGAGGAACATGAACAAAAGGGTGTTTCAGGGGCTGTAGGCGGTGTTTTAAGGCAAATTCCACCGACAGTAGTAAAGCCAATTATTTTGGCTACTGAAGCAACTAGTAATGTTTTGGGTGGTATGCGTTCACAATTAGTGCCAGATGCCAGAAGGGAAGCAGCACAAAAGTGGAGACAAGATTCGGACGATAGCAACTAAAATTGCTATTCACTGCGCATTAATTGGGTCAATTTTTCAATAACATTTTATGTAGTGTACCATAGCCGTGACGTACAGCAAAGATGAAAGAGACTGTAAATTCGTGAGATATGGTCGATGCGAATGCAGGTAAACGCGAAGGATCTGTGAACCTAACAGATTTTCTCACATTACAGAAAATCATATCATCTTTCCCTGTGCTCAAAAAACGAGCATGCATCAATATATATACATATATACATATATGCTCTTCGAGTTAGGATACATTTCAATTCTTAACGGTTTTGTTGTATGTTTCGATGACGCAAATCCGATTTGTTATATTTTTAGTTTACAAATAAAATATATCTCATATCGTGAAATGTTACTTGAATGTACGCAGCTTGAATGTACTTTTGTTCTAATAACGTGTATGTTTTATACCAGTGATATGTATCTAAAGATTTTTATTAATAAAATTGTAACAAGTACCAACGTATTCCAAATTTACAATTTACAAACATAGGTTATCTTAGGCTTACAATTATTCGCATTGGTTTAATAATTTATAGTTACATGATCTACTGATTAATCTCCATAATTTAAACATACATTAATTTTTTATCTTCTGTCAGTATACTTGAATTTTACCAGATTTCTTACTTACTGTGGGCACCGACGAAATATAAGTATACCAAGCACTCAATGCAATCTGTAATTCCAGAGTTACCAAGTCCTAGAGCCTATATAGTAACGATTTTTGTGTCACTGGTGATGTTACCCACCAAACACATAAAATACCTGTTTTTTATGTTTTTAGTCCTAAAAATACTACCGGCAACCTGCACATGGTGAGTCCTGGAAATCGGTGATAATTGTAAGTAGAGCATTAGAAATTAGAATTCTTCTACAATTACAACCGAGCTAATAGCAACTTTATATGCATACTTTAATTAGAAATTGGACACCTCGTTTAGCGAATAAGTTAGGAATATCGAGGCGGTTATCGCTTGACTATCTTTCAGCCATGCACTATACTTTATAAATTTTCTTTAGTGTACAACATTAATGGTCAACATCTCTTGATGTATTCATATAAAAACTTGCTCTTGCAGTTTTAATAAAGATTAATTGTATTGGAATAATATACTGTAATTATAATACTGTAATACTGTAATACTGTATTGTAATACACGAACTCCAGGAGTTCCGCATGAGGCTTTTTTAATTTATTATCATTTAAATAAACTACTACATGTTCTTATTAAAGAACAGTAACCAACAAATTTTAACTTTTTTTGGTTTCTAACAACCAATAGGTGATCCTTATAGATTTTGACGCGCTGAAAACGAGTCCGCAAACCGTTTTTCTCTATCACCCTCAGTTTCCGAAAAAACAATTTTTAAGAAAAGGTCTTTTGTTTTTGAAGAGGAATTATGATGAACATATAAAAGTAAGACAGTTTTTATTAATTGCAAAAAATTCTGCGGACTTTTAAGAATGACCTGATATAAAGTGGATTTGCAATATGAAATTGCAAATTTGTTTAAACATTAGTTAAAATTAACGAGACACGCCCCGCGCGTATATTATAAAAGTTAGACAGTTTATTGCGAAAAATTCTGTGCACTTTTGCGAATAAAATGACCTGAATTACATTTGTAATATCAATTTGCAAGTGTGTTTAAACGTTAGTTAAAGTTGGCGAGACATTCACCGCGCGCTAATTTTTTTGAGAGTTTTTTCAAAGAGTCTACCCGGATAAACCAAATTGGACTTGCGATAGGTCATTCGATAACTTATAAAAAAACAATCTGTTTAAGTTTCAACTTTGTAAAATCGTAAAAATCGTGACTCTGACGGGAATTCCAATTAATCTACGCGATAGAGCAGACATTTTTCTTTGAAGAGCACTCCTAAATTACGTAAAATGAACTTTGGTGTCGTAAATAAACGCCAAAAAGTCATGGAAATGACGGATTGTCAGCAGGGGTTCTTCCTTGAATTTCGCGGAATATCAGGGATTGGTGGACAATTTCCAAGAATCGTGCTAACCGCATACCAATTCTCGATTTTACGGCAAAATTACTCTATAACCCAAAAATGTAGGAATTAACTTTTCATTTAAACGGAGACTGAGAATCGCCACGCGGCTTTTTGCTGTTAATTCCAATGGTGACTTTCGCTCGCCAACCGGCTTTTAGCCGTTAATTCGAATAGCGACTCGCGCTCACCAACCAGTTTTTTCGCCACTGATATGAATAGCGGCTCTCGGTTGCCAACCGTTTCTTGCCGTTTAACGGAATGGCAACTCTCGGTCGCCATTTAAATGACAACCGAATAACGACATATTCTCGTTACCAACAATTTTTCTCAAAAACTCCCAAAAATTTGAGGATTTAGTTTTCATTTGAATGGCGACTCTCGGTCGCTAACCGCCTACTGCTGTTAAACTGACTGGCGACCACCGCTTCCCGGGATTCAGAGATATTCGAGTAAGTTTTTAGGACATATGGGAAATATAAAATATAACCCAAAATATTCGTAATAAAATCATTTATTATAAACGTAAATTTCACGAGATACAACAATTCTCATACAACATTGTATACTAAGAAAGAATGTAACATAACACACATAAATATATGCAATAAATAAATACTTGTAAACAAAATATTTTGACGTTGGCTCTTCGTTTCTTTTTTCTACTTTCATTTTTAAAAAACTACATTAGTTAACAAATCTAATAAATTGGTTAATAAACAAAATTAGCTTTATCCGAAAGTTAAAATACTATTTAATGAAATTTAATTCTTCGAAACATTATTTCATTAAAATGAGTTGCATGAAATAATTCATGTCTTACGTTAGAGTAGCTGTAAATGTGTAATAAGTAAAGTATAACAAATGAATTTGTTTATTAAGGCGTACAGATAAGCAAATGATTACTAAATAAAACCCAGCAGCTTTATCCGAAAGATAAACTATTATTTAATTTAATAAAATTCTTCAAAATATTATGTCATTATCACGCGCGCGCGTGTGTGTGTGTGTGTGTGTGTGGGTATGTCAATGTCGACTAATATGTATGCCAACAGATGTAATAGATTTGAAAAAATAATTCCATATTTTATCTTTTTATTTGTAGGACAAAAAATATAAAAACACAGCTATTTTACGTGTTTCTACTTAGAACTTGCCTGTGTCAGTACACAATTTCTTTACTCGTTTCCGCAGAGGGCACTTTTTGTTGCAGTTGTTACGTGGATATGCGGGATTTGGGGAAAAATTATAGGTTCTCGCCCGTGGAACGCAGAAGCATTCTGCTGGCGACTTGATCAATTAGAAATTGATAATGCTTAGAATAATAATTCAGAACTTTATTTTTGCTTTGAATTGAGCGACTCAACTGGCTACGAACAATGCTGCATAACGAATGAATAATACTATAAATCTGATCTTCATGATCTAAAAAGGTGCATCTTTTGTTAATTTTCGACCGTAATTACATATCGGCATTGCTCGTTGCGGAGCACCCGAGAATCAATACTATTTAATGAGTGTAGTTACAGGTGTCGTTGGTTTTGCAATTCTATCCTTTTTTAAAATTTAAATCTGGCCCGTCTAAACCTATTACCCTGTGAGGTCGCTTTTACCATGTGAGATCGCTCGACCTGGGCCTACTTCACATGACGGCGTAACACAGTGAATTTTACCGCGTCGGTAATTTTTTAGTGGAAGCACGAAAGCCCATGTAACGTTTGGTCCACATCTCGTGTGTGCTGCAGGTTTCGCTGGACTAACCCTTGTATTCGGACGCCATCTTGAACCGCTAACTGCAGTCGCATAAGAAAATGTTTACCCACATAGGCTTACTTTTCATTTCTTTGTATTTTGCAACAAGTATATAAAGGTATTATTTATATACATTATAGCCTAAGGTTCTTTTATGTGGTGTGAGTTCTTTTTATTTATATTATGATGTAGTTTATATCGAGAAATACAAATTATATTACTTTCTACAGAAAACACTACTAAACCCTGCTGCGATCTGGTGAGAAATTTAGGAAATGAATCATTTAAGTAATACCCGGCACGATATTGCTACCATAGCAATGGGTGATTGTTTATTGTGGAATGGCAATTCGAAAGCTAAAAGTACGATAATATTGCTTTACGACAGTCACAAAAGACAGGAAGATGATCGAGAACTTCAAAGAAAATAACATCGCAAATATTCAAAGTGAGACAACTGTAGAGGAAACGGATGAGGACAGTTTTGAGGGGTCAGAGGAAACGAGCGACGACAAAGTGAAGGATTCAAGCAGTGAAAGGAAGATCGATTCTCGAACTCCCCTGAAAATAACGCAAGAACTTTTGAAAGAAGTGCAACAACAGTTGTGCTTAGTCAAACTATGTTGGCCAAAAGTGGATATATTTCGAGAAGACCTTTACCTGAAACCACTTCCGGAAAGTTATTGTACTGTCAGTGATAAAGAAAGATTACTAGCCTGGTATGCTGAAAACTTCCGCAAACAGTTCCACGTGAAATTTCCTAATCGGAAGCCGCTGTTGCTTATGCGCGATAATGAATGCGGAGTGCAAGTGAGTTAATTATAGATCATCATTAATAAGACAAATTAATTTGAATGAAATATTAAATGTTGCCTGTACTGAATGAGTCAAATGTATCAATCAATACTAAAATACGATCGACAATTCTATCGCGAATAAATTCAATTCAACTTAACTTTAGTACTAATCAAGCAGAAATATTTACACTTTATGATAAGAATTTAATTTATTCTACGCTGAAATTTTGAATCTGATTTTGACTAAAATATTTGGCACGTCTTAAGAATTATTTAGAAACGATACATCCCATTGGTTGTTTATTAACCGTCAAAAAATGGTGAAATGCTTTACTGGTCATAAATTCGTACGCGCTTCTTATTAATTTAAACTGTTATCGGTTTAAAAAGCTCTCATATCTTCATGGATAGTAACGCATATATTTACATTACACACTTCTGTACATTACAACACCTGCTCTTCGTTACGCGAAGTAATTTTACAAAAAAAAAACAAAGTAGTAATGTTTACGGTCAATGGCATCGATGCGAGTGGACTGAAACAATATCATTTTTGAAGACTTACAGGAACACATACTTGGTAATAATAATTCGGATTTAATTACTAATCTGTTATCAATAAAAGGGAAAGAAAGAAACGCATTATGTGCCGTTTCCCGCGAATTGATTGCTCGATTATCGATAAGTTCTTTTTTCTTGGTAAAGGATGAATATATGAAATATGGGATATCTTCTTTTATTTTCTGGTGTATTCTCTTCGATGAATACTTTCGACTCATTGTACAAATGCGATTTGCGTATAAAAATTAAAACGTGTTATAAATAAAATGATCGGTATCATTAACAATTAAAAATGATTTCGATTCGGGTAAAAGTTGTTTCTTTCTTTTTTTAAAGGTAACGAGGAATGTCATCGTCATTGAATAGATCTACTCTTCTCACTTTGCTTTAATTTAACTAATGGAAATAATTGCATAATAGGAATCATTCTAATACACTCGAACCATCAGTTCTACGATCTAAATAATAAAAATAAACTTTCCTATACATTTATTCATACATACTTCAAATGTACTACAATACATGGTATGCACTTTGCGTGCAAGTGCACGGTCACAGTCTTATTTACACGTACTGCCGCTCGTATCCCGACAGCACTTTCTTCACTTTGGTTTCCTGTTTCTTTCTTTTTTTTCATAAATTATGCTTTGCCACACGCAAGATTCATTCTTTCCTCGCCGCAATAAAAAGACATATAATCGTAAGTATTCAATAAATAAGATAGGCGATGAAGGATTAGATCTGTACAATATATAAATCTAGAATCCATATACGAAAGACATTGGAGAGAGGAACAAAATAATAGATGTAAGAGAAAATAGTGGACCATCGTGATCTAGACGATTTAAGACAGAATTCGTCCCTCTCTCCCTCTCTCTCGCTGTGTGTGTGTGTGTGTGTGTGTTTGTGTGAGTGTGAGTGTGATTGCAATTCGATAAATAATAATAGTAAAGAATGAAGTAGTTACTTGGTGCGGCAAAGTCAGACGTAAGAGTTAAGAAACAAATCACGAGATAGGAAAAAGTGTCTTTATAGTTAAATCATTTCTTGTGCAGAAATTCGTGTCTACGACTATCAGACGAAGTACGCTGCCATATCCAGAACTGTACACGTGGCAGGGGTGCGGAAAATTTGTGAGCGACTACATCGAGTACGAGCCACTGGACAAAGCACTCGGTATGGTGAGTAGTCAAACGTGTTTCTCTCACATCTTATATTACGTAAAAGCGACATAAGCGACGAAGAAGGTCCTCTCCGAGAGATAAAGGATACTTTTTATCTTTTTGTTTCAATTATCGATAATAACAAACGTTCTGTCGTGTCGTTCTTTTCTTGGACCATTTAGTTTCGTTGCGTGTCGCGTGCGCAGATTACAATTAATCTTATTTACGAACGTAAAACCCGTTAAACAGAACGAGAGGTAGAACCGTTTGGGAAAGAAGAGCGCAGTACGCAAATTAAATAATAGTCAAGCCTGTATTAAATAAGATCGCGATTAATCTTAACCGTATGAAATCGCATCGACTAAGAATCCGTTAATAATATATTCTTTTCTCTGGCTCCAAGTATATGGTGTCGGTAGAATAAGTGCTTTAAAAGATTCCGAACGCGCCTCTTTTCAATCTCACTACCGTCTCCATCGAGATATTAAATCCCGTGAAGACGCGATTTTTCGCGCACGTTTCGCACTCAACACTATATATCAAATAATAGAGCAAATTGATAATAATACCTTTCTACGATATCTTAACTTTTAATATAATTACAACAGTCCATTTACGAATTTGGTATATCCTCTTATGTACAAGGTTTCATAAAGAAAACAGTGATTACGAGCTATTTTGATTCGGCCCGATTCCTAAGGTAACTCAAAAAACAACCGTACATCGATTTAAGAACGGAACGTAAGGAACAGTGTAAGGGAGTAGAGCTTGTCGCACTGTACCTCTTTAGTGTCTCGAGACTCAAATACGAAAGACGCGTAACCCGAAACGAAAGAAACAAGAAAAAAAGGAGTTTGTTCCGAAGGAGACGTTTTAGTTCCAGATGAGATCGGTTACTTCTCTTTTTATCATCCGATTTTCTCTGTCTTTCGATCTTTTGCTCTCTCTCTCTCTCTCTCTCCCTCTCCCTCTCTTTGTCGATTCGATCCGTTCATTCTCTCTTATTTTTTGTTCTACCTATCTCTACCTATCTCCCGCCTCCTCACCTTTTCGCGCTAACACTCTTTCTAAGATATATATTTAGCATCACAGCTTCTCTCGCCTACTTTCTGCTTTGTTTCGAGCTGGACGACTTCTTCCGGCACGCTTTAAGGTTGTCCAATAGATATTTAAACTGTATTATTTGGAGCCTCGTGACGGCGGGCTCGGAGCATTTGTCTAACCACTTGAAGAATTTCTCTCCGTGCTCGATCGCCTCTTCGGTGGTAGTCGGCACATCCGCCGATGACTCCAATTCTTCTTCCTCGTCCATGTTTAGGCTGCGCTTTACGTTCTCGTTGTTATTGTTGCACAATACATTGTCCAGCAGAGCTCTCGCCTTGCTCGGCGATTTTTTGGCGACCGGACTAGGCGTGAGTGGCGTCGGTGTTATCATGGGGAAGCTGCATTGCTTGTACCACTGCCAGAACCACGAGCCGTCTTGCTGATTGATGCTTGGATTAAAACTCGCAGACTGTTGACCGAGCAGCTGTTGCTGCTGCGTCAACCACAACCAGAGTGCCTCGTCGACCTTTTTATTACCGCTTACATTTCCGTCTTTCTTGGTCGATTTTGTCGATGATGATCTTTGAATACTGTTCTCGTTGGTCTTCCTGGGTGATGCTGGTACCGGCGTCGATGGTGCCTCCGCGGCAGGTGGTAAACTCTTTCTCGTACAAGATTTTGCAACAACAGAGTCCATTTGTGCTGGAGCGATCGCCGAAATACTGTGCCTCTTGCTACCACCATTTAAGCTGGTCACATTTGCGATGCTGCTGGTGTTACTGCTACTTTTTGTGTACTGTAAACCATTCTCGACGAGGCCGACAGTACTTGTGTGCGAGAGAGCGGGCGACATGCTCAACAAATTCTTGGCCAAGGTACCAGTGGCACCTGACAAAAGGCCCAGCTGTTGTAAGAGCAGGGAGCTATTTTCGGGTCTCATACCCGCCATACTGGTCATCAGGCCCACGTAGTCGATCTTCGGTTTGGTATCTTGCTTAAGGTCCGTATCGACGCAGCCGTCACTCGTGATGAAGGACGTGCCCGCCGGCGTTATCGAAGTCTGTTGATCCATTTTCGGTTTCTTCACGCAAGGACCTTCGTCCTCGCTTGATAGATTAGCCGAGCCGGTGGCTAAGTTGCCCATGGCAACGTTTGCTCCAGAAGACGAAGCAGGAGAATGTGCCTCACTATCCGGTGTCGAAGAATTTCTTGCCATACCTCGTATCTTGTGTTCCGATTTACACCATCCACGTAACGTCGATTCGGGTACACCGATATCACGAGCGACCGATGCTTTGCTCTCCCCCTCGTGTACCCTCTGTATCGCGTCCATTTTCTCCGAAGCTGAGAGCGCCCTTAGAGGACGCTTCCCAGGTCGCGCTGATTCACCCCTCATTCCGACAAGACGATTTTCCTTCGTGCCTTCTCGTAAGCGATCGTCGTAACCGCTGTCCTCGGTCGTCGTGATGCCTTCGTCGGTCAGTTTAGGATCTATTTTTGTGGCTTTGCGCTCTCTCATGCGCGATTTTGAGCGACTATCCAATAGCCGATCAGGGTCGTCCACGAAGACGTCCAAATTTGTCGTCCTTAGATCCAGGTTGAAGAACTTTACTTTTACTTTCTCCACGAATTTCAAATCTTTCTTTTCCCGTGTCCACCCGTCTCAAAAGTCTTTTCGCGTCGAATGTCCGTTTTCCCCCCTCTCACACTCCACGAAGTCGTTGTCACGAAGTGTCACGAGCCTCGAAGCGGTCTTGTGACGCGCGAGAAGGCGATCGATCGACGTTCACGTTCCAGATCGCGCCATCCGACTATATCGGGCCTGCGTGTGGACACGCGAGGAATTCCAATTGCTCGTCCGCGCGACAGGAGAACACGCGCTATCCAAAGAAAGAGAGCGAAAGATATGAGACTGGAGAGTACGATTCTTCCGCGAAGACCAATTCAGCGAATGATGATAAGATGCTTTTGTTAGTCCGTAAAAAGAACGGCAACACGATGATGACGATAGCAATTGATAATGAAAAAAAACGACAAAACGACAAAACGACGAAACGACGAAACGGCAGAGATCCGTACGCCGTACCGTTGCCACGGCGTGTGGCAGTGATTCGTATCTCGCGCAGTAGTAAATAATGCCGTGTGTAAACGTGGTTACGCCGGTCGGGGGAGGTCCTCCTCCGTGGAATAGCACATGCGCTCACAGAGAGTAATAAAGAACTTTTTTATGAATGAAACAACTCGGTCGGGCGGTTCCCCTCCTCAGGCCTCGTCCCCCTCGTATCCCTCCCTAGTAGCGATCTCTCCTCCACTCTTGAGCACTCTTCTCCGTTCGGCGCACCGTCGACGAGGCTCTCTTCTTCTACACCCCTTCTACTTGGTTATACCTCTATGTACTCGGCGCTAGTGCGAGTAAAACGGGGCACGTTGCTTTGCTGCTGCTTTGCCGTTCGTCCGTGTGTACACCACAGCCAATCCGCAGTCCGCGCGGGAAACGATATTATTGCTGTACCACGAGGAATAACGCCGGCTGGTAGGAGTAAGTGCGAGAGAAAGGTCGAATCGTGAGAAACGAAGACGGTCATAGACACACACGCTCGGGAGAGAGGTCGCACCGGCTGAAGATCAGTTTTCGCCGTCGCGTTATTCGCGCACTTCGGCACCGACGAACGTTCGGTTCTTTCATCCACACAACCGACCAGACTTTCGATGATTGCGTGTGTGTCCTCTGTCTCTCCCTTGGCTACGTGTGTGAGTGCGTAGAGAGCTCTCGAGCCAGCGACTCTCCGACCAACAGAGATACAGATACGGCGAGGCAGAGAGAGAGAGGAGACAGTGGCACAGCCCGAAGGAAAAAAAAGCACAGAGTTTCGACGCAACGGCTGTACGAAAGGACGGGCGTCAAGGACAAAAGAGCACCCGCCGTTTGTACACTGATTCGCGAACCACCAAAAAGTCTCCAATAACTCACGAAAACTCAGTCTCTTTTGTCCTTTCTTCTTAATTTTGTTTCACTTTCGGTTAATGTTTTTCAAATACAAGTCCATTATCCACTTCCACAAGATCCAGAATGAAAACGCTCGATTTTATATTAAAAAAATCGAATCAGGAACACGCGATTCTACTGTTTCATTTATTTTGAAAATTCGCAACGCGTTTCGAGACACTAGTTCTCACTTTTATTTCTTCACCACACAATTGAAAAACGTATTGTCTCCGTTTCGAGAGTTCCGAAAGTTTCGAACAGATAAAACTTGCAAATTATATTTCCGCATTGACCGTGGACACCGGCGATCCTCACCTGATGGTGGATCGACCTGAACTGAATTGCCGGTGCGGTGGTTCCCTGGCCAGTACCTTTTTCGTAACTGCTCAAGGGGGCAGACGTTTTGCTTCCCTCGACCAGGCTGCCGATTGGTGATTAGTCGATCCGGCCGGTTCTACGACTCGCGGCTAACTGTTCCAATGTGTGCACGGTGGAATTACACGGCGGAACGCGAACTACCAACGCACGATGCTCTCGCGACGAATCGCGACGCTCAACTGCGGCGGTGGTCGCCGCCGGCTTTCCGCGGACTCGCGACGCCGTCTTCTCGTCCTCCCCACGACCCGAACTTCCCCTTGCCGCACCATACCGCACCACTCGGCCCAACCTCTCTTACCCCGCCGCACCCTGGCCCATGCCTCGCCTCGACTCGCTTTTGCCTGGCATTGCCTTGCCTTGCCTTACCATGTGCTGCCCTGCCTTGCCTTGCCTTGCCTTGCCTTGTCTTGCTTGTGTACGCACTCTCTACGGTACCTATCGTCCCTTCCTGACCCCTCCTTTACCTTCGCCGGTTTCTCCTCGCCCTTCTGTCTTCTTCGTGCCGTCAAATCGCGTTCCCTGTGCCTCTTACCCTTCTGCGCCCTGCGCCCTCATCCACTAAATCCCTCTTCAGTACTCGACCCTCTTGGTCTCTCAGACACCGTCGTCGTTGTCGCCGTCGTCATCGTCGACGTTGACGATGCCGCCGCCACCACACCACCACCACCACCACCACTACCACTACCGTGCTACCGGCGTTCTTCGTTCTTCGTTCTTACGGTGTCACCGAGCTAACGAGAGCCACCGTCTATTCCCCTAACCATCTCTAATACACTCTGGAAAGTAATCTGTCCGGAAGTTTCGTTGGCACAGTCCATCTGCCTCTTTCCTGTTTGTTTTCCCTACCTTTAAATGATATCCGATCCTTAAGTGACATCCATGGTTGGAGAATGCAACGAGCATTTGAGAGTTCGGAAAAATTCTTAAACACGTTGGTCTCGTATATTAAAAAGATTCCCCAAGAGATTCGTCGATGAGCAGAGGGTGCACCCCTCACACTCAATTTGCGGGAATAGTTATCACATTTCATGCGATTTAAGTGTCATTAGATTTACAATATTTCCAAGGGCCCAACTTTCCGTCCCTAAAATATGAAAGGGGATGGTAGGCGCAGGAAAACCCTTAAATCCAACTCGTACCTCCCGACGCCTCTACCGGCGGCCCCAAGGGGAGAGCCGGATTTACGACCGCGGCCTAAAATCCGTACGAGCATTCGGTTTGTGAGTTACGCCATGGCAAGGAACGCACAGTAATTCGCGGGTAAATTTACCGGTTCGAGTGGTATTTACCTCCGCAAATACCAATGCCCAATCATTCGTGGAGCCTCTCTTCTTTGTCAGTCTTTCTACGTTTCGTTCAAGATTTCTTGATTCTCAACAACATCATCCTCTTAACACCTTTAAATGCACCAATGCCCTAGTACAATAAAACGTAATACTTTACCTGATAATTCTTCGCCATTCACAACTATTTCGAAGTTATATCCATTCGAGAAAAATAGGAATTAGCAACTAAAGTAACCTGCCGATATAAGGGTGAAAAAAGGGGTGAAAAAGGAAAGCGAAAAATCGATCGACACGTCCGTTGGTACAAGTCGCATTTTGCACGCCGCGACAAGAAAACGGAGGCACCGTATGCTCCTTCAGCGAGCCGGTAACCCGTACAATTAATTTTCACCTGCTTCCCTCACGAGACAGCCTTTCGCGGAAGGATGTGCACGAGGCACACGTGCGTCTTACACGCGAGCTTCTCCCGTGTGAGTTTCACATACGTTATTCTCGTATGCAACTTCACAAATGGACTTAACGGTCGTAATTATTCCTCGCAAATACCAGAAATAATAGAAAAAAATTTCGAGGAATAACCCTTTCCCATTATCGACGTCCCGATAGATTCACTTAAGACCGCCAAAAAGAAAATAGTGGACATCGCTTTTAGTCATTATCCGGAACAGGTGCCTTCATCTTGAAGATATCGTCCTATATAGCGAAAAAGTTGACCCCAATTTCTCACTTGTTCCTCGGTGTGGAATCATTAATGATGCTGATCGGACAAATTCGCGAAGTTGGGTAGCCAGGGTGAGGTAAATTGGCGATTAATATTTAGAGCAGAACATTTTCTGAGGTTTTCCCTTCGTGGGAGATTGCCTTAAAAATTCGAATGTATTAATTATGATTGATAAAGGGGTGCGCAATGGAGCAGTCCGAAGGTTGCAAGATTACGGAGTGAGTATATTGTTTTTTGAAGACGGTCTGGGTCAAGATTAAGCGTTGAGTTGCACTCATAAATCACAATATTGAGTACGGTTTATACTCTTTGTTTCCTTTTACGGTGGTCGAAAGGGAAAGAGGTACGGATTAACTTGTTGACGTACTCCAAGGTAACCGGCGTTATGAATAAAGGAGTTTTTGACCTGGGTTAAGTTGCTTAGAAAAAATTACAATGCATACCCGTACGAAGTACCTTGCATGGTGGTCACAGGTGTGTCGGCTCTATTCACGTAATCAATAGTCGTGCCTCGAATGTAAATTACGTAGGAATGAATTGTCAAAAATATAATGACATAATCAAGATCCTTAAAAATTCTAATTCAAACATCCTCTTCCCGAAGACAAATACACTTCTAACTGATGTCTTCATTAACTGCAGCACTTTCTTCACCTGTTCCATTACAATATTAACATACATTTTCATTACAATACTGTTTCATTTCCATAACTGCAGTACATTCTTAGCTTGCATGCCTTTATTAACTTTCGATTTCACACGATCCAAGTTGAGAATAAACGTGATTGGTTACCATGGAATCTCGTATCTGTGACGAAGACGAATGCCCTTCGCGCATTCAGTTATCACCGACTTAAAACCCCACGTGTCAGACGAAGAGAATAGACACGAACGAAGAGGAAAGCGAGACCCGAGGGTTAAGTTCATTCATAAAAAAGAAAATTATTACGCCCGCAGAGAAGCGACTCCCGCAAAGTGAATAATGCCTCCTACTCCTCTCGGTGGATCCTACCTCTCTCTCTCTTTCTCTCTTTCTCTCTTTCTCTCTAGAACCGACTCTGAACGACGATTACCCCTACTCTTTATCGTCATTGCAACCGTGAAAGATCTTCCGTGATAAACCTCCAGTCTCCACCTCCTCCTACGCGTCATTTTTCTCTCTTTCTCCTTTCATACTCTCTTTACTTTCTTCTCCCTTTCTTCACTCACTACACCGATGGGAAATTCAAGGAAAGTTCGACTTCAACTTCTTAACTTGTTCCACTAATGTTCGGGGGTTAATACGAGCCACGTAGGAAGTTTGAAAGAGTACACGGTATCGATACTTGTATCGAGAGTACGCGTATATAACCACTATAGAACTACCTAACAGTTTCGACCCGTTGACCCCTAAAGTTTGCCGAGCGAGAATTCGCATTCCATGAATGGGGCAATTCATAAATGTATCTCTCCCCAGTTTCTCTTTCTCTTTCCCGCTTCCACGGTTATTCGCTCTTCCGTAGCAGATATTATGTCGTTTGTGAAACTGTATTTACCTCCATAAAGAGGCCCTAATTTTATTGTAATGCGATATAAGATAAACTTTCTGGGATTTATTTTTATTATCAGTTATTGAGAGGTTAACAGTTTTAATTGATGTTTCACATTCTACATGCCGGAAAATATGTAAATGGGTATGTGACATTTGACTTAATCCAAAAATGCTACTCAATATTAACCAGAGAAATTGTTCGGGAGTATCATACTATGGTTATCTTCATACTTTCGCGAACTTTGTTTCATGCTCTTGAAAAGTTTGTTAAATCAGTTTCACTTTAAGAAGCGCCAGTTTAAAGTGAGAAACGCCTTACTTCTTCTCGACTGAAGCTTATTCCGACATTACCGTAGCATATTTAAAGTAGCGTTTACTCTTCGTATGTTTCATGTACAATTTTCAATCCCCTTTGGCAAAAATGTTCTGACATACAAATTTTTTTCTTCGTATCGTTGCGACAACCCACACGTTGCCACCGTGTACCCAAGTACGCCATCGGTCGCGAGGATTTCGAAATTTCCAGCTGATAAAAAAGAAGATCGATATAAGCCACCCTCCATGGAGCACCCACGCGTATTACCTTACGCTCTCTCGGCACGCACACGTATCCCTAGGATCTCACAAGTACCTGGACACCCACGTAATCGCAACCGAAGTAGAAATCCCCGTACCGCCTGCTGGAAGATGTGGCATACCCAAGAGAGAAAGGAGAAGAAGAGGAAGACACCGAAAAAGCTGGTGGAGCAGAAACGAAAGAAAAACAAGTGAGAACGAACGTTGGTAAAAAGAAGACCGATGAGGACGACTCCACTAGTATTTGAAGAATCGGAAGCGGGAATAAGGGGTGGAGGACGGTGAGCAGTAGACGATCATTGCCGGTGGTGGTTCCCCAGTAGTTAGTATTAGTAGAGAAACGGTGAAAACGAAGAGAGGAGAGGATAAGAGATGTAGAGAAAGGTTCGGTATACTGGTAGCAAGAGGGTCTCCGTGGAAATTTACCGGAGCGCGAGTTACGGGAACTTGGTCGTAGCTCGTTGAAGCTAGAACGTAGTTGGGTATAGGTTGGCCGGTGATTCGTTCGGTGGGTTCGCCCCCGTATATACGCCGCGGGTTTCGCATCCGCGCGCGCGGCTAAGAGCAAAGGGGCGCCAAGGGTTCGGCGGGTCCGTCGGTGTGTATTCCGCCGGGTGGCGGTGAGGCATCCGTGGGTCGTGAGGGATGCGGCGGCGAAGAGGGAAGATGAGACGAGGATAGCGGGGCGGCTGGTTGATGCGGTGGTTGCTCGACAAGGGGAAGCGAGGGGATAGCGGGCGGTATACGCGTTGAGGGTCGGTCGAGGGATGTCGGTGTGGAGAGGAGTGGAGAAGAGCGAAGTGGAACGGTGCGCTGATGTGGAGCTAGGGGGAGGAGAGGGTACCGGGCGACTAGCGGCGCGGTTGGGTCGCGGGGAAGACCGAAGTGGGTCGTCTCGCTCTCTCTCGTTTTGCCGCGCAATATCCATCTCCCTTACTCTCACTCTCTCTCCGTCTTCCTCTCGGTTCGCTGTGTATTCCGCGCGGTAAACGGCCAGGCCTGGTCGACGGACCCTCGCATGGCCTGCAGCTGTCTCCTAAACCCCCTTTTCTCTTCGGTACCCCGCATCGTAGCCTTTCCTGTCCTCTTCGCCGCGCTCCCATCGTGTTCCCCGAGCCACCCTACACACCCTACGGGAGAAAGAGAGTCTCCAAGTGAGAAAGGGATAAACGTGGAAGGGCAGCGAGAGAGCGAGAACTTCGGGTTCTATGTACTAGGTACTAGGGCCGAACGAACGAACGGACAGGGATGGATAGAGTGCGAAAGAGAACGCGCGTGACAAAGAGATGGTGGTGAGGGTGAGGTAGTGACCGTAAGAGGGAGGGAGATAGTAGAGCGAAGCTACCCTGGTGTAAATACATAGCTGCATGGCACGGTACGACCGACCGCGGGCTTCGGACGACCCGAGGAGTTAACTCGCGATGGAGAAAGCGGGATACCTACCTACGTACCTACCTACCTACCTACCTACCTACCTATCTACCTATCTACCTACCTACCTACCTAGAACAGAGAGAACCATCCACCAAGCTTGGATAAGTCCGTTTTGTTCCCGTACACTTCTCTCGTACCGTGTTCTCGTACCGTCCACGGGGATAAAAACAGGCCGCGCGAAAAGAATCGCGGCATTACGATCACCCATAGGCCGTGGCTGCGTGGGGTGAATCAGAAGGAGATCGATACCACAGATAAACCGGTAATTCTTTGCCGTGCTACAGAACGACCCAGGCGTAACACCAATAGGGTGCTAACCTGCAAAAATATAATAAATTACGGAGGACGGAACGTTAAGGGTAGGGAGGTTAAATCCCGAGAATAACTGCGAGTAGATGAATTAAATTATCAACGATAACGCGAGAACGATTTCGTTCACTCTTAGACATATGCATATTTTAAAATGGATGATACCGGATAAATGTAACATTAGGATTCGACTTAACCCGACAAAGGGTTGACCCATGGATGAAGAATCAATCTCTTTATTGGTGCAAAATAAAATAGAACCTGAAACGTATGTAGGGCGCAGCACGCGATTACAATTGATGCGAGTATAAAGTACATGTGCGAGTCCCGTGGACTTAAGCGATACTGTGTGATAAGAATTCCGATAAAGAGCCGGGAAGTGCTAGAAGTTTTCAAGTCTCGGCACATACAGAAGTTTTCTATCAGATGAAGCATCGCTTCCAGCTGATAAATCGATAAAAAATTACACTGGCACAAAACAAAATATAAACGAGAATTCGTGGGGGGTTGAAGAAAGGAATTCAGTCAACGTATACATTCGAAGACAATGTATTTTTCATATAAAACAATTAGATGACATCGGCGTGATAGGATCATAGTCGATAAGAGAACGGTGTTTATATTTTCGATTTAGCATCATTTAACAGCGATCCTCCAGTTCCAGCCCTTATCATAAATCCCTTACGGACGTTTGGAGCGTTGCTGTATAGTCGTATATCAGAAAGCCGAGTTATAGAAGTGGGTCGATCCTATCTTTCTGCTTGGGGTGCGACGCGTTGCAACAAGTGCGAGACGATAGCTACATTGAGATTCAGTCTGCTCGGGCTCAATTCCATTCATCGTCGAAACAGTTCCAACCAGATGCTTTAACGATCGGCGCTCAGCTGAAAACACAAATTATCGAGTTAACTCTGTGCTCACTAAATAGAGCGATGCTATCTCCGAGAACTATCGTCGAGTCATTTTAATTAGATCTCGCACGAGTTACTAACCCGCGCGTGCATCGTATTATTACCAGGCATTTTCACTTTTTATTATTCTTTATTAAGCGACTACCTACCTGGTTGTTATGACGAACCCGCCTACGTTTCCATTTCCACCTTCGACATATATCTCTGTACGTGCGGTAAAGTGTGTTGTGTGTGTGCTATATATACAAACAGTAAACGCAACAAGTTTCCTTTTTATACGGTGACCTACAGGTTATTCAAAAGGAAGCTTAAAGCAGACGACGGTATTATTATCGTGGTAGGTCACAGGGGAAACTTATCAGTCTTCTCCGTCAAAATTATTTCTTCGTTCATCTTCCTCTTTCTTTGAAAGATCAACATAAGATCCCAGGTGCAATTTCGGGAATCGTACCTTCATATTCACATTTAATAACGGATTATGTGATATCGTATTTTATCTTACAACTATCTTGAAGAGCTCTTTGTGGACTCCTCTGGACACTATCAAGTTGGCTTCTTCATTGTAATTGTCGTACCTGCAAGAAACTGCCACCTGAACCTCCTAAAGAAAAAAAAAACATGAAAAGAACCTTTCGATCCGTTGACCGTGTACACTGGGCAATAACGCTGACACGGAGGACCGCTCGTTAAAAATAAACGCCCTTAGGTTTGTTCGAAGAACTTCTCGTCGCAGGATTCTTTTAACTAGCGTTGTAACGTCGTTATACAATATTTGCACCATTTTCATGAAAAATATTTGAACATAATAATTTAGTTAAACCTTGAAATCTTAGAATTCATGTAGCTTTATGGTTATATATTTCCAGGTACAAACAACATTATACCCGTGTTATCTGTCCACAATGAAGTCACGTAGAACAAATCAAATCCCAACAGCATCCGTATTCAGTAGCACTGCCTGTTGCTCTTATTAGATCGTTATTACATCACAGTAAAACAGAGTTATCCGCGTGGTCCAGTGTACGGATTATTCAACGTTCCTAAAGTGTACACAGCCACGTTGACCATTTCCCCGTATCGACATGTCCAAGCCGGAACTGTAGTTCAATTTATCGAATCGTCATTCGTGGTTTTTAACCAGTCTGTCGTTAGTAGTGACATTTTTCATTATGCAAATAAGAAGTATCCCCCGTAAAGGAGTACCTCGCGTTTTCCATTTCGCGGAAGGTGATTCGTTTACAAGTCATCTCGCTTGCTTGTCATTAGCATTTTCCTCGTTTCTTATTAAGTCGAACATTATCTAAATTCCCGGAATGCGTGAGAAGAAAGAGATTAAAGCAGCTTCTTTTTCGAGCCGCTCGATACTTTCACCATGCTACCAAAAAATAATTAATCATTTGAATTGATTTAGATCTCGCTATAACATAATAATTCCTACGAGAGTAGAGTATCGACGCTGGGTACACATTATGCACGTTCAATTATTCGTTTCGAAATGGAAGACAACCCTCGTGGATATTAGTGCGGATCAGGTGTTCCTACTTCCGGTTCCCGGATCCGGTGGCAGTGTTTACGCAAGCACATTTTCGCGAAATACGTGACTGTAGAAAGGAAGCCGTATAAACGAGGGAGAGGAGAGGAGAGGAGAGGAGAGGCGTTAGACGGTGGGCAGGCTAAAGAGCGCGGTTCCGTGGAACGAGTGATTTTTCCTCGTTCTTAGCGGGCGGTCGACCGCCGAAAGTGGTCTTCGGCTCTTAGGCCAAATAGTACCCACGTGTACGTTAGTACAAGTATACATATAACGTATAAAGGTAAAAGGTGTATGTATGTAGGTTGCACATAAATAGGTGGAACGCGTAAGTTGGTTTCGGTGGCGGTAACAGGAGGGTGGTAAGGCTTTAGCGAGGTGAAAGGAGAGAGGGGTGGAAAAGGGCACGGCGACGCGGTGGCTTCTGTACCTGAGGGCGATTCGCGCTGGTATATAGCGGTTATATATCTTCGGCGGGCCACGTCGTGGAAGCACCGACCGTTTCTAGGTAGTCAGGATCGGCCTTGCTCCTTGCCACCTTCCCTTCCCCCTCTTACCCGTTCTACGGACCATCGTCCTTTCTCTCCCTTTAGATCCTTTTTCATCTTTCTCTTGCGTCTAAGGCTCTCCTTATTCCCTTCGGTGGCTCGGTATCGCCTCTGACTCTTCTTGTCCTCTTTCCTACAAGCTCGTTGGTGGTTCTCCTTTCTCTCTTTCCCCGCGAGTCGTTGGGTTAATCTGCGAGACAGCTGTGCCAGGGATACACCCTCGCCTAGGTCTCTCCTTTATTGCCGCGTCTTCTCTTCTTTTTTACGTCATTATTAAAGGCACGCCCCAACGACGACGCTTCGGCTCGACCGACTCGGAAAGCGAGGGCAGAAAAAGAGGGAGAGAGTGTAGAAGTAAGAGCATAGAGGATAGAGGGAAACTATACCGCGCTCTATGCTCGGCCCCGCTCTCTTATTCTAAATTATCCGGATACCTGCGCTGAGGAAATGACGGTACGTGTTATCGGCGCGTCCTCTTCCAAGGGACGAGCATTGTGTCCATGTACGTGGTCGCCTCGTCTTTCCACCTTTTCTCTTTCTTCTAACCATTCTACCTTTACACCGCATTGTCCTCTCCTCCCCTCTCCTCCCCTCCCCTCTCTACATATTCCTCTCCCCTTCCCTCTTACAATTCGCGATACGACAACCGGTAATACGTGCTTTCCTTTACCTGCCTCGCCTCTGATTTGCGAAACAATTTTCGCTAAAAGCACCGCTCTTATTAATCGTATCAACAATTTCAATTATACGGTCTATCATAATAAAGCTGAAAATATTCCATATGCAACGCCGATTATAATTTACATACTACTTATCATGTTCCCTATAGTAACTTATTACGAGTGATATCTGAATTAGTTTCACGCGACGCCTAAAAAAATTATTTACTGATCAATATCATTACTGATAAGAGTTACCTATAATATCTATTCTTCTCGTTTGAGGAAACGCATGTATACTTTGCAAAATTGCGGTAATATATTCCAGCATACACTGTCAATCGTAAATGACGACACGCAGGATTTTGTTATTCGTGATTTTATCCTAACAGTTTCCTCCAAAGCATGGCCGACGATGATTCGGTCGCGACGTAGCGACGACGTCATTTTCGTGCTCACAGCGGGCGGGCTGGAGGGACGGTGAAGGGGCGGCTTTAAGCACAGATAAGTTAGGTACGACTTTGCTCGAAGTAACGGGAAAACCGATGGAGGCAAACTCTCCTTTATCCTGCTCCTTCTGTCTCTCTTCCACTCAGCCTTTCCTGCCCTTCTTACCCGCACCCTCTTTTTGTCCCTAGTAGCCGTCCTGTAGGGTAGCACGCTTGCATACGCGGAAAGGCTAACGAATACACGTCGACAAAAGGCCACCCTCTGTTTGCACGAGCGATCTCGCGTCGATTATTGCGAACTCGTTTACGGAAATGGCGCCGCTATTACTTGGATTTTCAAGTCTCTACCTCGGACCGGCAGTCCTCGAGATTAACTTCAATGTCACTTCTAAAATGATCGCGAGAATTTATTTTGGTCGTACCGCGCGGTCAGTACCAATCGCGCGATATTCGACTTCCATTCTACCGCCGTATTACGCGTGAGATTTTAAAAATAAATCGTTTCATGGAAGAAATACGAATAGAGTGAAGGATACCGCGAATTCTGTCTTAATGAAAACAAGTATAACAACAGTAATAGCAAAGATTAATTACAAAAAAAGCGATTGCCACGATGAAGTAATAAATGTATATAGTCAGTCGATAAAGTATGCCATATATACATTTAGCCATCGTTAAATAAAGTCAAAAGACTGTCACGGCAATGGGACAATAAATAACCCTCGAAAGTAAGAGGCTAGTGACAATGTACTTCGCGCGAAGATCAGAATTTCAGATATAATTGCCGGAGTGCATAATGCTCCTTAGCACTTGAGAATTCCCTTAATCCAGTTGGGCCGGCTGGTTTACAGTGGTTTAATAAATAGCATTCGTCGGCAGTATAATCGTAACGGTCACGGTGTGTAATCGCTGCGATTTTCTCGTCTGTGGTCCCAACGTCGGTTATCCATATACCAGTATCCTGGAGTGCGCGGGGAGGTTCGTGGTAACGGAATTGAATTAAAACTTACCGACACTAGCACCCGCTTCCCTACCCCCGGACTTGTAACGGCTTAACAGTTAACAGTACGTTGCGGGGCGATGATGCGTATGAGTTAAGGGATTACTGAAATACGCCCAATTAACAGATCTCTCGTCGAAATGCATATCTAATCGGCTATTTAAATACTCCCCTATTATATTCAATTATTCCATTCGGATTTCACGTTCATGGATACTTGTCTTAATAGTAATCATCATTAAAGAATGCTGGGGTAACTTTGGCTCTTAACGATAGTAATTTATACAGTTATTATGAGGCCAGCGTAGTTAGTTACTGCTGCGTAGTTTGATTTACTTTGGTTTTATAACATATTCGAAATATCCATAATACTTAGTAATAATTAAAGATCAATTTAATTACATGTATTTTATAACATTGTATCAATGGTCAGAATATGTTATACTTAATATACACCTGCGATATAGAAAGAATTAGTCAGTTGAATATCGTTCCATCATTAAGTAGTCACTGTACATCGGCCAAATAGTAGCTTGTTTTCCGACACGGCATACGTCCTGATGTAAATAGAACATTTAGACCGTTTTGTCGAAGCGCAATAACACGCACACTCATACATGATAATAGTATGCGACTCATGGGAGATTATCGTGCGACATACCGACGTAAATATTTCTAAACCTGGGCCTTTCCGCGACCCGCGCGCTTCTCAGTGTATCTCACACAGTCGCTGCGTAAGCGCGTTAAATACATAGTTCGTTTATTGTCTGAATCTCGATACGGTCGTTTGGATTTTTGGAAATCGTGGCGCGCAATGTCGAACGATAAATCAGCGTGGTGTTCGGCTGGCAGCTTTCTTCGTGTTTATCTCCGGGACTCGGCTCATCGCGTTGGCCTCTTTCGGATTCGCAGCAGGCGGCCTTAAAAGTGAGCCTGTAATCTCGGACGACTTACGGAGTTCGCCCGGAGAAAAAGATTGGTGGAGCAGTTGCACAGGGTGAGTTCCGGTGAAGCTGACGACCGTGGGCGTCTACCATATGGTAAGAAATTTCATCCGGGTCATTCTGTGTACACAATGTGCTGCAAACTCCGAAAATTCGTAACTTCGCGCGTCCATGTTATTGCCGATAATTAATGCGTGAAGATGCTTTACTTCCTCCATGCTTGCTTTGCCTCGGCACACTTAACACTAAAACTACCGAGAGGGTGAAAATGACTTGCCATTTTTAGTTCAATTACTCGAATATACCACGGGGAATTGTTTGAGATTTTATATACTTTTATTTTATGTACATAATATGAATAATTGAATCCATTAATTAACTCAATCCTCTAGCCGTAATTAATATATATATATATATATATATGGTGCATGTAATTGACGCACTTTTTAACGTTTTCCAATAGATACTTGATTCATCGTAATGAAAAATGATGAAAGTGAAGTTTATAAATCTTTGTCAAATTAACTTTGCATTACAACTAGACACATTCATTAAGAAAGAATTAAAGTTATTCAGAAGATCGAAAAATATTGTTGACCCAGGCCTAACGTTAACTTTTAAAATGTAATATTTGTGCGTAGTATACTCATGGATAAGATCGAATACTATTTGAAATAATATGTTTTATACAAATGATATATTTCTTTGCAAACGATACACGCCGTGTGCAACTATTTACTTCTTGCAGTTTTACCACGAATTCGCTATAACCCATTAACATATTTATACATAATTATACATATTTATGACTTATACATACGTATTTTCACAAGAGCTATGACGTCAAATCAAATCACATCGAATCACCAACGAGACCAGTATTGATATAATTAATTATAATGCTATTATTTATTATGCACTTCTTTCTCACTTGTATTATACGATTGCAAGAAAAATGCAGAAAATGGTGGGTTAATAGCGCGACCTGATGATACCGTATACGCGAGTAGAGTGTAGATTGTAGTATGCGTGAGTGCAGTAGTAGTAGTTTGTTCACGCGGGACATTCGAGCGGTCTTCCGTCTCGGCGATCGCTCGTCATTACGGGCATGTCGAAAGCAGCGAGAGTAAACGCGCGTGTATGTGTGTGTGTATGGGTATATGGGCGTGCGCGAGTAAATATGTGCCTAAGCAAAGGAACTTTATACCAGGTGCCCACCGCGCGATGCTATAAATTATCGGGTTACCCCTTACGCGTACTTATATTAAGAAAAATCTCGAGAACTACTGTGTGAACGTGTCTTCCACGTACCTTCCATAGTTTCATTACACCCGTACGTTGACAAGTATACGATAGAATGTTATACGTTTAAGACCGAATTCTTAGATGTATATTCTTTGTTCTTGAAAATCAGAAGTCAGAAAGAGTTGAGGTGTTACAGACGATTACACAGCAGTTTATTCAGGTAACAAAGATCGGAACCTTTGAAAGACCGCTTAGAAGGCTACAAGATGAGTTTAGGCTAGAAAGAGGCAAAAGATTATGTTTTCATATAAGAATTTCCGGTTCTTCCGGAAGCGAGGAGATTCACGAGAATGTACGCGTGTTATCTCAAGCTTTCATAAGTCTTTTGGTATCGATACTAGTTTGTGGATCGAATACTGGTACTTGTACAAGGCGTGCGATTTCCAGACAGAATGATTATAGGGATTTCTACTTTCCTTGAATTATGGTATACCAGAAGCGATCAATGTAACGTTATATTTTTCTTGGTAAAGAAGTTTATATTATATTATTTATGTAGCTACTTCATCAGTTGGAACATTGAGGATGTTTAAAGCGATTTAAATACCTATTCACAAATGATTTGCTTGTAAAACCTATAATTAATTTAATTACGGTAATGTCTGCTCGCCTCCGAACATTGATATTCAATAATAAGTAAGCGGTTTCAAAATAAACTTGCCTATTGATTTACCGCTGTGAGCATTAATTAATCGTTAGTTAAAATTAATCATAATCCAGTTCTGCAGATTTACAACCAGTTCATTATTAATGGTAATGTAAAACAATCGATATCACATATAGATCTTGATTTAATAGAGGTTACTAGACACAACCGTGATTCGTGTATCCGCGGCACAATAATAAGGTATTAATTGCATAACTGATAATCAGCAATAACCATGGAATATATCCCCCCGATTTTACAAGATAAAAGATTCTCACACATCTTTAATATCATACTTTCCCCGTTAGACCATACCGGAGTAATGTCAATGTTCATCATCGTCCACACATTTTAATCATCTTATAATTAAGAAATGAATTATGAAGAGAGAATCAATTAAGACAGTAATTGTATCACGGCCATTAAGCGTTCCATAATGAAACATGTTCTTATTCGTACGACCCAGTAATTAGTCATAAGACTTTATAAGACTTACGAGGCGGTAATTTAGCATGCAACAAACGATTAAACAAGCCAAGCCGAATTCCGTCGTTTTCAGCGATATCTCGTCGATATCTCGAAGGTAGAAACATCGCGACTGTGAGTCGCTCTTTGTTCGTGAAGGGAACGGCTCGGAGCAGCTCTCCTAATTGACGGCTCTCGCGATTTTTACCTCGCTCACCGTCCAGGCCAGAAGCTCAGGGGCTCTTCGGCCTCTTTTTTCTCTCTTTTCATCTTTTTCTTCTTCCTCGACCCCCACCCCCCCCTGCCCCCTCTCTCGTGTCTCACTCTCTGTCTCTCTCTTTCTCTTACACGCGCGTACACCAATTCTCCCTCTCTATGGCGTGGCGTTTCGTTCCTCGTGGAGGAGAGATCTCCCGAAGGCCGCGCGAGGCGCATGCAAAAGAGAGAAAAAAAGTTCAACCGAAAGAACTCCGGGTAGGGGGGTCGGTAAGGGGGCCGCGAGCGCCCAAAGCCGCATTAACGCCGTTCCGCGATCGGAATCGCAGCCTGAACAACGCTGCATTCTCCGTGGAAAAATACAACTAATCCTTGAGTTTCAATAGAGCTTTGTTCCAAGGAACATCTATTTTGATCAAATTTTTATTTTTTAATATTTGGGTTCGTATTTTCGTAATTTTCTTCATTCCACTATTTACTTTATTCAACATCGTAGTTATTACATTGAAATTTATGTGTCTTAGCACATTAACTTCAAAATTCTGTTATTCAATAACATAATAATAATATACTTTAAACCGTTAGTTTTGTGCAGTTAGAAATTGGGGATTCCATAGCGCGAGAAATACCGGCACGAGTTGCTCGATAACCGCGTATTACGTTCTTCTACCTTCTTACGTTTTTCCAGTTGGTTTGCCGATAGAGTTCTGGGTACTTAAAAAGTTCTAGGAATCGCACGTTGAATGGGGGAAGTCTAAATTTTAGTGCGACTGAGATTACGGTATTCAAATTAGGTGGTACTAAAGTTCGACGGAACAAAACGTCTCACGGGTACAGGGATATCCCGGGACCCTTTAATGGCCCACCTTAAGCAAGAAGTCCTTCGTGTCAGTTACTGTCCGCACCTGTAACATCCCTTTCCCGTCCTTCTACTTTAAACGCACTCTTCATCCGGACATTAATTAAGGTAAATATAATCGTTTGGATCGAAAACTTTATCACTGTTTATTACCGATGGACAGGTGTATCTAATGAGATTACAAACATTCTTCGGAACATGTTCCTAAGTAGAAGACTAGATTTCACCTTCGTCCTTCTGACGCGTCTCGTCTGACTATTAAACGAATTATCTGTACATTCAAAGGCTCGAATTCCTTTCTCTACAACCATATTTAAATGACATATTTAAATGACCAACAAAAGTATAACTCAAGATTATAATCATATTTAAATGGTTAAATTAATATCAAATTTCAATTAGGCAGGTACAAGCTAAACTTTAGGTAATATTAATAACATCGATAATTCAGTAACATTTTTGTATATATATAGAACGTGTTTATTATATGTTGCTATTAAAAATCGCAATCTTGTTTTAAACTGTACTCATGTCTATTTACCTGAATATTTTTCTATCGAAACAATTTCACGGTGGACCATCACCTTTGTCCTTTCGAAAATTCACGATGAAAATCATCGTTGACGATGTTCGCGAAGTATTTACAGTCCACGAGTTTTTCTTGGTACACGCACGCGCTTCCTTGTTTATGCTTCTCTTTGTCTGTTCTTTATACTATGTTTCCCTTTCTCAGTCTAACTCTCGCTATAATATATGAGAGCTATTAAGTGTGTGCTTCGGTAGTCTACGTACACAACTGCAGAGATCGTATAAGTTCTAAGTATAGGTTGTTGTATGTATATCTACTGACACGTGAAGAGAAGTAAACTCCTCGACGATTCTGTTCTCCTGATACCATTGCCGTCATTTTCGCAGACTCGGTGGACGGATGGACAATAATCGAGTGCACCGATGAAGGTTTTTTTTGGAAGGGAAAGCGTTTCGGGAGAGCAAAAAAGTTCACAGTTACCAAAGATATGTACTCCTTCGATTTAGTTTACCCTTCGTATATACTTCGGTACTTCCGCGTGCGGCTTTACGGATCGGCTTTTATAGAGGAGAGGAGCCGAGGGAGTATAGTATTATGGTGGAAAGAGTTTATGAATGAAGAGAATGCAAAAGATAGTTTCCGGAAGGCGGCCCATGCAATAATCGTAGAGTGGATCGTGCGTCGGTGCTCTTTGTTGTGTGAAAAGCTGAATGGCCGTGCCTGCCATGTGTATACAAATATCAGTACTTGCAGAAAACAGGTTCGAGGAGGTATTTTAATTATTTCATATAATTTTACTCGTGTTACTGGCATACTACGAAGTCTTTGAAACCGAAGACTTTCTTAAGAAATATCTTATCGATCGATGTGAACCAATTTGATAATATGTATAGAATTGTAAGAATTACAGATTTTTACAGGAAGAAGAAGAAGCTGAATTAACAGTGTGAGATCCACGGAGCGCGATCGCGCTGTTCATTACATTTGATTACATTTAACAAACACCCACTATATTTGACCGTTCAACTTTACTGATGTATGTCAATCGCATTCTTACTTTTTTTAATATAAACCATATAAATAATACATTTTGTTTCTAGTTGTCCTTTTTTTAAATCATTTTTATCGAATAAAAACTAAAAATATTTATAAACTGATAGTACATTTATTTACAACAATACAAATCGCGCTGTTTGCTGTTTTCGGACATAAAAAAAGGCGAGCGCTATCGCGCCCCTTGGTTCTTCCAAATCAAAAGATTTCCCCAATGAACCCTGGGACTCAAACGGTTAATGATAATATGATTTGTGTTGGAGAATGGCGGCTATTGCCTTGTCCACTATTATCCAGGTAGTTCTTAGTACGGTTTATTGTCAACAAATGATATGAGCTTCCTCGAAAGGATCAGAGGTGACAATGCTTCAATTAAGCCCCATAATAACAGTATGTTCTTACTATCGTATTCTCTAACTAGAAATATCTTCCAATGCCTTTTACCGGAAATAATACTTCTTCGACTATCGAACTTTTAAAGTCTTCCAGTAAATCATTATCCGGTGAATCGCGTCGCTGGCATAGTTAAATATACATTAATTTGTCGGCACTTAAAATTTATCGGGACGGGTTCAATCGCCGAATAATCCGTGCGATATATCGATCGGCTCTCTATTTTTGCCAATAGTCACGGTACCGTGTTTTCATTTACTCATCAGTGGAGACCTGTATTTTCCTGAAAATCTCCAGGGTTTCCCCATCGATTTTGTCGAGACTTCGAGCTCTACCTGCGCAGAGGAAACTCGAAGGCGCGGACCTCCAAATTAAAAGCGAGGGCCAACCGAGCGAACTATTCACGCGATTCAAAGTTTACCCTCATAAAACTAACGTCACTTTTCAGAAATATTTCCCCCCTTACCGAAACCGAAGTTAGTTAGGTCTTGGCTATCCCTCGACGTAAAATATTGGACGATAGAAACGCGATAAAGTAGAAGGAACAGGTCTCCCTATTTGATGTACAGTAGACGCGACTATAATTATTCCGGCGTTCCATATAATTAGTCAATAAATAGAGAGAAACGAGGAAATAGTTGGTCGGCAAGCGCGCTTCTCTGGTTCCCGCAGTATTTAAATGTCAGTCAGTATCTCCGGTGCGTAGAAGCACAGCAATATACCAGTAGTTGCTATCGATTATAGATAATCGACCGGTCTCTCCGCCAATCTACGATTCGTAGCTCGAGGGGTAGAGACCCACTGGCGATGGTTAGGGGGAAAGGAAAGGCAGAAAGAGTGGTACGGTGGCAAAAGGATCGACGAGGGGGGCCACGGGGAGCAGGGAAGGATAGCTGAAGGATAGCTGAAAACGCGGCGTGAGTCGCGAGAAAGCGAGGAGGGACTTAACGAACGAGCGGACCGAGAACCGAGAACCGACCTCGAGTCGGGAGTTAACGCTCGAGGGGTCGTTAATTTTCCGATCGTGCCCTTCCCGTCAGAGGCTGCAGGCTCTCACGAAGAGCATACGGATGCCTAGAAGGCATGCGCGCTCGAAATGGCGCGGCCACACGCCACTTCGTCGGCAGGTACGCCAAAAGGACCTACGAAGAATTCGCGTGGTCACCATTAGGAATGTAAAGGTCATTTCGTAGAAAAAGAAATTCTGCCTCTCTGGGAATTATATGGACGATGCTAAGCGCGTTAGATCTCGCGACGATAATATTCTGCGTTTTATTGCCGCTACGATTCAACTTCATTAGTTTCTGCTATTAATTATAGAAGTTGATCATCTTTTTTATGTATTGAACGATTATCTTGTTGCTTGTAATTGTAACATTCAATTCAAAAGGTATTTATGCACTTGCGGTTATTAGGAATGACTCGAGGAATAGCTGAATGAACTATTGATCATGAACCGCAAGTCATTGTTCCTAATTTGTAGATGTGTGTAAGTTATGTAGTACTCTTGTAGATGTGTTATATAATTTGGATCAAGGAAACGGGAAACACTTAGACAAATGACACTACTTTGCCATGCATTCGCCCGGGAAGTGTATTTGTAGTAAGGAGAGGCAGATGCTCGAAAGCTTTATGCGATATTCGTGCATTCGAAGGAAAAGAACAATGAGGAGCGTGGGTGCGTAAGCGTCGAATGTAACTGGAAACGAGTCCTGAGTCGCCGAGTAGCGGTAGAACGGGATAAAGAGGATCTCCATACTATATACCGATTACATAAGCTCTCCTCTCGATTTATAGTCGATTTATAGTCACCCCGATGTTCTTACTTATCCTTCCGTTTCAATTTATCTATAGCGTTTCTATCTACACTCTGAAATCCTCACCATAATCAATTACGTTTTACAAATTAAACAACTGAGAATTGATTTATTTATATCAGGTATGCATATTATTTCTGGTGGAATAATCTTTCGCCAAAACAAACAAATCTTCTAATCCCGGTCGAACAACCGAGAGAACAGAATCCAAAGAGTTTCTCTCGTGTCTTCTAATACTCGGCGGTGTTCTTCGGGGTTAAAGTTTCTCTACCCCTTGGAAGGAGGATCCATAATAGAAGCGCGCGCAGACCGGAAGTACGGTCTCCGGTATGAAGGCGAAGCACGTCGAAGGGGAGAAATTCGCGCGCTCGTCGGAACAACGTCGACGGTGCGACGGCAGCAGGTGCGTCCGTTTAAGTCGACACCAAGAAAGGAAGGAATAAGTATGACGTCGAGGCTTCGTAGACACTTACGTACACATACATACATAGATCGGAAGATGGTAGTTAGAAAACGGAAATAGTTGACGCGCTTGAACGGCTTATAGGGGCGAGCGTCGGTGAGCCTCCTCGTAAGTAAGCTCGGACAAGAGAGCGAGAAAACAGCGGAGGGGTCGCCGTTAATTACTCGAGATTATGGGGAAAATCCAGCAATAAAAAGTTTTTTCCTCTGCCAGTGGGTTCTACGATGTCGAGAACGGTGGCTAGTCACCGACAAACAACCGCTTCTATACGGTTCGCGACTATGCGGGCGTGGATCGATCGAGGGCCCAGTCCCCTCGCGCGAAACCAGAGACGCGAGAGGAGTGGAGAGGAGAGGAGAGGAGAGACGATCGCCTTTAAATTTCACCGGAGAGAACCTCGCAACGACGTACGTTCTCTCCTTTAGGGCCACGTTCCTCGATCTGTTTAGATCCCGATAATTCCGCCGTGAATACTTCTGCCAGGATTTCAATCCGGTTATCAGTTCACAGTATTTTATATGGAATTATAGATAATTCGTTTGGAATGTTTTTTTCCAGGCCCTTTCGTGAAATGCACTTTCATCGCTTTCATGAGTTTATTTATTATATGAATTTTCTATGGGTTCGGAATCGTATCACGTAAAGCTATTACAAAATTGTAAACATTTGACTTGTAACGAAGTTTTATTAACTCTGGTTGCCTTTGAATTTCGCGCGTGCTTATCTAGGTAATTTAGTATACGAGAAATGTATTTTATGGGGAAAGGCATGCATTCTGGAATATTCCGTTTGATGGTTTACGGGTTGAGTTCGATGGGCGCAATTTAAAGTTTGTCATTCGGATCTTAAATTAGACTATAGTTAAAATATCTTAAGAATTTCTTCTTTCTGGCACCTTTTCGGATTCCTCACGAGAATCCGGATAATTAAAATGTCAGTCTTTAGATACGTTACACTTCGGATCTCAAAACGTTTGAGTACGATTTCACTAAGTTACATATAGGTTTCTGTAGTATTGTTTTTCACCAAGTTAAGTTTATTTAACAATATTCCGCGAATTTGCCCCGCTATACGCGCAACATTTAGCTAAAAATGGCCCGACGCGAAACTGTTAATATATACTGTTTATCGGATTTTCATTGGACTACGATAAGAAATATCTCCACGGAGAAAAAACTCGCAGAACGGCATGAGATTAATTGGAATTCCAGAACGCCCCGAGCTTCCGAAAGGTCGAAAGAGTTTGTAAACGATCGTAAAGTCGCAAGGTCGTGTTTACAGACGCACATATGTGCGTTCGGTTTCTGTGCGCGTGAATAACCTATGGACTTGTGCGTACACGAATGTAACCCCCTGATATAAGTACGCGCATATATACATATGTATGAACGCCGGACTTATGCTCTCATATCGGATAGCGCCAAATTTCATTAGCGCGGGAGAATTGTCGTGTCACGGATTCATTATCCAATTCTCCCGTCTCTTATTCCTTTAATTGACTGACAAAATCTGTTCGTAACAAGGCACTCGTGAGATATAATAATATTTGGGTAATTACGAAAGGGTCTAAAAACAGTTCGCGCGATTTTGGTTTGTTCTATGACTTTTTTGCAAGAGTACGACGCCAATGATGAATAACATTGACAGTGATACCCGTCCATCACATTTTCTCCTAATTTCGGGGGTGCCTCAGGTACCCGGCGCACCTTTCTGTGACGCTTCGATAAACAGCGTAAATAATCCTTGACAAAAATGATCCGAAGTAATTAAGGTGCTCTGGTGCAGAACCTGACCGAACCCAGGTATACGGTGCCGTAAACAACTATAGCTGTACGGATGGCCTCGTACGCGATTCTACGGTTTTAACCGTAAAATCTCCTAATATTGCCAAAGTGCGCACCAGCACCCTTCCTTGGTTACCGAGCATTCTTTTTGGGTATATTTTAAGAAATATACAATACCGGTGAACACCGTCGAGTAGCATGGCTTATTAGTAAGGTACGTGAAAACGAAGTGGCTAACGGAAAAATCCACGAAGGCCATTTAATCGGCGTCGTAGCCTGCTAACAGGAAGAAACCTCCACACGTTGCAGATAAACTTGACAAAGCACTGTTCGTATCTGCAATTCCTGAGCATTCGTCGATCCGTCGGCGCGCATCGGATGCCGCGTATCGAGGCTTTCCCCCACCGATAGGAGGTTCGTCGCGAGAAACAAGTCGAGAGGCGCGAGGAATGTATCTAGATAAAAGGCAACACGGATTTATCTCGCGGCGGGCGCCGCGCTTTGGGTCTGTATTTGTGCGCGAGTTGCCTCGCCGTTCCTTACGCACGATCTTCGCAACGAGGAGGTAGAAGAAGGTAGAAGGTAGAAGGTAGAAGGTAGAAGGTAGAAGGTAGAAGATGATCAAGAAGAAGAAGACGACGAAGAAGAAGAAGAAGAAGGAGGCGGCGAACGACGCGTTGCCAGAGGGGCGGAGGAAAGAGAGGCATCGTCTTCGACCGTGAGTACCGTTACGCGGGGCCGAGCTCTCGTACGCGGCACAATGGACCGAAGGAGCCGGCTCGAAGTCTTCTTAATTTTCTCCTTGGTGTGCCCGGCTGCTGCCAGCCGCCGACCGGTGTTCGCGCTAGAAGAAGATACCGATATATCGTCCAAGTAAGACACTAAACCATCGAAGAGAGAAAGCCAACAGAAAATAAGCGAAGGGACGAGTGAGATGGAACTAAAAGGGAAAAGGGAAAAGGGAGACGGAAGGAGTGTCCACGCCTCTGTCGTCCCGCTCGGCGACGGGCATCGAGGCGGGCTTTAATTAGCACGGGATTTCGGCGAACGACGGGCGGCCAGCGTCCGAGGCTCATCGTGGACGAAGCGAAGCGAGGTTTTCCGTGGTGTAACACGTACTAGGACCGAGAGGGAAAGAGACAGAAAAAAGTGACCAAGGGAAAGGAAGCTAGTCAAGGGGCAGGGAAGCGAGGGGGATGGGTCAGGATACCGTGAAGAGGCATGAACCACCGCGTGTTCCGAAGAAACAACGGCGATAGTTGTAGAGTGAGATGCAACGCGACACTGGAAAAAGAGGGAAAGAGAGAGGAGTAAATCGGGAGGAATGGAGACAGAAGGTTGATGGCTAGGGAGAAGGTAGAAGGGCAAACGAAGGGTAGAGCAGGGTGAGGGGAAGGCGTGAGCGATGAGGGGGCGGCATAGCCGTGGCGTTCGAGGGCGAGCGAAGGGCGAGCGAAGGGCGAGCGAAGGGCGGCGCGGCTGAGTTGGGTCGCGAAGGGACGCGCGCGCGGACGGCTAAATAACGGCCTGCCCTATCCTCCTTCTCTAACCTAACCCTCTTTTACTCTCTTCTTCAATCTCCTTTTTCCTCCCCATGTCGGACTCCCTCGATTTACGCTCTAGCTCGCACCTCGGCGATGAGGGGGTTGGCGACGATGCCAGGGGATGCTAGATGAGGCGCAGAGGGTGATGTTGGCAAGGGGAGGTAACGTTCTGCACCTCTTACCACCGTATTTTCAGGCTTACGTGAACGTTACATCTACGTAAACGCGATACTACCCTTTCCTTCCTCTTCTATCTCGTTTACTCTTACCACTAATTCATTCTTTTCCCTGAAACACGCATATATCTTTTCGGGTGCGTGAATATATATCTATACAGAATATTCGTCATAGATAAACATATATTTAATCAGGCACCGTTGAAACGGCTTCTCGGCTATATGACTTTCCTCTTCCCATCGGGGAAGGGTAGATATTAACTGGGAAAACGAGAGCACAGTACCGAGAGTCCATCGTAACTGCCTCGCGGTCCATCTGCGGTCCTCGGATCGCGAATTCTCTGGCAACGATTCGATATACCAGAGGTTATTTAGACTCAACTGCGCCCAATAGTCACTGATTACGAAGTAAAATTACACGCAAACAACTGCGAATCTCGTAAATCATTTGAACTTTTTCTCTTTTAACGGTGTATTGTCATGTTTTATATATAATAGTTTAACACTTATCGATAGCCGTCGAGCATGCTGAATCGTGTATGGTTCGCTTTATGTGCCGCGCCGTCAAGTGCGCCGACATTCAGATTAAAATTGTTCAAAGATATTCCTGAGGAAATTGTTCTCCGAGAAACAGGAGGAGGTTGAAAAATATATCTCACAATCAGTAAAAAAGCTTGCGTACAAGGAGAGAGTATAAATATAGCTGTACGCTGGCGGTTTATCCGCGTCAACGAGCGCTAACGCCACCGTGCTTGCGGGCTTACTTGTGCGATATACGAGTTTATATGTGGTCACACATTTCCCTTTTCCCGTATAGACGGGAAAGGGTGTCGTATGATTTGTCTCCTTTCTAAACTCCTACGATTTTCATCCGGCTTCTCTACGCCGAATTTGTCAGTTATTAAATTAGCGAACGCAAGTGGGTTTTACGAAAATGGGAATTCCGTCCATCGGTGGACAGTCCCGGGCTTGACATTTTTCAGTTGACCAACGAAATTTTAAAGGAACTTTCTCCTTCGCGAATGCGAGGCGATGACCTTGCTAGACCCTCGGCTTGATACCTGGCGCCTTCGATGCCGCGTGTAGCGGTTGACATTGAATCAGTACCGGGAAAGATTTCGATATACATAATACTCATAGGGACACGTGGAGGAAACTTGCGCGCGGCAAAAGCGTACCGGTGAAAACTCCGGTATAACAAACGGGACTCCCTCGGCGTAGCGGCGGGGTTCAGTTTGTACATTCCTATACGTCTTCCACTCGTTCTCCCTTGTTACTCTTCATCTTCCTCTCTCTCATCGTTTCGCACATATATACAAGAGACTATATACATAACTAGGTATAACTCGGTCTCGAGTTCTCGAGGTGTTTCTGTTTTACCTACCGGCAACTCGTAAACGCAGTTTAAGCGACTTCCAGGCAGCAGTGAGCGCCTCTCTCACATTACGGAAGCGAAGTTTTCAAGTTCCGCGACACTGACCCAGTTTATTCTCTCAGCCTGCTCTCTCACCCTCTCCATCTCTTCTCTCACTCCTTTCTCTTCCCTCCTTCATATCTTTCCCTCTTCTACCTCCCTCCTAATACTCCCAGTCCGAGAGTAATAGTTACAGTTTCCCGCAGGTACGGAACTGAATGCATGGGTTTCAAAAGCGCTCTCGCTCTCATCCTCGCTTCGAGAGTTGGGTTTCACACACGCTGTCGATTACCGTCGCAGGAAAGAACCGGATGCTCCGCTCGATCGCACATTTGATCTTTTCTTCGACGCAACCGGCTCGTCGTTCGAGACGAAAAAAGTAGACGCAACATGACCGCGCGCATTTTTCTGTTCGCGCCTTCTTCCACCCGTACTACTTGCATTTTCTCCGTAAGGTGTAAAGATAATGGCACACATACTGAACTTACAGAGAAAAAATAAACAAAATTATGACGATAAGGAAGTAATAGTACGCGAAACCTCCGTGAAATGCTACTCTTGAATAATCTCTCATTTACAGTGACGTTGGTTTTTCCTTCAAGTCGTGGGCCCGAAATTAAAAAAGCGATGTAATCTGCTTAAACTTTTACGTCATTTATGTAATTAAGAACATGCTTCCGTATGAATAAGCGTAAAGTATACAGTGATGTTGAATCTCAAGCTCGCTCTCTCTCTCTCATGAAACGCACGGTTATAATCCTCTTTCGTTTGTAAGCTATTCAAAAACAGGACTTAATTTGTACTCAAAGTGCTATTGACCCTAATATCAACATTAGTGCTCCTAATGCTGCGCGGACTAAAACAACATCTCTTTCGCCAGTACACGTCCGTATCGCGCGGACGTTCTCTTCGTTTTTCAGAATACAACGGCCTCGTTTCTGAAATACGTACACCAGACGCGTACCGTCGACGAGGCATCGTCCACCACACGCCGTTTCCAGCCGATCGCAACGAAAGCCATAAAAGCCGTTGCCAAATCGTCGTCGCTCGACCGTCCGGCATCCCCTCGATCCCCCTTCACCGGCTCGTCACGTTCTCACTTTTCTCTCTTTCTGGCTCACCCGCTCTCTCTCTCTCTGTCTCTCCTTCTGTCTCTATCACTCCCTCTTCCCTTTCGGTTTTTTCTCTTTTTCTACCATCCGCTCATTGTCCGCGCCTATATCCCCTTCGGCACGTCTCACCTTTTTCGATCGTCGTCGGAACGCGAGGGGCCTCGCTTCGCGATTGGAAAGCGCCGCCCCACCCTACTTTGGCCTTCTCCTTTTATCTCTTCTCTCGGTCTCGCTTCATCTCTCTTGCCCTCTTCAACTCCATTTACTTCTCTTTTTCTTGCCATCTCGCTCATCGGTACGTACCCCGTAGCGAGACGATTCGATACCGTGGCGGCGTCGGCGGCGGCGGTATCGGCGGTGTCGGCGATAGCAATGGCAACAGCAACGGCCGCGACGGTGGCCGCCTGGCGGAAGAAAAAATGCCTCGAGTTGACGCTTGGGAGAGTAGCACAGGCCCCCGTGAGCCGCGAACACAGGCGAAGTGAGCGTACCAGGGGGGGCAGAGGGAAAAAGGAGGATATAGAGGAGGCGAGTGGCGGCACGAAGAGGCGACCGGCCGGCACATGTACATGCGAGAGTATGGGTAATGCCCTGCCAGCGCACCGACCGACCGGCCAGCCATCAGCCATCCTGTCATAGACAGGATGTGAGGGTCCGCGAGTCCGGGCCGAGCCGAGTCGCGTTTCGTCGCGTCGTCCTCTTCCTCCTCATCCTCCTCATCCTCCTCTTTCTCATCGTCGTGACGTTATGTATAGCTGCGTCAAGCTTCTATCTCTTCCTCTCTTACTTTATCGCGGTCAGTTTCCTCTTCTATTTCTCCTTTAGCGTCTTCAGCTTCAACGTGCGTGCACCGTCGAAGGACCTGCTTACTTATGCGTGTGACTGCGCCAAGCACCAGCGCAAGATGCACAGGAAAGCGCCGTAAACCAAGACACTTTGAGATTTTTAAAAAAGGGCCGGTTTCGCGCGAGAGAGAAATACGACCTTATGGCAATCGACGCCACAGTTTATTATAATGACTGGTTTGAATTCCCACATGACGTACATTAACGCGGTATCCCATCGCAATTTAACAGAAGAATTCATCAATTCGCCCTTATCGATATGTTATCCAATATATAATATTGACAATGACAAATATTTTCGCACTACGAAACAAAATTATCAGTATGCGCGTGAGTCATTTGACACATGCCGATTTCTCTCTTATTTCCTGTTTTAGTTATTTTGCCAACATATGTATGCTGCTGGGTGTTCACGGTTTCTTAGAAGTGCGGGAAGAGTGCACCCAAGAGTGGCGTGGACCGACGTGCACTCCCGAGAATTTAAAACGGGGCCTGTTCAGCACAAATAGGGACTCCCCAACGTGAGCCAACTTCCTTGTATATTTAAGTGTTGCGGCTGGTAGTAACAATTATAAAGTTACAGCTTCCTGAAATAGCTTTACATAGATCAATATCCCATCTCTAACAACAAGACCCACCATTCAAGAAACGTGTGCATATAGCAGCGAATACGCAGACTATTTCTACACGTAGCCTCCGCATTTAAAGGATCGCTCGAAAACGCTCACGTTTCGTGCGATCTCGTGGTGCCGTCTCGCAACGAACGCTACGCAAGACGATGAGAGGGTATACAGAAGGAGGGTCGACGGGCACCCGGATCGTGGTGCTCGTAAATTCTTGAAAGGAACGGTCCGCAGCAGCGGCTCTCTGTTACCTTACCGCTCTTCCCGCGGTAATATTCCTCGGCTTATATTGCCGGGCCTTGGTGTCGAGGGAACGAGAAAGATCGAAAGCAAGAGAAAGACCGAGGGAAGGACCGGTGTATACGTAAGCAGGGCGCATCCGTGGCTCGCCGCGGCTGGCTGGCTCGTTCGCTTGTCCGCTCGCCGTTCTGCCGTTCTGCCGTTCTGCCGTTGGCTTGGATCCGCCGCGTATACGTGCGAGGAGAAGCGAACCCCGAGGGATCGGCCAGGCCCAATACATATATACGTTTATATACTACTCCTGTATGCATATAGAGATATCGGTGTACATACAGATATAGTACATGTAGTACACAGCAAAAGTAAATGCATATAAGTGCCCTGCATGTGCAAGCCTCACCCGAAGCAACCGCGACGATAACATATACCGAAGCACCACGTCGTGGCGCAATGTTGCCGCGCGGTGGTGTTGAACGGTACGGAGGGCCTCGCGTTATATACCCATATCCCTTTTGTGCGAGCACAGCACTCGCACGCACAGCACCCGCCTCGAAGAATGAGAAAGAAGGAGATAGAATGGGAAGCAAACTGAAATAAGAGAGGATAAAGAAAGAAAGAAAAGCAGGGAGAGACAGAAACGAGCGACGACGCCCCGGCACATCGTGAGGAGAGCAGCTGGTCGGCACTGCGTGCGACACTTCCACCTCTCGTGCTCTCCTCGCGGGACCCGCATGCCATGGCGATCGACGATCGTGTGGCCCGAGGGCCCCGTAAAAGCTACACCGTGCGACTCTCACGTATACATATTTGTATACTTTGGTATATAGGTGGGTATATACGTGCAGCCATCGGCTTGTCCGCCGATTGTCGAACGCGCCATACGGACCATATACAAAAGCCTGCAAGCGTTACGTGTGCCAGGGTGTTTTCCTTCACCCCGCTCCGGATATGTCGCTCGCGGCTCGTCGCTTGAACGATGCTCATCCTATCCCGTCGCACCAGAAATCTACGTTTTCCGAGCATTACCCTGCCAGTTCGACCGGATATGCCCGATTCTGGTGATTCTCCACGTTTCTTTGTTACCTCATTCGATAGAGATATCCTTCTCTTTTACGCGAAAGATCTTCGGAGATCCTTGCCGTCAGATAAGATGCAGCTTGTAATTTTTGGGGGTTTCCCGATACTCGTGAAAATTCTTCGACATTAAACTTCAAATTACATTTTCATTAAGAATCGAAACTAATACGTCATCAATAGTGGCAGGGGTGAAGAATAAACATGTATCTCCAAGAATTATATCATGCATTTTTTATTAGTTATTTGAATAATGCAGTTAAACAGTATGAAACTTCTAAACTATTTTCTATATCGTTTCACATAATTTGATATGATCGCGAAACTTCTCACAGATCTTTAATTAATGACTGGTAGACGTTGATACAAGATAATCTAACGCTCAGACTGCCGACGTACACTGGAGGTCGAAAGTCTGTACACAAAACTTCACATCAAGAGACGCACACGCGTAGGTACATCGTATACATACACAGCACACATATACACATACAGTTAACCGTCATCGGGCAACACGCAGTGACTAATCGACGCAAAAAATCCCGCGTATTACGGGGCCGCTCACTTTAAGCAGGGGATTCGCGATGATCTAGGGGTTCGCTCAACTGGGGAAGAGATATCCGATGAGGTGGGGTACATATAGCTATACACCTAAGAGAAAAACATATTTGTCAATATTCAAGTTCCTCCGATCAAGCGTTTCATCGAAAAGATTGGAATAGTCTTCGGTGTGGTGAATTTTGAACCTACGTATTACGCGGTTTCGCTACATATTAACTATGTCGTTTTATAACTGGAGTTTCCATGTTACATCATCCATTACTTTCTATCCTCTGACGCAGCAGACAGTTTCTCGTAAACCGCTGTTTTTCTGCATCTGAAAATTTCGCGGATTTCATGGGGACTGACGACGTCGCTGTTCTGCATACGAGACACTGACGCAGAGTCAGAAATGTCAGGTCAGATAATTTACATCGGACGTTCGATGAAAGAAGGCGCGACGTACGGACGATAGATTCGCGTGGAAGAATTTGCTTGGTGAAGCCTGCGCTGGTCAGTCACTATATGGACGTGTGTGAGTATACATGGCTACTATTAATCTCACGCGGTGATACGTCATTCCGAAGCACCGCCTAACCGACTCTTATCGAATTCGAGCCACCCAGTTCTCATTATACATTCGAGAGGACGACGAAACGCATCGAGGTATATCCAGGCATCTCGGTGCCAGTGATAAATAGACACATACTAGACTACATTTTATCGATGTTAGAAAAAAGGGTTTGGTTACTTGAGAGATACACCTACGATGTACATTCGACGAGGTCAAGTTTATCTGAAAAATGTCTCTGGGAGTTATATCACGTCGGTCCCACGATGCACTTGACGTAATTGAGCGCATCATTTGATCGCGGCTCGCGTATCAAACCTTAATCGTATGACTAAAAACTGCGAGTTCACGGACGATCGATACAAGTCACTATCAATTCCCGACATCTCTCTTGACATTTCGCTCGCATATTAATTCGCGTACCACTTTGGGATATACCGTAGGCAGATGTCGTCACACCGGAACGTTTTCAATGTACCGAAAATACGCGACGAGTCTTTTCAAACGAGTCTCTGGCTCCGGATCTTTCAGCGAAACCCACGTACCGTGTAGCACACAGAAAGTATAGTATAAGGGGGACGAAGAGAGTATATATGGAGAAGAGTAGTGTACGAAATCGAAAAAGAAGGACGGTAGAAGCATCCTCTTTAGAAGACCCTTAACCCTGCGGGTGACGGTCGAACGGTCGAACGGTCGTTCGGTCGGTCGGTCGGTCGGTCGAACGAACGTCAGACAAAAGGGATCGGGCGGGAGCTGTCGGGAAGGCAGAAAAGAGGGGAGACAGAGGCCTGCCAGCAGGAAGCTCGCGATGCGTGACTCACCGAACCGACCGAATGCTATGGAACCCGCGGGTTCGCGTTCGCGCGTTTCTTCCATCCTTCTCTTTCTCCCTCTTTCTCTCTCTTTCCACCTTCTTTCTGATCTCTCTGCCTCTCTCTAGTATTGGCATCATTCTGCCCACCCTACCGATTCTTTTCCCCCCTTTTGGCTGGTCACCCTTCCTCTCCCTCGGCAGTACATTTCGAGGGAAAAGGAGTCGCTCGTCGTCTGTTTCTCTCCCTCTCCCCCTCCCCAATTGATATCCTCGGCGTGACTACGGCCCTGGTTCCTGCCTAGCCCCTAGAACCCGCGTCGCGCAAAAGCCTTTGTCCTCTGCCATCACCTCGCGTTATTTCACACTCTCTTCTGCACACGCCTGCATCATCTACGCTCATCAGAGACTCGAGTGCATGCACGATGCACCAGACTTCGCTCTCGCAATATGTTGATTTTTCCTGGATCCGATTCTTATGTTTGCATTTTAGCTTTCGCACGTTTAGAAGAGTTACGTACATCCTCTTTCTGTGTACAGTGTACATCTACATGTATCTTCAGTCTTTTCCTGCTATCATAGAACGCGAGGTATTACACAACACCACCGATTCATCACGTAGGGTAGTTGTACCTTAATCTGTTTTTTGTGTCTGCTAGTACTAATGATATTCACGAATACATCCTAATGATTGCGAATGGGAGTGCTAGTTGCTAGCCATCGACGAGGGAAGCTAGATTCGGTGAGTCGCGGCTTGTTAGAGGTCAGCTAGGACTGCAAGGTAGCTAGATCGTGGCACCGGCAATCGTTATATACGGGTATGGAGTGGAACACACGAGGCGACGGGCGAGGAATCGGTTCGAGGTTAATGCGCTCAAGGCTTTAATGGCCAAGGACCGACTTTGGGGTGGACCGATATATCCATGTACTAAATTTCCGTTGAAACGGTTCGGTTTACGTAATTGTCGATTGCCGATTGGTAATTACTATAATGCGTAGGTTTGGAAAAATATCTGGGTCGGTGAACACGAAAATCCAACGCAATCAATTAACATTCGATACTCTTACCGCAACGGTTCCTACCGATAGGATTTTGTAGAATTAGATTTCCACTGATTGAGTGATTACTCGGTCGAAAGTAGAAAATTCGATTAGAACTTTTGTCGCGAATTAATGATCGGCTCGATTGTCTCCTCGTTGGTATCCAATATAAGAAAGAATCCAGTTAAGATTATTACAATTAATATTAGTCGTAAGAGACTTCGTTGAAGACTAACAAACGGTCTTAATCCTCACGCATTAATTGGCATTAATTGAGTTCACGAGGCATCAGTCGTTCCTGGCTGTCATTGTCTTCGTGTTTTTTGAAGAGTCAAAGCGCCTTCCTTTCTAAAACATGGTCTGCCTCGCTATATCGCGAGGCATATCACTTCTCCCAGGTATAAATTCGTTAACCGCTTACCCGCTGATACCGGTACACTATAAACTGCTTTAAATTAGCTTTCGATTAGCAGCTCATTAATATCTTTTTATCTTATCACAAACTGACTCTGGTGCCACAGTGGACTAAGAAAACTGCGCGAAATATGCCAATTCGGAGTATAAAACATCGATGATACGAGCGAAATTTGAAAAGTAACGAGCTGTTTATCTTAAACTACTCAGAGACCAACATGCAACATACCGAGATCAACGCAACTAAAGCCTGAAAAGATAAAATGCTAATCCAGCATTATCGTTACTATTTACCGCGTAGAAGACCGCGTAATGTTCCGTGAATTTTCGACGCAGCCGAATGTTGCTTTCAAGCAAATTACGTGGCTCGTGTCCACACATTCGCGCCGCGAAAAAACGATTTCAAGCCGCGATAACTCCGAGACTAGTATACCATTAGACATGGCCATGTTCCACGTGGTTTGGACACGAAAGGCCTCGAAACTTCACGAGAAACTCGCGTCCTTTGGTGTTTAAGGACACGGCCTGTTTGCAATACGTTAGTGGGTAAGGTTGATCTTTTTGCTTACGAAACTTCACGGCGGACCGTGCTTTGTTATCGTCGCGGTGGCACACCGATTGATTTGCACGCGTTGCGGATGACGTAAGCGCACGTTCACGTTTCCCGTGTGTAACTCGTTACACCGGAAGTGTTTCAAAATGCATCCTCGAGGAAAGATACAAAATAGGTGATTCGATAGCCGGACCAACTACCCTGCTGGCACTCGTCTGGCAGTCGTCTCGCGAGGATCGAATTCTCTGCTTCTACACCGATCGTTACTCGAGGAGATTGACGTGGTGACGGAAGTGTGGTCGTACGCGGAGCCATTTATAGACATGTATACTTGGATATCAATTTTGTCGACATCGTTAACTCGAAATGTAGGTATTTCAGGTTGTTTTTTTTCACTGCCTTTTGCATTGTTGCACTATCCTATCGGGGGTGGTTAGTATTATGTAATCTCCAAACTTTGATGATATGTGCAAGATGATTTTGAAGACTCCGAGATATGTACATGTATCGCGATAATAATTTAGTTGCGTTACTGTCGATCATGCTTTCGAAGCATAAAGCAAAGTTAGGAAGGTGGATGGTAGGAATCGTTTGTGATCATTGCAGATTCAAGTTTTCTTGCGAGTTCCAAGGTGTTCGTAGAGATATACTTTAGTCGGAGTGCCAATTGAATTGAACAATGCCAATACCATTGGGGAAATTGTGCGTGAATCGAACGGAGATGAAAGATGGGTGATCACGAACATTGGCATGTTCGCCCTTCGACGTGACGTCAGGACGGCGCAGTCGCCGACCGTGATTCGTCACGGTCTAGTTTCCCACCTTGGACGTACTATATACGATCCGATCCACGGGTTGGGCGTCGCTCTTTCCCGCTGCGTTTCGTGAGTTTTGGCGCGGATGCAGGAAAGAACACGGTGAAGAGAGAATGCCTTTCTCCTTTCGGCACAACTCACGGAGCTCGTTCAATCGAGACGCGTCCTGATTAAAGAAATTAAACTTAACAGACCAGACTGTTTCGATTCGAGTAGAATCGAAGATGAGTCTTGTCTACCCTACTGCATCCTCATGTCCCCTATAATACTAGGATCCTCTATACTCTATAAGGTAGAACGAACACGAGTAGTTTGAATACCTGTTATATAATTCGTTGGTTTATTGTTCTCGATTCGCGTTCGGTAAATCAGTTTTTATCTGGGTAGACGGTTAATGAAATTCTACACGCAACGGTACCAGCCGAGATACTTGTCATTATAGAAAGGATCGAGCTACTGGATTTCGTGGAAGGCGTACAACGCGTTTCAGCAAGCGTAGAAAGGAAGCGGTGCGAGGACGGCACGGCAGTGAAGAAATTTTAATTCGAGCGACCGTGCTCGATAACGCGTATCGAAACTCCTCGTCTCACGCGCTCGGGTCTTTCCAACGATACGACTGCCTCTCTCGTTTTCTCGCTCGTTCTTTTTTTCCCTTTCTCTCTCTCTCTCTCTCTCTCTCTCTCTCTCTCTCTCTCCTACTTCACCGTGGACGTCCTACTCTTTCCACGTCGATCCCTGGTTGCCTTCGTCCTCTCTCACCATCGGCAGTTTTTATCGGGCAACGAAGGCACGGTGCTCGCCTCCATTATACCCACATCCATTCTACCGTAGCCCTACTGGAAAAATCCGGCGTCGAGTCTTCTCGACGGACGAACCTTCCCCCATTTCCTCCGACATCCCCCTCTGGGACTCGCGTAGGAACCTCTCTGGTTTCTACCGCTTTCTTTTCTTCTCTTTTCTCTCTCTCTCTCTTTCTCTCGACCTTTTTCAAACCCTTTTACAAACGTCCTCCTCGCAGGGGTCGGGGACGTTCTTTCTCGATTTTCACTCTCCGTAAGTCCGAAGAAACGGAAGCCACCGCTCGACTCAGGAATCGGTACGCCGGCTCGGGAGGGTACAGGATTTATGTATTACGGCAACCAGGGAACCGGGAACCGGGAACGGTCGTGTGCGAACCTCCATTTTTCCAAGAACTAAATACTACTTCACACTCCGACGATAAAAATCCGGGCTAATAGATATCTCGGATACCCACGCTGCGAAAATATTTTCTTGGTCGTATCATAACAAACTTCCATGATTCAGACCGGCCTCTAAGTTTCATTGATTCCTCCTATATGTATCTCTAAAAACTCCTTCGTTCCTTCTGTGGAATAATCTGCTTCCCTTTGTATCCTAAATTCCCATTATCGAAACCCACTTGGAAACCTAGATATCTTATCAGTGATACGAAAAATATGTTCGGTGGATAATTAATTCAGTCCAGATTTACTCCCAATCTGAAAGTACGAATGTAAATTCGGAAATCTGTTGTCACGTGATAGCGAGCGCTAAACTCGTTTCGTAGAGGATCTCGTATTAGGTAATACATAACTGGAATAGCTCGAGAGATCTTGAAAGCTTGGTAACGTATGTATGTATGTGCTCGTAAGCAAAGGACGAAGAGGACCGTGGATGAGGATGAAGCTAGTAATACATAGTCAGATATGCGTTCATTGTCCCGTGGAATAATGACACTTCTTCACACATTAAACGTAGACGTAACGAGGTAAACAATACCTCTTACGAATTCGTTGTAGATGGCAATAATTATTCGATTGGGATCATTTGACATGGAATCATATAATTGACCCAGATATTTCAGACATTTCAGAGATCTTTATCGTTTTTCCATTTCGTTTCATATATCACATTTTGAATATTTCAAGGGTGTTGGAAAATGATTCTTGACACGATCCATCAATTAAAAAGTTGCATTTTCCTCTATGCAAGAATTCCACGTCCCGTGGTATTTAGGTTGTTCTGCTTTTCTCGTCGACAGCGGAGTGCCATTATCCGGGATAGCAACTTCTACGAATCGATCGATCGATTCCTTCCCGTCCGCGGTCCGAGTTAGTCGGTTCCAGTGAGAGCCACCCAAACGCTTCGTTATATCCCCTTCAAATTATTCCATTGTAATTTTTTAAGAAACAATGCTTAGAATAATTCATAATTCATTGATAATATTCTACAAAGCGTTAGAATAATATTAATAATATGTATATCGATTAAAAGTTCTATATTTATCTACAGGAAATGAATTATGTTGCAATATATTACGCTTTTGCAGTGTTTGAAAATAAGCGTTTTTGTGCGGTGGTCAGTCGACTAAGTAAACATTAAGTTTTTTGTTGGAAGATAAGTTGAGAGCATAGTATGACAATGGAGTATCACTAGCGAAGATAGCGGCATTCGCAAAACGATCAATTGGTTCCTTCGCGTTTGTGGCTTGAGGAAGAAAATAGTACTTCTCGCAGGAGAGAGGCGCTCTGGCGGTGTGCTGCGATATATCCGCTCGATTTACTTTCCCGACTCCCTTCTGTCTTCCTGTCCTTCCCTTGCCGCTTTCTCGTTGCACAAAAGCTAGGGGGAACAAAAAAAGACTCGCTCGTCCGTACGAGCCGCGCGAATATGCACCGCGAGCGCAATTATACGGCGTACACACCCGTAAATGCAGGTAGTAGGCGACGACGAACCGAGAAAAAAAAACGATTCGAACTTAACGTTCACCTTCCACCCGTTTCATTATTCCCTACTTTCTTTCGTACTATACCTACGCGAGCTTTATTCACTAAACGCTGTATACAATTATTTAAATATGATCATCCTGTGTCTATTATTTTTTGCTTTCCGCGAAGTACATCACATTAATATGTACTTCCATCTAATCGCTGCCGTTTTCCCGCGATAATAGTTCAATCTTGATGTGTAGGTATTACTTGTATATATGTGACTGATAAATGTTAAAGTATAAGATCCTTATTTATTAATTCATGTCCTCGCGAGTAGGCCTCACCACTCTTAATTACATAACGAACACATCTGATGTCGAGGGTAAATAACAGGGAGGCAAAAGAAAAAGCGAAGGTACACCGAGAAGGACACGCGTTTCTTCAACAACCCCTCTGAATTCCCAACCCCCTTAGAGAGCCTAGATTCCGGTTCTTTCTCCCTTAGGTTTCTCTCGCGAAATTTGTCCGTTTGCAAGCGCGAGTGAATTTAGGGTGGTACACGGTGGACTAATAACAAAGGGGCAATACGGGCGAAAGGGGAGAGTACGTCGCCGTGCAGAGAGGACTTGGGCCGTGAGGGCCGTGTGACTCGGGTAGCTGACAGCGAGAGAAAGACAAAGGCGGAAACATCGACACTCCTCTCTCCTCTTCTTCTTTTACCTTCCTACCTTTCTCTCTGTTGCGCTCTTTGAAGAGAGGAGCGCGTTAAAGAAGAAAGAGCGGCGTAACGTGTAGATGAAGAGGGAGAGAGAGAGAGAGAGAAAGCGAAAGCGAGGCAGATATAGGGAGAGAATGGATGGTAAGAGAAAGAGAGAGATTGCGCGTGGACGAACGAGGGAAGGCGGTGACCCGCGGTGCCTGTCTGCCGAGCTGGCCGCGTTTCAGAGCCGCAGAGCTCTAGCGACGTTATAGCCGATGCTGCTTTCTCGCTCTTTCTTTCTCCGTTACTCCTCTATCTGACCTCTCTCTATTGGTCTATGTAGCGTGTGTGTGTCGTAGGGTGGCAGAGAGCGGTGGCCGTGGGTCGTGCGGCGCGGCGCAAGCACAGAGCACACGATGTGGCGCGGCTTGGCGCGGTTCAGTTCAGCGCGGCGCGGCACTGCGCGGCACTGCGCGGCACAACACGACACGGTGGCCATAGGAGACCAAGAGCAAGGGAAAGAGAAAGATACGACGAGGTGGAGTGAACGTCGACGGCGATCGCTGAGAGACATGGAGGAGGTGGTGGATGAGGAGGATGAGGTGGAAGAGAAGGAGGGGCAGGAGGTGGCGGCGGAAAGGAGAGACAAGGTAGGTCGGTCGTAGTGCGAGGGAGAACCACCTACCGTGAACCAGGGTGGCAGTAGTAGAGAAGGATGAGGAGAGGTGTGGAGGAGGAGGGTGAGCCGCACCAGCGGGCGACTGCGGCTCTGCGAGTAGGGACCAGCCGTGGAGTGGCGAGGTAAAGGGGAATCAGAGGATAGGGAGAAACAGGGGGGAAACGTACCAGGGAGGACGGAGGTAATTTGAGCGTCACACGCCGAGCGAGCGGCAACGAACGAACGCCAGGCAACGTCTATGTGCTACATAAAGAGGGTCCCCCAATCCTCCCCCTTATGTATCAACCCATCGCGAACCTACGATGCGACGCGACCCATGTACAACGCGTCCCAAAAGTCCCGTGTTGCCTGCCTGCTTGCCTGCCTGTCTGCCTGCCTGCCTGCCTGCTTGCTTGCCTGCCTGCCTGCCTGCCTGCTTGCCTTCCCTGCCTGCCTTCCCTGCCTCTGGCTTGCTCGCATCCGTGTACCGTGTGCCAGAGAGAACCGCGTTCTGCTGAAATATATAGCGTATAGGAAAGACCACGGGCGCTGGGCAAGCACTAGCTGGGAAATGGCTTTAACCCGGGTTGTCGAGGGACGACCAAACGAGGAAACGGGAGTAGGAAGGAAGGAAGAAAAGTAAAGGCAGGGCTGTGAAATTTTTCAGGAGGTAGGAAGGTAGACACGGTTACCGGCAAACGAGCGCGTGGGTGTGGTTTTTGGCGGCAAACCTTCTTCCGTCGAGAACGAAATAAAGATTCGGGAATTCCCATCTTCTTGCTATCCAGGCACTACTACGCTCCCCTTACTAGTTCTCCTAGCTTTGTATTTTAAATGACTGCGCACGGGGAATCGTCACTGTTAACTCTTCGTTTCTCTCCCTAATTTGATTCTCTTATTTTATCCTCCTATTTTCGGTACTACCTTCGTGTGTAACGTAAAAATCCTTATTAAAGCAGGAATTTTCATGTCCATTATCTTTAAAGAGCTAAACCTCGATCTTCAGTTTAAATCTGATGGAAATAGATATTTAATCTCTGAGATTACATTTGATTCGATTTGACTGGATCTCACCATACGAGTGGCTAAATACGACAAATCATTATTGCTATTCGGAGGTTTATCGGGATCAACTATTTTAGGTCACAGTATTTCGGGGGTTAAAGGTTGCTGCAGCTTAGAAGGTTCAGAGAGTGCAAGGGAAAGAATGGATTCGAGTACATTCGGGGTTTAGGTGTTCATTAGAAACCCAATGAGCCTCGTTGCACAGTTCCTCGTGCTCTTGCATTTACTCCACTTCTATTATACCATATAAAGAGATTCGACTGCCCCCAAAGAAGAAAATAGAAAAAACATATATAAACGTATATTTCGTACGAAAAAACACTTCGGTCTTTAACATATTCTCAACGTGAGAGTCGCGTGTAAAAACAGAGTTAATGATAAAAGTCTGAAAGTGATAATACCTTTATAATTCATTATCGTTCCACGCATTAATTACACGTTACATATATGTTTTCACGGTTTATCCTGTTAAAAAGAACAATCACGAAACTACCTTACGCACACATAGATAAAAGAAGCATCACATGTCAAAGGCAATTAATCTTGAACTCCTATCATCGATCTCACTCCAATTAGTTCGCTTTCCAGTATACACAACGACTATAGGTTTTACCATTGAACTCACTCACCGATGCTTGGATATACTTGCTATCATAAGAAACATACGAATTCAATTTACCTAAAATTATTATCAATTGCCGGAGTTTTATGATCAATTGAACATTTTCCGTTCTATCTAGGTAAAGTATTTTTGGAAATTCCTAATGACATAAAAAAGTTGCTCGGTATTGGGGGCTGGTGTACTCGAAATCTGGATTCATGGTAGGCGGTGATGATAATGGGCGCTGGAGGCGCTGATAATGGGCGCGCGCAACCGCGCACAACCGCGCACCGTCTTTCGAAAGTTCATAGCGGAGGCTGACTTGGGTCGTGTATCGGCTCGGTATTGGGGCGGAACGAAGAGGGTATGTCATGTATATACATGATCTACGATGTTTGTGTGCGTATATGTATAGATACGGGGATATGTGTGGTTTGCGATGCGACGTGACGATGTACATCGCGTTCCAAAAGGTTTCCTGCCATATTCGAAGATGGGTCGAGTTGCGGGTTACGCGATAAAGAATCGGTTGCGTTCGATGAAGGGAGGAACGAGCATTAACGAAATTGTTGCGGCGTAACTCCCTTCGTCCCACGGAGGCTGTTTCACCCTCCTCGACGTATGTATGCCTCGACGTATGGCATTCCTGAAGTACTCGCGTGAGATCGCCGAAGGGTTGCTCAAATTGGTACGCTGATTAAATTGTTGCTTGGAGTGCGAGGCCGAACCTACGGAAATGGCACACTGGGAAAAATCCGTGGTCCATCCTGTTGAATAGGGTGCGCGTGAAAGGCATTTACGATTTAAAACATCTCTGACGTATAACATCCCCCCTTTATAATAGCGCGAATTTCAGTGGCAACGGTGAAACCTTAATTCAATCAGTTTTGTAATCGGTAAATCATTTTAAATGGCTTTTTAAGGGATGCTTTGTGTAGTTGGCTTATTTGGTATCATTGTTTGATGTAGTTCGTTCAATACAGATCGTGGAAAGTTACACACCGATACGAAATCATTTAATTTCAATCGAATGAAGAGGTAAGATTATTTGATATGAAATGTTTATTTGAGAAAAATCAATCCCGTGGATCATCCGATGTAGAAAGTTCACCTGAAGTTTCCACGATTTCGGTGTGCCGCGGTAAAAGGTTCATGAATGAACGAGTACGTTGCAAGTTCCCGACATACACGAAACATCGTGTACCCGTGGATCCTTTTCCTTGTACGACGGGAACACTCTCGGTATACCTTGAAACTTTCAAGGACTAAAGTTGCAGTATTAACAAAGTGCGAAAGTATGCCGGAGGAAAATAGACGAATAGAAGAATTAGAACACTTCTGAAGACCGACGTATTTTGACCTTCAGCTAATATATCAAGAATACATTTATATATTTAAAGTATATAACTGATTAATGTTCGATCTGAAAAGGGGGTGATATTACAAAAAACAAAGTCCATTGCTGATATCTTATCTTTATTTACATTGCAAATGATGTACACTTAATCTTCAGGGTGATATACCTTTGCACGTGGGATTATCGAAATTATACCCTTCTTCAACGTCCGTGCCCGAAAAAAGGAAGAGCGGCATATATCGCATAAATTTCGTACTTGCGAATTTCCCACGAAAGGAAAGGATCGGCAAAGACGAAGTTCGCGTGACGTTGAGATCAGGGCAGAATCCCAGCGACGACGTAGACGTAGTAAGGACGAATCACGAACGTCGGTATTCGTGGCGCGGCGCACAAAGAGGATAGAGAAGGTTGATGGAAAGGTCGAGCTCGGCAGAAATGGGGAGAAAGAGCGAAAGAGATTGAGAGAAAGAGAAGCAGAGAGAGATAGAGTGATAGAGTAAGAGGGTTTGGGAGGTGGCCGAGGCGGAGGGTCGCGCGATTAATTCGTAGAACGACGAAGGATATTCCCGCGGCTGGCCCCATATAAGCCCTCCCAGATTCTCTTCCCCTCGGCTTCACTCTCCGTCGCACCTTCTCTCTCTTTCCCCCCTTAAGCCTTGACACACCATCTCTCTTCGCATCTCCACCGGTGTCCGCGCGGCATTAGGCGTCGATCTACCGAGATACGGAGATCGAGCCAGCGGTGCGCCTCTGGCCTCGTCGATGCCAGGCACGTCTGCCTTTTGGGGCTCTTCCTCTCCTATGTATGTATTTATGTACTTAGTGGTACATAGGTAGATACATATGTAGACCGAATACAAGCGTACATACCCCGTAGGTTCGCGGTACAGGAGAGCGTGCGCGCGTGTTCATCTCAGTACCATATATATAGGTTCGCCTCGCGGATAGGTATATAGAGGGACACGTACACGTAAGTCGTTATGTACACGTGTATGATATATACTTGGAACGGTGTGCGATACCTAACGTATACCGTAGGTTTAGTATATAAGGTAGGTGTATGTAGCAGGAGGCAACCGTGGCGCGGTATGTTATGTAGAATCTACGGTGCTGGGGCGTACTGCCGCGTACGCCGTACGGCGTACGGCGTACGGGTTTATGTACCAGTGAAACACAGGACGGTCGGTCGGTCGGTCTGTTGGTCGTTCGGTCGTCCTGTATATAACGTTAGCCCCATGTAACGAGAGGGTAGGACCGCGATGCTGTTCCTCTCATTCTCTCGCACACGTATAGTTTCACCTACCGATCGTCTCTATATATCCCTTGGCTGGTGTGTATCCCGTTTGCTCTTACTCACGCGCTCACTCGCTCACTCGCACGCTTCGGCTTCCGCGAACTGGGGTCACTTATGTATATAGGGCCGACCCGACTCCACGGTTCTCTCTACTACTCTCCTCGCGAACTCGCCTGCAGACCAGATCCATAGTTAATTACCGGCCTAATCTCTATTCGCGATTGCCCGAAACCGCTCGTAAATCCCTATCGGTGTATGCGTGCAAAGCGCCACCGCGCATTTCACTCTGTCTCTCTCCTACCACTACCATTTCTCTACGTATTCCTCTTTGCCCACTAACATGCTCCATCTCTTTCTCTACCGTATGTTCTTCGTAGGCGTGTTCGTCGTAACACGCGGTCAGATAGTACGTTCGTATATTCATGGAAAATACGTGGATACGTAGGACACGTAGATACGTGGGTGTGAGCGAACTAGCGTAAGAGCGAGCGAGAGAGAGAGAGAGAGAGGGAGAGGAGAGTTGGCGACGATGCAACGCGACGGGGAACATGTACGGCTGGATCGAACCCCACGATCGATCGCAGCGATATATACCGTTAAGAGGGAATCGGCGAGATCGCCGTGTTCCGGGCTCGACCCGCCGCTTCCGGTCACGAGGAGAGAACCACGTTCACCGAGGAAGCGTCTCGTGGCCATCTCTGTCTTTCCTTTTCGTTCTCTTTCACTCTGTCGTTTCGCCGACGAGCGAGCGAGCTTCGAGGTTTTCGTTCCTTTCGTGCTCTGCGATCGGCCAGCAAACTGAAACGAAAACGAAGTAATGACCGCCGAATGGATGCCTTTCGTTTCAGCTTTTGCTCAGGAGCTCGATCCGTATCTACCTTCGAGTACCCGATCCTCCTCGAATTTAATTTATTGCACCGAACCGACGATTGTATCGGCAACAGACTGGTATTAAGATCGTGGTCGAGAAGAACCAGTCATCCGTCATCCTACAATTTCCTATACTCGAATAGAATAGTTCTCGCGCGTTGAACGACGTTACACGATAAGATCGATTACTTCTCGATCAGTCTTACAATTAGACGATTAGGAAGGAAACACGTTTGCACAGTGATGAGTACTCGCCGTAGCTTCTTTGTCTGCCTTTCTCTTTATCGTCCGTCGACGGAGACTTCGGAGGACGACGACGATAATCGTGGTTCCAGAAACAGAGTTGCTTTTACGCCGAGTCAGCTTGATCTTACAAGATTTTCGAAACTATTCCCGGGGCTAGCCACTTACACGAACTTGTTTCTAAGTAACTTTGTTATAACGTTTCCTCAGTATGTCAAGTAAAAGTAAAGATATCCAAGAGCTACCTTCGTTTGTTAATGAATATTTATTCACTTATTTCAACTTACAAATTATCCTACTGCGATACGTATGTAAGTCTAAATTCTACAATCGATACTCTGGCTTATTAATGCTCTTCGAGTTTAGCGTAGATTCGTGACGGTTTCGTTGCTCGAATCGATTTCCAGCGAGTCTCCTTGAAGGAGGGTCACGCGAAGGATACTTCGGAATCGTCACAAATTTCGAAGCATCTAATAATTGGAATCAATTACTTCTAGCAACCCAACCTTAACCCTTTATGTTTATAATACTTCCATTTTAATTTATACCAATTAAACAAAATACACACACTTATGCACAAAATCCTAGGTAAAAAGTTGATATCAAGGTAGCGGGATAAATGAATAATTGCATCCTCATTCTGATACACATTACATTCCCTAATTATAATTTCTAAAAAATTTCAGACATTTAGAGATATGAATACATGTACGCAGAATAACTTTGGAAAAACAAAGTTACAAGATAGTAGTGAGAGAAGAAAATAATCATATTACACGATGTATCCTCTGGTGCACGGTTTATGGGAAACTCGAAGGCCCATAGCACTGGGTAGAGTTGCAAGGTGTGGCAGACTACTTGGTTGTTCATCGAGCACTTGGAGCTGACGAGCCAGGATAAAGATACCGTGGCAGGCCGAGTACGTTCCGCATAGCCATGCCGCAGTGCTATTAACTTCTTCGTCGTTCACACCGACGTGGTTCACGATGAAGCCACTCGACGTAGCCGAGTGTATCCCTGGCGTAGTCGTAGCACGTTGCAACCGAGGTTCTTTTGATCGGTCCTTAGCGCGGTCTTCGAATCGCTGAGCCATGATGAGGCCAGCAACTTCGCGCATATCCGGCTCGTTCTTACCGTGGAGGAGACTTCACGGTAAGGATCGCCCGATTCGCCCGATTCGAACGATTCGAACGATCGCGTATTACGATCGTTGTCTATCTATTGGAGTATCGGCTCTCTCTGATGCTGGCGCGATCTAACGTGTTCCTCGAGGCCGCTGATCCTTGACGAGGCCAGCCAGCCTCGCGAATCGACGTTCCTCGGACCGTTAGGCCCCGTTGTAATCATGGTTGACGCACGCGGAACTAATGCGCCCCGAACAACTATTCGTAACAGGACGTTGCGATTTAATGAAGTGTATTAAATTAGAAGCGGACCGAACTTCGGGATAATCGCGGATAATAATGCTTTTCCTCAAATCACTTCGGAGAAAGTCGATCTAAAAGGTTCTTATAAATACCGATATACGGGATCATCCATCTTTGAGTAGGTTTTATTCTTATATCGCTGTATATCACTGTTTGGAGGAATTACGACTGATTTTCGACTTTTTTCGAAGTCTTAATCAAATTGAAAACATTGTGCAGTTTATTAAAGATATTCTTGTAGGTTGATGTCAATTATTAGTATCTCGTATGTATATCTTTTCATAAATAAATATGTGACTATAATTCTTTGAATAATGTTGCATTTCTGTAAATATATGGAGCCATATTGTGAAGAATCGTTTAGATTTGTTGATCTAATTGTTAGTAGCTGCAGATTTGGTACTTACGAAACGAAGATGAACGAAATCCGTACAATATTCCGAATAATCCAACATCACATTTAGAACGATTCTTTTAAATACGACACGCGAGTGAATAAAGTAGAAGGGGTGATAAAGTAGAAGCGTGTTTAGTATGCTGGATATTCTCAGAATTCGAAGGCAACTTCGATTCCACGGGAGATCGTTTCATCCTTTCGCGATGATCGATTCGACGATCTCACCGACATTTTGTCCGCAATCGAACACGTGTACGAGAACATACATGGTTCCCATTATAGAGGACGCGTATAAGACACGATCGTGCTGCGGTACGGTCATGCCTAATAAACTAGTAGCCGGCAGTTACTGCCATATGTCATTCCGCAGTTCCCCAGTTTCCACTGCGATTTTGGAGATCCGTTATGCCCGGTGTCCTCCTCACCCACCAAAAATATATTTCAGCACAATTTACTGAACGTTTTACATATTTCCAACGCCTTTTTTCAATACATGTCCCATATTAAACAACTTTCCATTTATTGATTTTAGAAATATATATTACTATTTTTATTAAGATATTTAATATTTAATATATTTTATCCTTTATATCATATAAGATATCACTGCGAAAACACCACCAGTTCAACGAACCAGCATGTAATTAATTTAAAGTCGTCTATGCTGTTATGCTGCATTTATAATGGTAATGTGTAAGTGTAATTTATAATGGTATATCATACCAATGGTTCATCATAATTATCGCAATATAAATTATTCCGTGGGATTCATCAAAGAGGCTGTACAAACACTAGGAACGGAAAATTAGATCTGAAAGGGACTCATCTCGAAACTTTGTAACGATAGTTCCAGCAATTTTCACGCTAAGTTTCGACTGTGAACCGAGAACGACAATCTCGTTTAGTAACGCGCTATATCTCTGGTATAGTCTGGATATGTACGATTGGCATGGGTTACAAGCTAAATTCCAGTATTCCACGTTTTGAACACCATACACTCGAACTCTTGGAGATTTAGCTTGCAAGCTAAATGCAAGGGAACTGTGTAGAAATTATTTTGGGTATCTGAAAGAAGACACCTATGATGTGGGGGTCTAATTCATTCTACGCAGATCTTTTTTCCCCCACCGTCCTTACTGTGATTAGGAGCCAACTGCGCTCCGAAGAGAACGTGTCATCGTGACGATGACTGGCGAACCGAAGCGGGGCCATTTCCGTGATAATGTCCGCGTATAAAGGTAGATCGAACCCGGTATCTGATCGTACGGTCGGGCTCTTAAAAGATAAACGCGCTTTAAAGGTTTAGGTAATAACGCCGATGAAATATGACTTAGCGAAGGTCCGGTGTCGCTGTCACTCAACCGGTACTCACTGACCATCATTTTTGCTACCGCGATGTACAGCTTTAATTTATCCTGTCGATTTAACGCCTTTGTGAAAGCCTCTCGATCCTTAAGCCATCGATACGAAGATTAAACTGTTATGTAATTTAATGTCTTTTTCTAATTTATGAATATACGTGCGATTAAATAGGAATTGAGTATACTAATAAATTAAACTGGTTTGACAAATGAATTCTTAGTTAAAATATATAATCATATGCCTCTATCTCCAATTATGATATATAATATCATATAAATATAATATGGATTTTAATTTATTTTCCGATTAAGCAAGGATAAAGTCAATTCCAAGATGGATAACATATAACGGCGGAACTGATCTGAATCATGCTTCAACGAATTAAACGTACCGATCAATTAAATTGTTGTTATTATATCAATATCGAGGGGTGCTTAGAAGGGTGGGGCCGACATGCAATCCCCTCCGAGTTTTTGGCTGAAATACTTTTAGTTTGATTTGACCGGATATACTACAGACGCGTGAATGGAATACAAAACCGAAACGGACGTCGGGCGTGATTAAATTCGCGGTTCCGCGATGGCGCGGATCAATTAGACGTAAGCTAACCGAGCGAAAGACTCGTGATTTGTGATTCGTCCACGAGCAAGTTATACTAGTTTTATATCGATTTCGGGAAGGTTAGAAGTACGATAATGCAACATCAAGAAATATTCAATTTAAAATGTTATTTAAAACGATCAAATTGCAAATATGAATTTTGAAAATGATTCATTCAGTAATTAATTTTTAGATTCAGGAAAGCGCCGATAAATAATTACTATTACTAATTAATTGTTTATACTTTATCGATTGTTGTCTTATTATAATACAATCTCAACTATTTGCATCATTGATGTGTTAATTAATCGATCAACGAAGAAATAGATACTAATGAGAAGAGGGAAATGACAGGCAAAATCTTTTCGCCGGATGATTCGAGTAGATCGTGAAAGTGACTTATGGCAAGTCCTACCGAGTTGTTTTTCATGCCGTTGCTGAATCCCACGTGGAATTTGGTTTCACAAGTTCAAGAACTCAATTCTCGTGGCGCAGTTACCCCCTTGCAAAACTCGAGTCCCGAACTCCAATTGAATCTGCAACCTTTCAATAAGTTTGACCCCGGCGCCCCGGTGATCCGTTTTTACAGAAAAGGAGAGAGATGCAATTTTACAGTTTGTGAACACTGGAAAGCGTTACTCTGCCACACCGAAAACGTTCTGCGCTATATAACCCGGGCTATATCTATTAAAACGAAATACATTCGGTTATGCTAGGGCGAGTATTTTCATTACGCGGTTTCGTGCCAACGTGGGAAAACGTATTCGTATTTAATGAAAAAATATTTCATATTTTTCATTAAATAAATACAATTACAGTCGAGTCTCTTTTTACGCGGTAGATACGTTTCATAGAATTTCGCGTAAAAAACGCACGAAAAAATATAGTTTTCTTGGTAAAATTAGGAATAATTTTTAGAAATACCAGCTGCACAGAAGAGGTAAATTACACACATTCAGTTCTTTTGTTTTGATTATGCATAATAAGATTTTAGATTCGAACGAGAAAAACTTTATTTATGTGTTCCGAGCGTTACGCTGTTAAAACTTCGTTGATTTCTTGAATTACTTATTTTCTCTTGCTCTTTTGCTTCATCGCATAACTTCAAAACCGTATTAAAAAGATACGCATGAAAAGAGACTCGGCTGTATATAATTCGTCATATTTAATTAAGAATAGAATCACTCGTTTATCAAAATTTGCCAGAATATATGATAATGATTAATCATTCGCAAATTGAATTTCTGGTTATTATAGATATGAATATTCAAATTGGCCGATGCTCATTCATATATTTTATGTGGTTACCGTTACTACCCTCAATTTTTGAGTAAGGTTAGCGATACTAAAATTCTGAAGCATTGGGGACGAAGTTTCATCAGTCGTGATGTCACTTGAGTTCAGATCGGTCAGGACAGGCTTAAAGAAAGGCGATAGAAAACTCATCCATTCAACGGACCGTAATTTTCAGCAGCGTAACCCTCTTCACCCCACCCCCGGACAGTTTCTTCGAGTCGATCTTTCACGAATACCTCCGAAGGTTATTTACAAGGTCTTGGCGACGGAACATTGGATTTTGAACTTGTCCCCAGCAATTCGTTTCGCAGCACGCGGTCCCCGAGAAGTTTCCCTAAATCCTCACCGTCATCCATTTTGCGTGATTACTCATTCAGGAAAATAATTACAGCGCTAGGTTGGATCTTGTTCTATGCGTGTGGACGATCGGGTAACAAAAGGGACAAGTAAAGATAGGGGATGACAACAAAATTTGTTCAGAAACCCAATATGGGTACCATACACGAACAATCACGGAATAAGAAGCTTTAGGGAGGTTATTATGGTAGCGATACTATGGAATAAAAAATGCGTTCTTACAGTGTGGCTCATAGTTTTATTAATATTTAATAGAATACAAATATACAAACATATGTATATTGTTTCAATGACACTTATACCTAGTGCACAAATTATAGAGACATAAATGTTGTAAGAATAGACAGTACAGTCTTTTGCAGCAATTCCGGCGCGTAGTGAGAACGAGGCTTAAGCTTCCGTGGATGGGAACGCTGTTAGATCACGTAATCCCATGTTCAAAGAGGGTAATAAAAAGTGCGAACTAAATGTTTCTGCTTTAGAATCCATATGTTTTGGGTAGAAAAGTATAACGAATTGGCCAGTTACATAATAATTGGTAGTGTTAATCTTAAAAGATATATCGGCGCGGAAGAGGGCCAGTAGTCGCCAAAAGGGTTAAGACTCGGCGGTGCTACTTCGAAAATCGAAGTATGATGAACGATGCTGAGGCTCGGGTCCCGCAAAGCGCGCCACTTTCCAGCAATTATCGAAGCAACGAAGCCTCTCTCGGTGTGGATCCCACACCGACTTCAATTTGTAGGCTGGCATTAATTCAATTGCCCCGGCGACAGTTACCAAGGTGGTATACGTGTGGGCGTTTTATCGCCTCGACGGTTATACACGTCCGACACACTCCTCTACCCCCCCCCCCCTCCCCCTCTTTCTCCGAACGCGCTGACACGATCGTCGTTCCGCGTTCCAACTTGTGTAGTGCCGGTCGAGCATGGCAATTCCCCGGAAAGTGGAAAATCTCCGACTCTACCTTGTTCCTCGCGGTACCGCAATCTCCGCGAATTCAGCCCTGCCAGTGAAACTTCAGTGTGGACATCTTGTATGTACGGTTCACAAAAATCTCGTTCTAGAAATCACTGTCTGACAATGAGAATTGAATATAGTCAGAATATACTAAGGAAAAGAACGCATGTATTATAGAGTTTTTATTATTGAATAGGCACTATGCAATGTTCGTAATAGGTATACATATAATATATGTAGATAGATATATTTAGATTGAAAACAATGTAGCGGGGATGCTGGAAACTGAAAGGATGGAGGATTTAGTACACGGCCATGGAAGTCGACGGTGATAAAGGAATCCTTGTAAGAAGGCGCTGCGGAATTCGATTGAGCGATTCATTCGTTTTTCATCGGTATTTGCGTCGGACAAAACGGCCTGAAACGAGCTCCGCGGACTCGGTCTCCCTGACAAATTGCAGGAGATCGGGTCGAGCGGGTGAACGGTCCATCATCGTGACGAACTGCGATAACTTGATGATGGGTAAATGTGCGCTTCAACGAGTCCAATATACATACATACATACATACATACGTCCATGCTTCTTTCTGACCGATTATATACAACAATTGTTGCGGCCTGTGAACTGGGTTTTAACATTCACGAATTTATTGTCAAACATTTCTTAGGATGTTCCTAATCTATCAATTTAACTTAATATGTGAAAATCGAATACTTTCTGCGTGAAGTTTAGAGTAATAATATGAGGCATTAGGTCGTAAAATATGGTAACTAACAAAAAGCAAAAGTTTCGGGAAATCGATTGTAATGTTTTGAGTTAAACACGCAATCCATTTGATGCCAATAACTCAATTTCAAAAACAATGTCAGATACAATGTTTTACGACCGAATGCCTGATATATTGAAATTTCTAATGCCTTTAAGAAAGACTTGTAACCGTATCTCAAAGATTGTCATTCTAAGTATGCGAAATGAAATCGTCAAACATGTTGGTGAATCTAATAGCACGGACCGGTATTCTAAAAGACCGGTATTCTTAAATCTTTTGTGCAACCGAACATCCGGGCAACATCAAAGCATATTCCGCGTATTTACTTGGAAGTCCAGGGATAACAGAAATGTGGTTGCCCGGTTGCTATCGATGTTTGTTGAACTTCAAAGCAGCCGGAGTTGACGTCATTGAGAATTGTCGCATGCGATACATGAACGAGTTGAGGAAAAGGTAAAACGATACCACCATACCGCTCTTATCTATTTCCTCGTTATTTTTAGATTACCCCCCATTTAGTTATTTCGGGTACATTAACACGTTGAACGCGATAGTGGTCATTGGTGGCCGCCGATGCCAATGTTACCAAAACACGGGTCAAATATATTGCTAATATTCGTCAAATTTTCAATCCTTTTAACGTTTCGATCACAATGTAAAGGAACGAATGTATCGTAGAGTGCTTAAGCAGTTTTATTTGTAGACATTATACGGACGCGTATCGTAAAGTATCGTATAACACGGATTTCAGCGCGGAGCTAAACGTGCTAAGACAATTATTGAAAAGCGCAGATATTGCTCGAACGGTAAATGCATTAGTAATTTTACGCCATTAAAAGATACAGGTAAGCCTCGTACTACGCGGTAGTTGTACAACGAGGTTTCCATATAACACGGTTCACAAATTGTGACGATCTACGTATAACATGGGATGTATACAATGTGAGTTCGATATAACGCGTTTTTTTCGCCTACACTAGCATTTACTAGTTTTCTAATTTTCCTAATTTGAACAATCTAGTTTTTGTTTTGTTAATTGAAATTGTCCGAATGAAATAAAACTGATTTCTTGACTCGATAGATAAAGTTTATTTTTATCTAAGAAAATTGTTTTTGAAACGTAAACCCACTTTTTGCTTGTATCTTGAGTCTCGCACAGCGCGATTTTTATAACGCGACATTTTTCGGCAACCTAACTCCCGCGTTAAACAAGGGTTACCTGTATATTAAATAAGCACACACAATTATATAAAATTATGTTATTATATTCAAGTTGCAACTATACATTACATAATTTTATGAAATGAAATTAAATAGATAGCATTTGAGATTAACCTAATAATCGTAATTAACCATTTTCAACGTGTGTAATAAAACAGTTTGAATAATAGGAATGATTGCGCATTGAAAGATTATTGGAATACTAAAGGAATACGCCTATGGAGCGAGACGGCAAGCCGGCGCACACAGTAAATAAATATGTCCCTAAACTTGTCTTTTCTCGGTTATCGCTGCTTATTACGTCGCGTACGCCGTAGGACGCACATCGTTGCTCCGTATTTCGGTAAGAAATAACGCGTTTTCGTTGGATTGTTCATAATTACGTGTTCCGGATATTCTGGAATATTTACGTGAACGAGTGAAGTGCGTAGAAGGAGAATATATTGCGGGAAAGGCAAGGGAAGAGGGGGGAAGCAGGGAAGAGATCACTCGACTTTAAGGCAGGATTCGAAACAGGGAAGATGATATTCGGAGATACCAAGAGTTCGTATATTCTGTATTCGCGAGATGTATAAGAGAATACATGTGTATAATCTATAATATTGTATTAGATACTATAGCCTAACAGTAGAGTGGGGGAGAAAGACAACGGAAGCGGTGAACGAAAACAATTAGGTTATGTTATGTTAGCATTACTGCGAATTGATTCGTAAATATGATTCACGTTGGTTTTAAACGACAAACCGTGAAGCAGAGCATATATCAAATCCCGTTAAAAGGAAAATAAATGACAATGGAAATACATTGTACATAGATCTCTCCGGTTTGTTAGGATACATTTGTCACGTTTGTCCAGTATTTTATCCCATTATTGCTCTTTCTCCAACCACCATGTCCCACGTTCTTTCGTTGCGGCGGAAGTTTTAAAGGTAAACACTCGGAAAGATTTTATTCTCATAATTCGAAGATTTCATGGGCGATGGTTGTTTATCATCCAATTTGTTTAAGATGCTCGTAATGGAGCCATAAAAAGAGCGTAGACAGGGGAACGGGCCGATAAGTAAAAAGAAAACGGGGAAATGGTTTGTCGAGGCGGGTCGTCCACTCGTGCGGAATATTACGACTCTGTGACGTCTGTTAGGACAGTTCCGCTTTAAAAAGAATACTTTAAAAGCCGGAGGGTTTATAACGGGCTGGGGTATATAGCACGGCGTATAGTATAGGGAAGGAAGAACTACATATAGAGGTGTAACGAGCAGAACTCAACTCACGAACTCACTCCCAGTTTTTAGTGGCAACTTGTTGCTCTATGCCCATTCATACGGCTCTAACTCCCATTACGTCACGTCACATCAACTTATAATAATGGTAATAGCGGTACCGTCTGCGAACACCCGAATTCGAAACACGATTATTCCTCTATATTGCCCCAACTAAATGTTTTCCCTCACGGACAAATTAACTTTCAAACTTTATGAATAATTTACGAATTCCACACTCTCGATCTTTACTATTAATGTATTTATACTTTGCCAATTTCCTTTCAATATTCTCTTCGTACAGTGATATATTTACTGAAATCAATGTATCAGAGGTTTATTTTGAAAGTGACAAATCCTTTGTTGAAAAACGGGTTAAATGTATTTCGATTATAAGCAGATACGATCCCTTTTTAAAAAGAATTTATCGTTAATATCTTCAAAAATTGATGGTATTGAGTCAATAGAAGTTTAGATATTAATCGAAATAGGAAATATATTTATTTTTAATATGTCAAATGTCACATATTTTTAAGATCGATTTAGATGATATCGTCATCGTTAATTTCATCTGCATTACTCTGCGGAAACTTTCAAATTTATTTTCTTGGATCTCTCGGGAATTTCTTTAAAAAAAAACATTTTCACCTATAGTAGGTGTTCTGGAAAATGTTTATATAAAATGGCGGTTCGACAGAAAGCGGAAAATGTGTCGTTAAAATGCACTGTTAGAAAATATAATTTACTGGCGCGTTCAATTATACGGTGCACGTAGCAAGCAGCATATTACAGGTTGGTTCGCAATGTCATATTTTTCATAAATTTCTTTGCGTATACCGCGGATACAGGTATAATTCAGTGTATAATGGTTTTGTCTCAACTTGTTCACACTCGAAGAGATACACGCCCCATGAAGATGCGTAGCGCCGCGATTTTGAGTAGCCATAACCACTACGCGTTAAAAGAACCGCATTATTTATACCGGCGCCCTGCAAACTTGGAACATTTGCAAAACGTACCGACATCGTTCCGCATTCTTCGCTTTTACGTCTCTGCACCGCGTAATTTCGTCCATTTAACTACCGCTCAAAACACTATTTACAACGTCCAGCAATATGCTCCCCGTGAAAATATATCCGACAAGTGACCAGAGAGAGATCCCAGATTTTTAAAGATATTCGAACATTATTCTTGCCAAGTATTCCATTGAATAAGTTCAGAATCACGAGTATCTCATAATGATTACGTGCTGTTTATCTTTATGTCTTTTTAATAATTTGACATTTATTCCGCTCGGAAGTAGTGGATATAAACGTCTTCTTGTTATCCTGTACAATCGACACGGCAATAAACTGCTCGTAATCGTAATATTCTCCCCCAAATCCGTAGCTCGGTTGCTGAAAGAAATTCAACCGACTACTGCCTCGTAAATCACAAAGTAGCATTACTTTAAGTAATTTAATGATATAATGGTGCGCTATAAAACTTGTTTATTTTACAATCGTTTAATATCTACTACTGAGTACATATTTCATGGATACAAGTGGTTTATAGTTTTTATATTAATTATGTCGATTATCAATCCTGAATCGCCCGGTTCGTATGTTCTTCCTCTTATTAGAGTATTTTTATGAACATGGAACTTCGCAGGCGGTCGAAAAGGGTACGAGAAATGTTTGCCGAGTATCGTGTATTCAAACGGGTCGGTCGCTCGATGTAAACGCGCTTTAATTTGAATAATAAGCACCGATACGTTAACGACCCCATCGGTCAGGTTCACCGGAGGTTTTACGACATGCAACTTCTCGCTCCTTCTTAACGCTTCCTTGCAGTTTTCATCGTTATGGCGGACACGTTCTTGACTCCGTTCTTCCTCGATATCATTTTTTAAATGGTTAACCATATGCTGACGTAACGAGCTTGCGTAACAATGAGATTTACGAATACTAATCTTTAACCGTTTTTTTATACCAACTTTCACAATTCTCTTTCTCTCTAGTAGTGCACTTCGAGTATTGTTTCCACTAATAGTTTTAGCTATTATTCATTTAATACGATTAGATCAGATTCCTCTTATTATATGTTGTAATTATCACCTGCATCTGTGTAATGGACGGCCCTAATAAATAAATGTGATCGCGTTTAGTCGTTTGTTATGCCTGAGTAATATTATTGTTATTTTTGAATAATATTGTAAATGACTTTGTCCCTGAAGAATAAATCATTAACCTCTTAGCTACGGTTCGACTTTCCACGGTGCTGTATCTTTTGTATGGCAATGTTCGACACGGATTGCGCGCAAAAAATAATGTAAAAGCACTGCAATTTGTGTCTGGTTGTGCTATCCACTGTGAAATTACATTAGCATAGGGTTAGAGATGAATAAATTATAATTTCTTTATACATTTTCATGTAAAGGGTTTGAAAAAAGACATAATAAAATAACATACGGGAAAGCCACTATAGTGGTGTACAGTAGCTAAGAGGTTAAATATTTCCGAGACTTAGAATTAAAATAATAAATATTTATTTAATACTTATCTAATGTGTAAGTAATAATCCATACAAGATCAGAAACGGAAGATTTGTAATTTCCGCTAGCCGAGATATCCAATCAAAAATTAAGATTTAGTTTTTATGCTTTCATCGATAGGAAATTGGATTTACTCTCTAGACACTTTTTGTTAATCCGAGCCGATTAAGTGGATTAACTTTAGTTTGGACGTTTAACGCGCGGACGCGATATCCACCACGACGAAAGACAGTGCATTAAACTCGTAGAATATTCCGAAAATACGTGCTCGAAATCATTATTATCCTAGGTTTTTTACGTACTTAAATTCAGCGAACTATCGTGGATTTTTTATGGGCGCGTACAAGCGCACTTTTTTTCCCTCCCGGACTCACTCGGTGTACCAGCAGACGCTTTCGACGGAATTAAAGCGCGCCGTGTTTTTTCTACGTAGCCGTACGTGACCGCCTTCCACTCTTCGGGGGTCTTTCCCTTTTTTTCTTCCCTCTACCTCTCGCTCCACCGAGTCCCATCTCTCGCTCCCTTCATTCTGCCAGAACGAAAATACCTCGCGGCTGCCGCGAAACGACCCTTCGTCCCCGGATTCCTCCTTCAGGACTCGAAGGACGGGACTTTAAGGCCCACGGCGGCTCTCGAAAACCCCTAGGGACGACCGAGTCACCGCCTCCACCTTTTCTGGCTTCCTTCCTTGCCCTTCTCCCCCAACAACCCTCGAGAATCTCACTTTCCGTTCCTTCTTATTCTTCTTCGTCTTCTCCTACGTCTTCCTCTCTCTCTTCTTCTTCATTCGATTCTTCTGCGAAGATCGAGAGCTTCCTTCTAAGAATCACCCGCGCATTTTTGTTCCTCGTATAGCAGGTAACAGAAGAAAGGTCAATTAAATCCCACACGAATTGGAGGTTGTTTCAAAAGGATCAATTGCATGGTAGTGGAACTATTGAATGGAATAGTATTTTCATGTGTAGGTTAATGGAAACATGGCTTGAATGAAATGGAAATGTGTACAGCGTTTAATTGAGAATGATTATATTATCATCGTAGAAGAGATAGTATCAGACTGTAGTTTATGAGCGATAGTTTCTCATCCTCTTCCTCCAGCGTTCACGGTGGAGAACTAAAAGGTTTCAGAAATCGTTCGCGCACTTTTTGGCTGCACATCAGATAAAGGAAGCACTCCGCTCGTAGCTGAACTCTACAGAGAATTATGTTGCTGCCAGCATTCTTGAAAATCGTCATTTCCCGATTTCGGAAATTCTCATTTTATGAAGTCGAATAATTTAACGTTCCGTGCTTTGGTATTTGGATGGACCCCTTTAATAAAGTTTCATTTTAAAGCAGACAGATTACACACTTGTATTGATATCTTAACTGATTCGGTCTGTCATGAACTGTATGTGTACTTCGTTTTTATATATTTTTTTACTTAACTTATACAACAAGAGAAACTTGATTTTGAGTTTGGGGCATTAAAAACTCGCTTCGTCCCTGACTTTCTACCGAAACAGCTGCCCTGCTGTGCAGCAATTCTTTCGACTTTTGCAAGATCAACTTTGTATCTCACTGCTGCATTGCGGCAACCTGAAATTCTCCATTTTGAGAATATCGCGATATATCCTTGCTATTTTGATAATATTCCCTGGTGCTCTAATAAAATTGCACATGTACAATGCACCGCGGAAGTCCTTTTTATAAGTACGTTATGCGCTTCAAATTTCAAATGGCTATATTCTCTTCAAACTCAAATTTTTACTTAGTTTTATACTATACATAAAATTATTTATACTCTCCTAATGAAACTTATTTACATGAATAAGATTTAAATATGTATCGTACGCGTGGGGAATGTTAAACTTCATTTCGTAAATATTATTCAAAATGTTATAATGTGCACTGAATATATGACGTACTTCATTAACTTATTATGTTGACATCGTTAAGATTAGTGAATATTACTTTGGTTCATCGCATCGTTTAATGGACTAGTATCTAAGATTTAGTTAAGAAAGGACGGTTTGGAACATGGTCAAAATTTCCGCAAAACGCGAGGCACGAGAAAATCGATATACGTTCCTGTAGTGGAGGCTCGCGCGAAATGGGTCCCCGCGAGGCGTAACGTAGAACGTTTTCAGGGCCTCGGGCAGGGCAGATAGGAGGTAGTTAGCAGAGGCAGCCTCGTAAGATTTCGGTGTGGTGGTACGTGTACCTCATCCTGTCCACCCTGCTGCTGTAAAGGTTTATTCACACAAAACCTCTTTTCACCGTCGATTTTGTCACCATTGAAACGTAATTTTCGCAATTATTTACAAAAATGTCTCGTTTATATTTCAGTGTTATAGAGCATTAACAATCGGGACAAATCCTGGTATAATATGCGGTTATTTATTACAGTTCCTTGAATATTATAATTGAGCATTTAGATATTAGCGATTAAATTATACTGGATTGTTTATTTCGTCTAGGGTAGCTACGAGAAATACGTTTAATGATATCAAAACTAAAATAATGACATTCTATATTTATGTATTGTCTTGATTATATTCCATTTTGGAACAGTAGGAGATTACTAGGTTCTAAAAATTCGAGTTTCCTTAATCCCATGGAAGATCAAGCGTCGCAACTCCGTGATGTTTATTATCGCGTTTGTGCGAGCGCGGCATCCGCGAAAGTAAGAATCTCGTTTCATAAATAGCCGTGCTGTGAACGCCCCTTAAAGCTCCGGTCGCCCACCCGCGCACTAATACAGGGAATGGAAGCACCGCTATATACGTGCAGCTCGCGTTGCACATACTAGTGTTCGCCTCTCTCGCACTCCCTTCTCTCCCTTCAGACCCTCTTTCTCGAGCCCCTTCCTACCGTTTCGTGGCAAGTACCGTCGTCATTCCCCCTCTCTCTCTCACCCTCGTTACTCTATTCTACCCTACTCTCTATCTCCCTCTCTCTCTCACACTCGTGCTTAGACCCACTCACACTCTCCTTCTCCCTTTCTCTCCCTCTCGTTCGTTTCGGACCTGAAGACCGAAGGCAGATCGATCGGACGATTTTCCTCGGGGTTTTCCTCGGCGACGACCACCCCGCGACGAGTCGAGAAATTGCTCTCAGGGCTCCCGATTCGAGCTAGGAAAAAAATTCAGGTCGATCGAACGCACTCTCTCACGAGAGGGACACACGGGGAAAAGAGTGGTTGGATGACTAAGGGGAACGAAGGGAGAGGGCATACGATGATGAGAGAGCGTAAACGAGAGGGTTTCAAGAGAGAAAGAGAGAGAGAAAGAGAGTAAGTGAGTGACATTAAGAGAGAAGGAGTAAGTGAGAGAGAGAGAGAGAGAGAGAGAGGGAGAGAGGGAGAGAGAAAAAGGTGTCCCCAAACGAAGCGCGGACATCGCGGCCCTCTGTGACGGATTTACGTTGGGGAACGAACGAGGTCACGGACTAGAGAAAGAAAAAGGTACCGCGACGGTAGAAAAAAAACACTGGACGTTAAACGAGGATTATGGCAACCTTGAACGAGTGGAGCAGAGTTTTCACGGAGTTTGCGGCCTGAGGAGATTCTGTCTCTCTTATGGTTCACGATGGATAGCTGCAATTCTTACCATCGACTGTTTTCTTCTTTTTGGTAGAATTTCTTGCCTTTAGGTACCTACTTGTAACGTGCTCGCAGAATCCCTAGATTTCAGCGACAACTAATAAGCTGGACGAATTGTGTTTGGTGCCCCTCGTAATTATTCCCCTTTGTTTCTAAAGCCGTTAAATAGGGAAATTAGTTTCTTGTCCGCTTTAGAGAAGGGCGATTTTCAACCAAGTATTTCCCTCTCGCGATATTTATAAATAAACGGTGAAATCGGTTTTCGAGGCATTATTATCCTTAGCGAGGTGAGTACGGAGGCGTACAAAGAGGTAGTCGACGGGCGAAAATTACAACACGCTCGAACAACTTCGTATAGCCTGCCAGGTTGTTCCTTGATTGAAAAAGGTTCGTAGTTACGCGCGAATAAGCGCGTGTTAAGACACTGGTGGTCTTCGTACGGCCCTGCTTTTCGACAAACTCGTCGGCACTGTCGCCGACCGATAATTCGAGCGGCCACAAACTCGACGTCTGCTCACGACGCGACGCAAACTTGCCGGGCAATCGGACCGAGATCGTCCTCGCTATATCCGGGTAAATATAAGATAAAAAAAAATCATTTCAGACAGAAATCCGCGAAACTCTCGGTGTGACACGTGCGCTTTTGTTTTTTTTCCGGATCTCCATCCCTATACCTCCTTGATAGCGTACCATTTCTTGCTTGGAATGACAAATACGTGATCTACTTCTTAACGTTATCGGCCGAGTTCTTCGAAACATACGTAATTTATCATCCCTCACGCAACTCTGTATACCAAAGAAATATCCGTCAACCCTTTTGCGCGTCAGGTACGAATGAATTTAGGAATGAATTTTGTATGGCATTGTCACCATGGAAAAAAAATGTAAGTATTATGGAATAGGATCACGTATACCAATTTCAATTACGATTATGTTCATAAATGTCGGCTCATCGGGTATGTAAAATGCCGCGAGGAGTAAGTCAAATATAAATCGACTTTCGATAGCCTCAAACATAGATTGTTTGATAAATGAAAAACAGGTGTATAATATTCCAAGAGATGAGGCAAAAGGTCTGAGTGGTATAGGACAAGTATGGAAGGTATTGCGGTTCACAGTTATTTATTAGCAGTGGCCAATAAATTCTCAGGAAAATGCCAAAAATGAACAGTCACTCGTCGGGCTTCGACTTTTATTGCAAATGTAACGTGCCCTGTTCCTTAGAAGCGATCGACCGAGTCAAACGAGCTCCATTAATCTTTCGCTTCTTGATAGGCAGATAATGATACATAACGCGCGAAAACCTTTTTTCTTTCGGGATTCTCATCGCTTTGCGAGTTCTCTCCACGAGACGAGAAAGTGACACCGTTAACCCTCGCTCACGATGACAAATACCGACGTGCAATTATCGCGCACGCACGCTGGAGTGCATCCTGAAGTTTAACGACTTAGGCTCACGCTCGTCGATTTCTTTCCTTTGCGGCTACCGTATGCAACTCGCTTGAGAAATCTGAACCGAGAGAATCACCGGATCTACCGATTATTGCTTTCGTTTTTACCGCATCTGCATTAGTACGAGCTCGTTACTTTAATGTTTCATCGATATTCTTTCACTGTAATTATATTTCATTAACATAATATCGTGCCACTATATAATTACGCAAAAGTGCGTCATACTGTTATTATAACTCGTGTGCCAATATTTTTAATATCATGTGTATATAATTTTAATGAACGAAGCATCTTAATGATTCTTTAATTATATTATAGTTTATAATAGATACATTACATGTGGACATTGTAAGAGCGAAGTGTGAATTGGTATAAGCTGATTTATTATTTAATTGGTGCGCAGTTGGTTAGAATCGTTGTAGCAAAACGGTAGAAAAATATTCTCGAGGGCCGCTAAATCTTCTCGTTAGTTCAGAACGATGCCTCGTTATCTGAACTTGAGTCCTTCTCACGCACTTTTATCTGACGGTGCCTCCTCCAGCTCTTCGACCTCCTCTTTCTGCCCGTTTCCACCTTCTCTTCCTCCTCCTCCATCACCTCCACCTACTACTACTACCACTCGCTCTTCCCCCTTCGTTCTTCGCAATCTAACAGCGATAATTTGTCTTGCTCCGTCGCCGACAGAAAAATCGTAGGAACTCGGCACACCGGAGAGGACAGACAATACGATCACAGATTGCTTTATCATACAGTCGAACTTAGACCCAGGGAGTAGCAGTCAATAAAATAGCAATAACAATAACCGAATTCTTTTAATAATGCACACATCAAAATCCTCGACTTGAATGTATATTGCATTATCTAATATATAGTAGAAAGTAGAAAGTTTATATGTTGTGCATTTGTCTGTCGCCTAAAAACTTTTGAACGGTAAACTCTGGGGTCACGAAATGTTCCTCAGCTCATTATGCCTCGTTAATCCAGATGATTGTGTTTACTTCCCAAGTTATGAGATAATTAGCTTTACTACTCGATCGGTTTCGCTGAGCAATCGCCATATTTTCGATGTTCATTGTTTTCAGTTTCTCTGGAAGTATAATTGAAACTGGTATGCGTGCAGATTACCGACATACGGAGAAAGAACAACAAAGTTGTACATTGTCGCAAACGAAAAGGGAGAAAAAACAAATGTCAAACGGTGAAGTTCTAAAATAATGAATTAGTAAAATGATTTCTTTTGAAGTTTCTTTCTTGCAACTATCGACATTTTTCAGCGAAATATTATTAGGGAAGATGAAATCAGATTCTAAATTCCGGATGAAGCCGAAAAGTAAAGCTAATATATTATATTATTATTAGTGTTTGAATTTGTGTATCTTCCACCAGATATACAAAACAAATGCTAAATAATCATGCTCAAAATGTAAAATTGGACTTGATTAATGGCGGGTATATATGTAGCATTTAAGTTATAAGATAACCGCGGGAAAATCAAACAGGTTATCGAGACCTTGGATGACATAGAAGTGTTAAATAACGCACGTACGTAGGAAGATTAAGAAGGAACGAATCGATAGTTTGCATCCAATTTCATTTTGCGCGCGTACCGCCAACGGAACATGAGTCGCGAAATCTTATTGGAGATTTTTGTAAGGTACACCACGGGGTTGAAATTGGAGGCATAAAGATTGCGCGCACCGGGGTTATTCGTAGATATTGCGGAGAATGGTAACGCCGTGACGTCACGACACTACGAGTACGCGTTTAACGAGGCATCTGTGACATTATTCTCATAAACCTAGAAGTTCATCCACCCACTACTTGACAAACCCAGTCTTCCTGATTTATATATTAAACTGCTTTTAATTTCTTCATATTTTTCAAACCTGCTTACTTTACTCGATTATGATTATATACCTAAATAAACAATCATTTTATTCTATGCTGTACATGTTTAATACTTAACACTTCGACGCCCCAACCTGTGATGAAAATACTTTTATCTGTTGCCGGCACTTTTCGCAGGATCGTTCATATTGTAATTAAAATATATGTAGTAAAACATGAAGATAACAATAACTCTTGATCCTATTATCCGATCTACGCGAAATTCGGAGGATATATATAAATAAATATAAGCTAACAAGGAAATTGGGAAAAAACAACAACAAATAGCATGCCACCGGCATTTTGTATGCGACACCAACGTAGTTGCCGGACGGCAGTGTTAACATCAGGTTATTATCAGCTTCTTCTTATTATATGACATCGATCATGTAAGAAATATACCACTTAAATTAATTACGATTATCTAGATGAAATGTTGTTAATGATTCGAATTAAAAGCTGGTTGGGGATGATCAGTGTTCACTGATTCGGTAATACGATATTTTTCGTGGAATATAATGTAACGATACAAACATTCCGATTGTTTTCTTTCTTAAGGGAGATATATAATATTGGAGGATCATTTTCAGCAAGTAATCGTTCCTTCCAACATCCTCGAGAGTTAGTCACCTCGAGTACCCTTAATTCGATTACTCCGCCGATCCTACGACTACTCCCCCCTCCCACCTCCCACCTCCCACCTCCCTCCCTTTCTCATACTATTTGCACTTGCTTCTCTAATTATCTTTCTATGTACAAAATCGAATAGGCATCATCGATTTCAGTTGGATGTATCTCAGGAGAGACATTCCGCGCCACTGATTTCACAATAAACCTCTTTTACTTCGCCCGTTGAGTTTCATCGCTCCTCGATAATCATCATTAGAAAAGGTACGCTCCCTATTCGCGGGACAATGATTTTCAAGTGTCCTAGAAATAGTATCGCAATGATTCTTTATACCAGAGAGAATATTCTCTCGATGTATTACATAGTTCTCGAATAAAGATGATTCTTGATAATCGAGTAAGATAAGTTTCCAAAAATATCGGGATGTAATGCGAACTACGAAAGATATAAAGGACCTCGATCAAGGGCTTCGAACTCAAATCTTTTGGATCGTATCGTTCGACAAAGAAAGGCTCTCAGGGTTCCTCCGAAGTTCGCGCCCGAGGTACCCATCGCGTGCATCGTCGCCATCATCTTCGGCGTATACATAATTTCGCTCAGTCGCTCCCTAATCGACCCCTGTCTTTCTCCGTCCTTTCTTTTTCTCTTCCCCACCCTACGGATCCCCTTTTTTCATCGTCCCTTTGCTCTTTCGTATCAGGTGCGTCACGAAGCTCTCGATGGCCCCGAAGGCATCGATTTCGTTCTGTCCACTTCGCAGCAGACTGGCTCTGAATCGTAAGAAATCCACTTCTTCTTCCCTGTGCTCGGTAATTTTGAACCAGGTTGCCATTTCGGTCCTCGACCGAGCATCACACACGTCCCATTCTCCTTTAACATTCAAGAGACACCCATCGTGAAACCGTGGACTCTGTGTGTGAGGTCGAGTTGGAAGAAGGTCGAAAGGGGGTGGTATGGCGGTGGTTCGAGGGACATTGGACGAAGGATGGACCGAGGGAGAGTCAAGCAAGTCGTAGAGCGGTGAAGAGGGTGGGTACGAGAAAGGTGGCAGCGGTGGGTGTAGAATCGGGCGTTGGGTGGTAGAGGGTGGTAGAGTAGTGAAGGGTGGCCGAGGATGGTGGATAGGGTGGAAAACGAAGGGAGAGGGGAACAGTGTTGGAAGGGGAGGACGCCTAACTGGAAACGCGTCGGTTCGCCGGCACACTAAGTATAGGCGTCCTCGCGACGCCGGCCGTCAATATACCACCCCTAACTAACCCCCCGGGGGGTCCGTGGGTGTTAGTATTAGAGAAAGGGGAACTACGGGACGAAAGAGCAAGATAGAAGGCTTACTGTGAGAGACGGTTGGCGAGAAAGAACGACCGAGAAAGTCCGTCGACTATACGAGTAATAGAGAAGAAGATAGTACTAGGAGGGTGAGTTGCTTTTGCACGAGGGGTCTTCGCCGACGTCGTCGTCGCCGTCGTCGTTGCCGTTGCCGTTCCCGACATCGTCGTCGTCGTCGTCGTCGTCGTCGTCGTCGTCGTTGCCGTCGTTGCCGCCGTTGCCGTTCTCCGCTTCGTCGTTCTAGTCTCCGTCCTTGTGTGTGCGAAGTAGTAGTAGGTGAGCACCATCCAACCATCCTATCCCATCCTATCCTCCTGGCGCTATCCTATCCTGGCGTAGCTTAGTTTAGCTTAGGGCTCTGCCACCCGAGAGGCTGCTGTTGTCAGAGGAATGGGGAGGAGGTGGAGGAGGAGGAGAAAGCAGTCACTAACGGACAGAGACGGACACCAGGAAAGGAAGGAGATGGGGTGATTCGGTGAACCAAGAGCCAAACGAAGAAGAGACCAAAAGGATAAAGGACGGAGAGAGGAATAGCGGGTGAACGAAGATAGTACGTGAGTATAGGGTTGGTGGTAGGACATTGCGGATATATTCGCCTCTATCCAGCAAACCAGCCTCCTCCGCTCACCACCGACCGACGGCGTAGCAGCATCCTCTCTTGGCCATCCTGCGACGTAATCAGCGAGAGAACCACCACCCACACTCTCTACCAACCCGCCATCGACCCCCTTCAACCCCACCTCATCCTCCTCTCTTCTCTCTGCTTCGCGTTTCACCGCGACCACCCCCTTTGCTACCGACCATCCTCCCTCCTGCTTTGAGCTACCCCTCGGCATCCCTTACCGGTTGCCGTGGCATGCATCTATCCGGACGTCTATCTACCTATCTATCTCGATGCACTGGGTGTCCATCCGAAAACCACCTTCCATTTCTCTATTGGTATACCTGTACCTTCGCCCGATCCCAACTGATACTTGATACTTTTCCTACGATTTTCCACTTTCCTACGATTTAAATCTTTAATTCCGATCAATACTTGTATAGAGGCGCTCAATCTGGTAGCAGACAATGTTTTCTTTAAAAACCAATTATATAGAGGATCGCACTTCGTCATACTGGGTCTTAATCGACAAAAGAATAAAAGTAAGGTTATTATTACAACGAATTGTAAAATGCTTAACCCCGTATGTATGATAAAAATAGTTAATATGAAGCACACTCTATTAATGAATTAATTAAGATTCTTGCTAAATATATATATTAACCCCTTGGCATACAATGACGTCTGGGAGACGTCATTTGTTTCGCGTGTCATTGTAGACGTTGACGTCTCCGAGACGCAAGAACTGTCTCCGGCGGACAGGAAAAATGTCATACTTTGCAGAACTACTTATTGATTATTTAATAATGTTACTTCATTATTGTCCATTAATATTGTGTATCAATCTTATTAAATGATATTTAGCATTGTAAATATTCCGTTCTGTTTCAAAGCTTACATAACCGTTCAGTTGAGCCAAATTAAATAGTATTTTTGGACCTATGAAATTCCGTTTTATTTGTATGTCAAGGGGTTAACAGAACGTAATATTTAGTACTGATATAAGAATTTCATCGTTAAAGGGAAGCTGTTAGTAGCATCTTTAATATTGGAAAAATAATGCGATGGTCTTTTTGTTAACGAGTAATTATATTTTAATAATGATTGTGCTACGTAATTAATTGAATTGAGTAAATTGTTGCTTTGTCGTATCCCTTTATTCTTTAACAGGTCATCGTTGATTTGCTTGGTGATGTTATTCACGGTACTTCATAAGGTCCAATCTGAGGATCCTTAACGGCCCTCCGCCTTATTTAACGTCGGTTCCTCAAAAGTGCTTAAAAGTTTCTTTTAACGGAGAAACTTACTACGTAAACAAACACCGAGTACCGAATAACCATCTACGGATCACGGGAAAAAGTCGAAGCATATTTCGTGCATCAATGAAGAGGAGGGATAATATAAAATAACATAAATCTTCCTTGAAATACTTTTATTTCAACACGCCATTTACAAATGAACATACAACTTCAACATAAAACTGTATTAATCGTTGAAGACATAGAATTACATATATCCATTAAAGCATGCAATTATTCAGGATACCGGAGGATGCAAAAAAAATCAAAAGTAACACGTAATTCCATTAAAGTTGACACGACAGGTATTCGCGCAAACGAGAAAACAAGTTTTTCCCTGGCAAAAGCCGTGGCGCAAGCAAGAATCACGGCCGGCAATTATGAAGGTGAGCGAGGACGAATGACCGTGTGGGAATACAGCTTTGTATACACGTGTATCTGTTATTGTGATATGGATGTTAATAGGTTAGGGGGTCTCCGGAGAATGTGGGGTGAATCACGATTTCGATAAGGGTTTATATTCCTCCCGTTCTCTCGACCATTCTTGCCTCTCTTCCTCTTTCCGCCTCATCCTGCGCTTCGCCAAACCACCCTTCCATTCTGCTTTGCTCTTTCGCTCTTTCTCCCTATTCTCTGCGCCATGCATTCCCTCTTCCCTATTTCACCATCCCTCTCTTTCTCCTCTTTCTGTTCCACGGCTATTTCTCTCCCTCTTCTTCCGCCGGTGGCTCATTGAAAACCGGCTCTAGGGCTTCCCAGTGCCCAGTTCCCAGTTGCACGTATATGGATGCCCCGCTCTGTATAGTCGTGTATATGTTCCTATACATTCTATAAATGTTCCTATACACATTCTTCCTCTCTACCATTTGTATATATACGTATATATAAACGTGTACGTATACGTACTTACTTTATAGCACCGACGTCAGAAACACGTGTACGACTCGTTAGAGCACTGTGAGCCCCGGTCGGTCGTGCGCTTATGTATCACCGGTATTTGTAACGATCGGCCGTCATCGGGGTCCACTACAGATAGAGAGACCGAGGAAACAAGAGAGCCTTCTCTCTTCGTTCCGTCAAACGTTAATCCGAGCCCGTAAGCACTTTTACAACGATTTACTAGGAATTTCGCATATTTGCTGCAAAGCACCGTTGTACACCTGTGCAACACAGAACCTCGAAAGTACTCGATTCCGTTTTGTGGCAGTTTCTAGAAACGTTGATTTGATTAGAGATTTAAATTTTTAGGAAATTGTGCTGATAAGAAAGCAGGCTATTTTTATAAAAGAATAAGTTAATAGCAGAGTATGATGAGTTATGTCATTCATAGTGGTAATTGTATATTTTGATCACCTCTAAGATGCGTTTAATTAAGATGCGTAACTTCGGTGTTGGTTATTCGATTACATTGTACATAATTAGCTGGCTGGTTTAAAGGGATTCTGTTTTTCATAAATTAGCGCAGAGAGAGATTTATATCTTCCCTCTTTAACTTTCATCCGGTGGTATGAAAATGAGTAGACAGCGCTCTCGTGAAGTTTAAAACTAGGCTCGTGCCGGTACTTCCCCTCTTCATTCTACACAATCAACGCCATAATCCGTTCAGTTGCCCGACAAAGTTACGAACTTGCTCCTCCGCCTCTTACGAGTGGAAAGTATTCGGAACAGCTGTTACGTAAATAGTCGCGATTAACGTGAGGGACTAACAGAATTTAAGTAACGGCGGATACCCGTTAAGTCACTCGTAATTGTTACCGTCCTCTTTAAATAATTATTATTTCCTCGTGCAATCGCAACCCCACATTTCAAATGTATTTAGAAACAATATTTAGGTCCTAATAGCTACAACGTCGAAATATTAATTTTGGGCGCATTTCAATTGCACGATGAAACACGTGAAAAATCTATGAAGAAAGACGTCGATCTCTGAACATCCGATAATCGAGAAAATATTGAAAACCTGTTTTACACCGCAAAGACCCGCGAGGAGAGTGAAACAGATTTCATGTACGCGCAAGTAAGCGGCCAAGGTTTCAAATGTCCAAGAAGTATTTTCCTGGAAAGTATCTTTAAGCTCCACTATATGAAAGAAATACGAAAAAAATTTCTTCGATATAATTAAGAATAAGATATTCAATATTGTTTATGTTAGTTTGTTATTTTGGCGTGGGAAAAATATTACGGGTCACTTAAAATTGTTATTCATTATTTTGTCCAGAGTTCTGCGTCTTCCACGGGCGAGTATAAAAAGACCAGTTTCCATGTAGGTAAATAAATATCGGTCAAATATCTGATATTTACCGTGCGGATATTTTTCTATGGCACGTGTAAATATATTCTTTGAGAGTGGTCGGGCAGAGAGAGGTAGTTGGTACGGCGCGCACGTAATCAGCGGGGCGCGATAAAAGCCGCGCACAAGGCGGCGAACTTCACCGGCATTCTCTTTCTTCGCGACTTCGGCCAACTGTAACATTACGTAGTTTTCTGAACACCGCGTACACGGCAAGTACCAACGCGGCTTGTTCGGTACCTCGGCACGGTTTGCAGGCCATGTAATCGCGTAGGTGTAAACCCAGGGGTTGCATGTGTATATGTATTAGAACACCCCTTTTCGCCCCTTTCGTATAGAGTTAGAATAAGAGAGACGGGGAGAGAGAGAGAGAGAGAGTGACAGAGGAGGGAGAGTAAAGCCGGTGGTGGAACATCTAGCCAAGGTACATAGGCAAGAGGGACTAGGTACTATCTAGTATCTAGTAATACCGGGTACTAGGTACGTACGCGCCGCGGACGCCAAATAGTGGTTCGCATATTCAGAGAGATAGCAGCGTCGCTCGGTGCGATCGCCCCTGATTTAGGCTTTCCTATCTTCCTCTAACCAACCGTTTTCTTCTCTCTATCTATCTCTCTTGCCTTCCCCCATTCCTCCTCATCCTCCGTGTCCCTCTTCGTCCCAACCCTTTTCCTTCGTCCCTCGGTCGTTCCATCTACCCAACGCGCGCTCTCTACATACGCAGGACTTTGGTATATACATATGTATAGGACGTCTAAACTATGTATATACATATGTATATATATACACGTATATAGGTATATATGTAGGTAGAGAGACGCGCACACATAGTCTCCACTCTGGTCGCGTCCACGGATAACGTCCTCGATACGACGAGCACCACGGAGCACGGCATCGAGGCGTTCCGAAAAGCGCTATCTCGCGGTATCCTCCTCGAAACCGACCAATCAGAGCTTCGATCCGTGCTTTCGAACCTCGCGCTTTGATCATCTACCCTACGACTGACACTACGAGAACCTCGTTTCCAGAAGCTAAATCACCGTTTCGTTCCTTTTTCCCTTACCTCTGATCATCGGGGATTATTAGCGAATTCGTAAAGTATTAAAGATATTTTCAGATTAAGTGAGTTTGATATGACTGTAATGAATGTTTTTATCTATTTAGGTGGTAAAAGGAATGTATTCCATCTTGCAATATTTGTGTATTATGACCGTCAATTTGGGAATATTCATCTTGTTTCAGCCACTGAGATGTAACTTGAATTTTAATTAAAATCCGAACGTTCGTAATTTAAAAATTGGAAGTTCAACAGAATCTTTGTAGCCGAAAGAAAATTGTTTCTGAATAATGAAGATGCGAAACTAACATTATAGTACCTCAGTGGCTACAACGATACTTTTCCGATAGATTCATCTAATCGAAGATGTATATTTCATAAATATTTTAATATTGAATGTCGATTGGAAATATTGGTGAACATCGTAGCTTAATAATCTTGATAATACATAACTGCCAATTGTGACTCCATTACGTTATATTCTGTAGAAAGCGATCGAACCTCATATCGTGCTATCCCCTTTAAAGCGCCGTTTTATGGGACACCGAATTTCCTAATCTTCTCCGACGCTAATGACCTCTGTCCTCCGAGAAACAAATCACATATGGAACACGAAATTGATATACTGACCTTACCACTTATATCTAAATGAACATTCACTTTCCTAATTATGCCGAAATTCAATCACATAATATTTGACAAAGATCTTTAGAACGATGTTACTTAAATAACTCCGCCAAACAGACACCGTAAAAACAAAAAGTCTTAATTTCCACATGTTTGTTATGTACTCTTAAATATATATACATACAACATACATGTTTGAACGTACATACATACTCAAGCATTGCAACCCCACATTACTTTACAAAGTTGAAAGCGTAATAAGAATACATGGTAATTATGATTCGTTTCCGTAAAGTGTATCACTTTAAAAATGTGCAGAATATTCTCACACACGATATTCACATAAGTGCTAAATGCTTCCAAGTTCAACAACCTTTTTGTATATTCAGGTATTCGATAGTATTGAACATAATAGAAGGATTCATGGAAGACAGTCTATTAGGTATGGAAATCTAAGTCGATGTTTGAGAACCACTGAGCGCAGCTGCCGCGGCGGCGGTATCTCCGCGTTGTCTGGTACCTCACACCCTCGTCTTGCGTCCCACGTGGGTGCCGGTCGAAGGGGTCGGGCACGGAATGAGGGTGACGCGCGCGGCCAAGCCGAGGGACGAAGGGGACGGGTGGACGGCAATGGGCGAGGAACCTGGACCAATCTAGGGGTTGCCAGGCAAGAGGGTTACAGGAGGAGGTTTGTGGAGGAGAGGAGAGTGAGTTTAGGTTAGGTTGGGTGGACAGAGGGGGCGGAAATGGGTGAAGGGTTCGAGAGGGTGATCGCGCGCCACCCACTGACCACCTCTGCCCTACCCAGGCCCCGGTTTAGCGCTCGCAAAAAAGACTGGCCACTCTCGCCTTCCAAGACACACGGAAGGGCGAGGCGACCCTTCGACAGCTTCCAAGTAAACCTCGACTAGGATCACTGCCAAAATTTCACACTGTCCAATGTAATTCCGGAAGTGCTTGGTAGGCTTAAATCTTTCTCTCCTACGAGCTGTCCGATAAATGGCTTTCGCCTCCTCCCAAGATTATTAATGCCCTTTTAATGAGACATATGCTTTCTTGATTTGTTTGTATTGCTATCTTTCTTTTCATAACGCGTTTCCCTTTCAGTCGGTTTCAATGTCTCTCTTTCTTCGTCGCGCGGTGATTCTCTGTTGTACGATGCAGTAAATTCTAAGCGTAGATCATAATACAGTGGCGTAGGTCAGGGACCGAGCATACGCACGGCCCGCCACGTGCTCGTCGGCACGGTTCAATGTGTATACTACTTGTGTCAACGATTAGTGACTCTGTGTGTGCTCACCTATTTACTCTTTAGTATTGTTATTATTATTACTTCTGCGTTTTCATATGGAAGCCGACGGCGGACCCTATAAGCTTTTTACTACTTACCTACTTGTGATGGAAGAGGACGCTGTCGATAAGTCAAGAGAAAGAAACACAGTTCATGTCTTTTTACCCACAGTATTTTTTACCATTAATGATTTTATCATAAGTTAATAATCATCTACGTATATTCGACATTATACAGTTTCGTATTTCCATACTGTTACCATAGATGCATTTGTTTTAATACCATTCAATCATAATTTGCTATAGTTTTATTAAAAATGGGTTATGAGTGTAGTCCTGATTTATTTAGGAAAATAATAATTGTATTATCGAAATCTTTTAATAGAAAAATTATAGCCCCTATATGTACATCAGAAATGTGCAACCGTCTTAACACACCCGGTGTATTCGTTTCATGGTGAGGAAATGATGCATTATTTTACTAATCATATATTCTTTCTAATTACAGCCGGAACAATTGCGATCGCCGACGTGGGTCCTGAACTTTCAAAAAGGCGATTGTTTCGAAATTGCCACGGTGTTGGCGAGCCTACTGCTTGGACAGAATTACAACGCATTCGTGGCAAATGGATACGCATCGAGGGAGCAAACTTTATATAACATGACTAGAAGATCATGCCCATATTTACCACAAACTGACCAACCATCATTATCACCGTTACCAGAGGATACTCATGTTTCTAAATATAAGCCAAAACCACCCCCGGACTTTACAAGCCAATTCCTATTAGAACTGGAGACCAAAGAGCAAATGAGGATAGAGGCAGAAAGACAAAAAGAAGAAGAAGAGTTTCGAAGAATCATTCGAGTAAATTTAACACATAACGTGTTTTATCAATACGTAGTTCGATTTCTGATTGATAATCATTATAAATAGGAATTCGAATTACCACCCGCGGATGAATACTGGGGGCATCGAAAACATTCTTGGGTGGTTATTCTACCAGAAAGAAAGGGGCTTAGAGATCATGAGATTAGCGAACCCATTTTTATTGAGCCCTCATCCGGAGAGTTTTATATGTTAAACGACCGCTTGACCAACCAGTTATATCTGGGAGTAGAAAGCATATGGAACGATCAGAATTACTGGGTAAATGTTCAATCCGCAGCGGAAGGATGCGGTGTAAACTGGGATTTAAATAATGTAGATTGTTGGGAACACGTTCTACCTGGAGAACCGTGGACAACGCACGATACGTCGGACGATATAGATGAGGATATCAGTATACAGCAAGAAAAACACTTAGATATGCCATTCTCCTATGTTAATAAAATCAACATTTCCGAGATAGGTCTATATCATATGATATAACAATTATATGATTTACATGACGAACCGTTTAACGCACGTTATTTTTGGGCACAAATTTTTGAAAAACGTCTCCCAGTTTGTCTAAGTTGTCCTGGCAGTTTGGGTCGTGCAAGTTGTTCAGAAAAAGAACTATATTTTCTAATTCAAATATTTGTATTGCATGATAATGGCGATTGACGTGACATACATGTCGCTGAATATTTTTACGATGGTTAGGCGTAAACGAATGTCACGTCGCTGCACGTTAAGCGGTTAACCATTTACATCTGCCATCTTACATTTCTGAAATATAATAAATTACTGATCATTTAGATTTCGAAAGAAGATATCCGGGTGGTAGTAAAACTATACATTATAAAAAGGCCATAGTTGAATTGTATACACCATACATGCAAGCCGATGGAATGGTACAGAGGGTCACTGTATACGACAATTACGATTACTCGAGCCCTGCGCAGGTTTATGAAAAATATCAGAACAGGTCCGACAAGTTGGTAGAATGTAGGAAGAATTTGAAAGACGATTCGGTTGTGGATTATTATATCAGAGGAAGATCTGATCAGTGCAAGGGTATAGATTAATAATAAAATATTTTTGGCGAATTAAATATTTTTAAATATTGTAATATTATAAAGGAACTACAGAACATAGGTATTTCGCATCCGGTGATGAAACGGTAGAGAGTGAAAGAATTGTAGATTTTTATTACATCCCTCGTCTTGATGGATTATCAAGGATCGAATCACATCCAACTTACTTAACTCAGTATTATGAGGATCGGGACGACTTCTTGTATTATCGGTGAATAATAATTTAAGAGATGAATTTCATTAATTTCTTCTTCATAAAAGTATTATACATATAAATGTAATATTTTGTTTTCGGTTTCAAAATAGACAGGTTGCGTTTTTCGTGGGCGCGCATTCCTTATTCCAGGACGAAGTACACTATCGTCATATTGAGGTATACATAAATTACTCCCTTCATTATATGTCTGCAAAATACATGGAATATATGAGTATACATTTTTCGGAGATTAGAAAATTATTGAGAAGTTTCATAGAAATGAAAAAATACCGGCTTCGAGAAATATAGCGATTCGAGAATTTGACATTGTGGAAAATAAAACACGTCTTTTTTATCATTACGAAGAAGGAAGATACACACGTGCTACCAGGACTTACATAAGACCACCACTGGCAGAGAGGGGAGAACGTCTGGTTTTTAATCCTTCCATGACACAGGGATATAATGTGATAGTCTTTCAATAATTCACGTATTTTTTTTTAAATGAATGAATTAACAGATGAATTAAATTATTCGGCATTTTCGGTTTCTTAATTGTACAGTTTCCCTTCGCAGCCTGACATATTCGCCCAACCCGAGAAGTCTCTTGATCTATATTACGAATTGGATGAGCAACTAAAAGAGGAAGATCGATCTGTATCAAGTATTAGGGCCGCGGAGGTTGAAATCGTGAATTTCTTAAAGACAAGAAGTAAAGAATATTTAACACCGGAAATGTTAACGTCTGCTTTCGACAGACACCGAGATGCTGAAGCTGCAATGGAAGTTGTTACCATGGTATAAAATAATTGATATTCTTAATTCCGTTTCTACTAATTCGAGGAAGTAAGAAATTATTCTTGATTATATAGGATGAAAAAATGCGAGACGAAGCAGACAGAGAAATTACGGAGGAAATCGAGTATTTAAAACCTTATCTAGCCCGTATTGGAAACCCTTCGGACCTAACGCCGCCTATCGCGTGCTTATTGCGCGATAAATGTTTGAATGATTACAAGCAGTTACTCGTACGAAGGGCAAACGATATTTTACGAAAATTCGAGGAATGCACGCAGGAGTTAGAAAAAACGCAGATATTAATAACACAGGTCACGCACTTTCAAGTAAAGGTATTGACTAGTTTACTTACAAATCTAAACCAATACAAATTTCTTACATAGAATGAGGACTTAACACGCGAGGAGAAAGAAGAAATATTAGAGAAGACAAATGAGATTAATTTCCGTTTGCACACACTAGAAGTAAGATTGAATCGTCATAAAGAATTAGCACCTTATAGATACATGATGTTAATGCAACAATTGCAACAGCAGCTGCACATGTCGGAATATGAAATCAATTGATCTTCTATGATAATGGTAAATAAACAATCTTATTTTATATTATAAACTTTTATTAATTTTGGAAGAAGATAAATTTTAAAATGTATGAAGAATATTAATTCTAAAGTAAATTTGTACATCGTTAGAAAGTTAATTAGGATAAATTTACTTCATTGGAAAGACCACGATCCCATTTGTCCGATACATCGGCCTGAAAGAATTGATCAAATTAAGTAATTATCACCGATATATTCTCGGCTTTTTATCTTCATTTATTGGATGTACCTTCATCATCAAAAGTAGCTAATGTGAATTTACTGAGTCTGTTGGTGAAACTTCCAATACTAGATGCAATAGAATGATCAGTCATTCGTTCCACATTTGTAACATCGCCATTATTACCGTGGCAGAGATTTTGATCCGCAAAACCGGAAATTAAAGTGTCCATCATTATTGCCTGAAACGTAAGAAATAATTTGTATTTTTTCCAGACTGGATAATACACAATTATATAATGTATGATGTAATTGCCATAATAGGGTTAATTTAATATTGGATAATTAATTTTTTAAAGAGAATCATACTTGTTTGGAGAATACTTGTAGAATCTTATATACACGTGCGCCATTTTCTCTCACAGGAAATTGTAAGAATAGACAAGGTAAACAGTCTTGATTATTCTCGTCGGAGGGTTTAGCCATTTCCCAGCTTAATTCCGAATACCTCAAACCCAACAACAAACTCTGCACCATATATTTTTATTATATTCTTTACTCTAATACAATGAACTTATTCGTACATGCAACTTACACATTGCATATCGTCAACAATAAATACTCCTGAAGTATTAATAGCTATAAGAACTTGCAAATCTCGGTTGGTAATCCACGACGCAAGACCTCTCACTGGTCGCTCTATTTGTCCTTGAAAAAAGGCCGCACCGTAACATGGTAAACCCCAACAGAACTCTAAATATTTTCTTATAAGTTTTTTTGAATTAGTGTTAGTTCCGGTATGGTTGGGTATTCGTTTATATTGTTCAAGAAGGCGTGCTTCTGGAGCGCCTTTTCCTCCTACCAAACCGAGACCAAGACCCAGTCCTAATAAGAGACTTGGAGACGTATAATGATGAGGTAAAAATCTTCCACGATGCTTTCTAAAAAATGCTAGTGTATGGGTTTGTGAATTATAGGGACCAAGTTCAATACGAGCCTGCAATGCACCTAAGCTTGCATATCGCGCTTGTCCTTCGCAAGGATACCTGCCTATAAATAAATACTTTGCTCAAGCATTTAATAGAGATAAAGGTATACAATACCAGTTATAAATCAAGGTCTCATAACTTACCCTGAAGGACATTATTTCTAGCTTCTGCATATAGTAATTCTAATACTTTAGCTTCTTTTATTTGCTCCTCATCTCCCCGTGAGAGGAACACATTTCGACGAAGACATAACAAGGGTTCTTCGTCAGTATCTTCTCTGTCTGAGCTGTATTTGCTTATTATCTTTGTCCATTTCGCAGCTAATTCTACCGGTTTATGCGTTGGACGTAATTGAACTTCTAATCTTGGAGAGCACAGCCACAAAGCAAAAACAGATTGTCCAGTACCCGACGGTGCTCTCGCCAAACCTAAATCTCCTTCAGTTTGTACTATCGATAGAATTTGTTGGGCGGTAGAGTTTTGTTCGATGTCCATTGTTAGAAATACTCCGGTCATTAAATATACGGCTATGCGAACAGTTGGTCGTCCAATATTCAGGTACTGCGGCTGGTTCACCATCATTGCTTCATGGATAATGTAATATAAAACATGGAATGACAACAATTTTTAAGATAATTCTTATAAATTACAACTACTTACAAGATGGTGTATGCCCTTCTGTTTTGTAATCATTTTGATAACGTCGAGCTGGTTGACCTCTTCGGGTTGCACTCTCTTCTTGATTTTCCATGTTCCTTTGCCTCTATTTATTTTCCTTCAGGATTCGACTGATTATACAGTCATCCGAAATGATTATATTTTGCATTTTATTATAGTTAAATCCACATGTCTTTGAGTGCTGTCTTCTTAGCAAGTGTTATGTCTTTTATGAGCATCATACACTTTACATGATATGATAAATACAATAAGTATTTTGAGCCTGAATTGTAATAACAACATTCATGTTGTAACTAGAACTAAGAAGTCAGAAATTTCCAAGTAAACTGTCATTTATTTTTGCACAATGCTGAATCAAAACACTGCCCTGCTGCCATCTAAAACCACCCTTACAGTAGTTATTGATTATTTGGACTTAAGAGAACATCCCTTAACTTTGGCACTTGTTTGAATTAAAAAAGGATGAGGTAGTTTTAGAAAAAACGCAACTATTACTGTACAAAACATTTTTTATTATGTTCTAGTAACATAAATCCTGGGTTTACAATGATATACAAATGCAAGTGAAGATTTCGCAAACTTTTTCATATAGTTTCATGTTTGTATGTCATCATTCTTTTTATAATCACCATTAAATTAGCAAATATATTTCCGTTATTTCTGATTACGCTTCGTTAAAATATCTTTAAGATTTTCTTAGGTGCTAATATTATAAATAATGTAATATTAATAAAGTTTCTGATAAACAAAAGGTGGTTGAAATACATGTTCCTGTGTTGGTAGAATGAAAAATAATTTCTCTATACAAATTTGATAGAACTATAGATTAGAAAATTATATCAAATCAGCTACATTCATTGGCATTTCGTCAATTTGCGTCGAATAATATTGTTCAATATCTCGAAGAATTCTTATGTCATCTGTTTTTACGAAGTTTATAGAAACACCCTTTCTGCCAAAACGACCCGAACGTCCTATTCTGTGAATGTATAACTCACGATTGTTTGGTAAATCATAATTAATTACAAGGGACACTTGCTGCACATCTATTCCTCTTGCCCATACATCTGTTGTGATTAAAACGCGGCTGCAAAATAAAGAAGAATAATTTAAATAATTGACACACAACTGTAATAATCAAATTTTCCGTTGTATTAAGTAATGGCTTCATACCTCTGTCCAGATCGGAATTCTTTCATTATATTATCACGTTCTTTTTGGGGCATATCACCATGCATGGAACAAACTGTGAAATTTGCTTCCCGCATTTTTTCCGTCAACCAATCTACTTTACGCTTTGTATTACAAAATATTACAGCCTGAGTTATGGTCAATGTATCATACAAATCACACAAAGTATCAAATTTCCATTCTTCGCGTTCGACTGCTACAAAGAACTGCTTAATACCTTCCAAAGTCAACTCATCACTGTAAACAATAATGGCAATTAAAATAAAAGTTCATAAGTTTTGATTTGAAATTCATGAAGATGGTAACTTACCGCTTTACAAGAATACGAATAGGGTCTGTCATAAATTTACTTGTCATTTCAAGAATTTCATGTGGTAAAGTTGCAGAAACCAGTACAACTTGTGTAGCTGGTGGTAAATATCGGTACACATCATAAATTTGTTCTTTGAAGCCCTTATTTAGCATTTCATCAGATTCATCAAGAACTAACATTTTGATGGCTCTGGTTCTGAGGACACGTCTTTTTATCATGTCTGCAAGTATCGGTATGAATATAATTACTGGATATTTGTAATATGAAAACTTTTGAAACCCGAATATGAAATAATGACTTTAGACTTCAACACGTTTGTCCTGTGTCCATGTGAATGAAAAGTAAACACATCTATTGAGTTGTTTCATAACATCGTGCGGTTTTGTCAAATGTAAGAAAATCAGTTTTTTTGTAAATATTTAATTTGAATTAACCCTTTTAATACTAAGACTGACTATAAGTGTCAAACGTTCAATGCTCGCTGTGTATCAACAACGAGTAGAGTCGTCCAGCGTTGAACGCTCGCCATGTGCTAACGACGAGTAGTCGTCTATACAAATTTCGTATTAATTCATAATTTCGATTGAACACTCTCACTCCAGTAAAGTGACGTTCACGTCATAATTATCCCATACAGAGTCAGTGTATTTATGGTTCAACTGCCCATATGACAGCAGAGTGATGAAAGCATAGTGATGAAAAACAAAGCCATATTGAAAAGGTCAATCTACAATGTATTCTCTGCCATTGTCTAATAATCATGTAAAAGAATACAAGAAAAGCTATCGAATGACATATAATACATAGCTGATACGCAATTGTTGCGAGATATTTTCAGTATGAAATGAAAACCGCATGAACTTATGGACCAACCTAATATAAATAGTTACATAGTATATCTTTGTAATGAATTGTTAAGTACCGAATACTCTGCCAGGAGTTCCAGATACTACATGTTGACCATAATCTAATTTTCTGATATCTTCACCAAGATTGGTACCCCCAATACAAGCATGGCATTGAACATTCATAAAATCCCCTAAGGCCAGGATGACCTTTTGTATTTGGGTTGCTAATTCTCTGGTAGGTGATAAGACAAGTACTTGGGTTTCTCTGACTTGAGTGTCTAGGGATTGTAATATAGCAATCGAAAATGTTGCTGTTTTTCCTGTACCAGACTGAGCTTGTGCTATAACATCCCTTCCTTTCATAATGGGTTTAATAGATCTTTGCTGAATGGCTGATGGTTTCTCAAAACCTACAAAATAAAGAGTAACAGGCATGTCCAGTTTATGTAGTATAATGATTAAAATTATATAAAGAAGCTTCATAGCAGCAAAAATTGTCTCTTAATATAGTGTGCATTAGTATAGGAGTCAAGTGTAGGAAACAATAAACCGTTATAAAATGGTAGGTTATATTTATGTTGTTTGAGTAGAAGTGAATATTAATCTTACCGTATGCATAAATCCCCCGAAGTAACTCATCTCTGAGTCCCATATTATCGAACGTGGGAATAACTTCGACATCCTCGCTGGTTTCGAATTCAACATTCGACAAATCTTCTGTCTGCGCTACACGGCGTGACTTTACCTCAGCCATTTTGTTATTCTTGAACGAAATAAAACGCAAACGTCGCGCGAAAAATGCAGAGTCCTCACTCCGGTCTGCGCTTCAATGCTCGAACTATAGCCAAGTTAAGAATTAACACAGACGAGAAATAAATAGCCAAAGAACTAAATGGTTACCACTACAAAATTACCGACGCGGTAAAATTCACTGCAACAAAAAGTGCCCTCTGCGGAAATGAGTACAAAAATTGTGTACTGCCACATACCGGTTATAAGCATAAACACATAAAATAGCTGTGTCTTTATATTTTTACTCCTACAAATAAAAAAATTATTAGGGTATCTCAGAAATAGAAACGCAAAAAAGTTTTCTTTAAAAATCTCGTTTTTTTTTAGCAGATAGAAAGACAATGTTTAAACATGTTTGTTTTTTAACTGGGAAGGCTCTGTTGCTACTATTAATTAAAATTAATATTTTATATACTGATTAAATTTGGCGAGACAAGCCCCGCGCGCTCATTTTTGGGGCTCTTTTCAAATTTCCGTAAAAATTAGGACTCTGACGGGAATTCCGGTTACTCTGCGCGATAGAGCAGATATTTTTCTTTAAACAGCGCTCAAAAATTATAGAAAACAGATTTCGATTTCGTAAATAAAAGGCAATCCGTCATTTGCACGACTTTTTGGTTTTTGTTTACGACATTAAAGTTGATTTTGCGTAATTTAGGAGTGCTATTCAAAGAAAAATGTCTGCTCTATCGCGTAGATCAATTGGAATTCCCCTCAGGGTCCTGATTTATACGGAAATTTGTAAAATTCTCGAAAAATGAGCGAGCAGTGAATGTCTCGCCAAATTTAACTAATGTTTAAACATATTTGACAATTCATATTGCAAATGTAATTTACATCATTTTATTCGTAAAAATCTGCAGAATTTATCGCAATAAATAAATACTAATTAACTTTTATACTTACGTCGCAATCACAATGCAAATTTGAAGAGTCTCGAAAAATAAAAGCGCGTAGCGTGTCACGCCAAATGTAACTAATGTTTAAACCTATTTGTAAATAATCTGTAAATAATCAAATAATTAGTAAACACATTGAGTATGAGTTCCTAGAACAGTACAGAAATCAAATTTGAAATATGCGCTAAATGGTCAGTACTGGTCAGCAGTGGTCAGCGATGGTCAGCGATGGTCAGCAATTGACAGCAGTGGTTTGGAAGAAGGGTAGTTTGGGAAGAGAGAATTAGGACAGATGTCTCTCCTCCCCGAGAGTTCCCGGCGGAATGAAGAATCGTTGTGCAGAGGGTACATGTCACCTCAGTTCCTCAAGACCCAGGAAGGGGTTAAAATTGGTGGTTAGAGCCCGCCAATCCCAATCGCTCCTTCCTCTAGAAGGTCCTCTGCAAGATCTAACCGTTGAATATTTGTTACTTTTTCGATCGCTATCTACAGCATTCGTATAATTATCGACTTGAAAGCTTTTTGGAAAATATTCATGCATTTTCGAAGATTTTTGCTGAATGACGGTACACTAGATACCAAACAGTGAAACGATTTCCCTTCAGCGGCGGACAAGCAGTCGTTTATTAAAGAAACTCCTTTGGATTAACCTGATATTTTATTAATTTGTTATTATTTCATCAAATCCCTTGTTAATAATTAATTAATATGAGTAATATTGTAATAACTAAGTCGTAATTTAATAAATTTATTAAATTATCGATGCAGAATAAAGTTTACCACGAGCTTGCACATCTTGAGCCGATGGAATATTATGATTCAGAGATATTATGCTTTCATTATTCTATCAAACTGCAGCTTTTGGATGCAAGGTTGCACGGTGCATGCTTCTGACACGTGCGCGATAAGTGCAACAGTCGTTGCAACGATAAATAATTTCTACACAACAGTTACCAAAGATATAATGGAGATATTATTTTAATTTCTGTAACGGTTGTGGTTTGTTGTTGTTTGATGTGGTACGGTGGTCGGCGTTTCGTTCGTCAAACATATCCATGAATTATACTTTAATTTTTACATTTTTACAACCATTGGATTCGGGAGTTGATGCAGTTGGTAATTAACAATTAGACCTTATGAAAAACATACCGAACACCCATTATTTTAAGAATGTCCAAGAATTTCTATTATTTTGTTTGGCCATAAAATCGAAAATTGGTATCAAGAGAACATGATGTGCGAGAAGGTATTTGATTTCGTACAATTCTTGGAATTTGCCGCCGATTCCCAGAATTTCTCGGACTCAGTCAGAGGAATGGAAATGAATGGTTTGAATTAGGAAATTAATTTGTTTTGTTTCTTTCTATCTATTACAACGAAAAAATGTTCAGTAACTAATCTTACATCTAAAATTATAATATATTATAATATTATATATAGAGAGTGCATTCGCGTATATTCTTGGTAACTCTGCTATTACAGATGGTACACGTTGGTGGTCTTAAGTGTTGCCAAACTTTAAACCACGAATTCTAACTTCCCATTTAATTTGAATTTGACGCTTCGCAAGAACGTAAATAGGAGAAACTGTTTACAGTGAATCACAGAATTTTATTATACGAGTTTGTAAGTACCATATACAATCATAAAAAGCTATAGATTCTTTTGTCGTGCATAGACGCAGTCACGGATTTTCGACCAAGACGCGTATTCTAATAAGAGTTGTATTTTGTAATTCAGGTTACTTTTATGTTAATGACATGTCTCTGAAAGGCAAAGAAAGCGAGATGAACATAAATGTTACTTTGGATGAACCATTGACGAGTAATTCTTGCGTAAAACTTGTCATTGAACTTATAAAGTATATATTATATCAGAAGCAACAGATACCTTTTACCTATGATTCATTGACTCAACTACAGACGAGACTTAAGCCGACCGACCGAAGTTCCTCGTCAATAAAGGCTTTAATAAATTCTTTAAAAACTACCTCCGAGCAGTTATCCTCAGAGTTTCACCTTGAAGGGTGCAAAATCAAGGAAATAGCCATAATCATAGGAGCTACACTAGTATCGCCCAAATTACATGTTAGAGTAGAGCTTCCTCCAGAAATACTCAGTAGCCAAGAACATTTTGAATGCAAACATACTTCTAGAAAGCCTTTATTAAATCTTATGAGGTTGGTTAAAAATGATAACTAATTTAGCAATAGTACAGTGGATTACTTGAACTAATTGCATGATTTACACAATATATTGCTTTTAACACTGGAACTACCAAATCAGTCAAGATGACTGGTTCGTGATTCTTAATAAAATTTGTCAAACATACAGCAGCAGATTGTTTACGATTTTATATACAAACACATATAATTAAATCCATCAATTAAGTTGCATCCTCCAGCCCTAATTTATATATAAATAAATGTGTAGGGATAACCAAGCATATATTCGATAGTTCTAGTGTTAAAGATTTAGACAGACTTTTCAAATGGCTTGATATTGTTTCTTTTAGATCAATCACGGAGTCTCCTGAATTTCAAGAAGCAATGACTTTACCTTTGAATCCCACCAATACATTTGTACTGCTTCAAAAGAGTGATCGTAGTTCTATATCAAACTTTTTTTTGCCTAAACCACAGTACATACCAACAATGCAAACTACACGTACTTTTAGAATTAAGTTAGATCATGATAATCCAATAAATAGAGATTGTAGTTGTATACAACTAGTGAGGGTTTATCAAGAGATTTCTGAAACCCATAATAGAAAGGAATCAGATATACAATTCTTAGATAATTCTACTTTAAAGAATATTGAAACTCCATATAGGTGGTATCAGTCTAAGGAAGTAATTAAAGGATTTAAGTTTGTCAGATGACTATAGTGCCTTATGTAAACAAAAATTATAGGAAATTATTACAATTCATACAATACTTTTCATAGCAGAATAACTTGTTCAAATATGTATATATATATATACTTGTGCTGATTTATTTTAGATGTAATATGCAACAATTTATTATGACGGTTCATATATATATATATATATATACATATATATGTGTATCGTTTCTTCATTTCTTTTTATATAAAATATATGTATGGACTGTTAATACTTACAGATATATTTGTACATAATGTTAAGTTAAAAAACTTGTTTACACTTATGGATTATTTTATGCAAGAATAATACAGTAGAATAGATATATTTTTTCTAGAAATAAATATTAAATTCATTAAATAACAAGTTTATAACAAGTTTTCCATGGTGGCAATTTATACTTAAATGGAATTTTGTTAGCTCCAAGTTCCCTGTACCATTTCATCATAAGAACCATTAAAACTAAAATTGTATAATTTTTCATTTTTATTCAACATTATAAATTAATTATTTTTCCTTAAATCATTTTGTAACTTATATTTTTAATGGCAGATATTCCGAGATATTGAATAAGTATACATTATTCGCATATGACATTATTGACACTAATGACCGGAGGTCACAATGCAGAAATTTCCGTTTATTATCAGTAACTAATCGAAGTTTTATATCTATAGTACTGTGCTGTAATGCCTTCGTTTGTGTGTTCTCTTTTAATCAGAATACCAAGTTATGTAAGAAAGCATATAAATCTGCAATATTGTATGAGAATGTCTAGACAGTGTTGTTTTTGTATGCCATATTATCTACAGAAATTATGAAAATCATGAATTGCAAGATTACTTAAAAGAATGGGATGTCAGACAAATAATGTCAAACTATGATTACATAAACTGTATGTTGACTACGGTTTGCGATAATCATCTTACTCTTACCCTACCATTGAAAATAAAATAGACTTCTAGTGGGAGAAGAAATATTGTTATGTAGGAGAAGCTTGAATAAAATCAGTATATCTCAAGCTTAAGTGCAGTGTAGAGACAGCATAGAAGGAGTGAAGTTACCATGGTTGGCTTAAAGTTCTTGAGTTCCGAACAGAAAAAGTTTTGGACCGAAAATGGATATATCAAATTATCAAACGTTCTCACTGAGAAAGAAATGAATGAGATATCAGAGGCTTACGATGATCTATTTGGGAGGAAGCATAAGGAAAATATTGATGGTCTGGAATCTGCTTGGGTCGGAGAAGATATGAAGAAAGCAGCTGGTTACATTGACTACACTGTAAGTATAACTTAATACATTATTAATAAAGTACAATAATAATATGCCCAAGGCAAACAAATATTTATAAAGAACCATAATTTATTTAATAGGTAAAATCAATTCATAATCTACAAATGCATAGTGGTGTTTTTACAAAGTTTATTACACATCCAAAGCTCTTAGATGCCTTAGAGGATATCATGGACACTAAAGACATTTTATTACATCATACCAAGGCACACATTAAACCACCTGAAAAGGGTGCGCCATATCTGATGCATCAAGATTATCATTATTTCCCACATAAGAAGCATACAATGCTAGCCATATTTTTACATTTGGATGATACTACTCCTGCTAATGGTGGTTTAGCAGTATATCCCGGTAGTCATAAACTTGGTCCTCTAACAGATCACGGATTGACAGATGAAAAAGGCGATGAATATCATTATGTTAACCCAGATGAATATCCGCTATCTAAAGCAGTTCCGATATCTGCTAAAAAAGGAGAGATTGTAATATTCTCTTACTTACTACTCCATGGATCATATTTGAATTTATCGGATAGAAGTCGACGAATGTTTTTACTGCAAGTAAGGGCGGCTGATGATGAGCCAACGAAGGACGTACACAAATCACCTTGTCAAGGTTTAGTTCTCCGTGGGCGAAACATTTATAGAGATGCGACCATGGCAACCCGATTTACTCATTAACGTAATTTTTGATTCTGTAAATCATTTTTCTACATTTTTACATAGCATTGCATTATTGAATATTGCGACATCTGTTTGTGGGAGATGTATGAGAATTGAACATTAGGCAAAATTATACGATAACTTTAATCATCTTTAAGCATAAAATAGCTGTTTGACTTCAATCCTCCTTTTCCTTTTGATTAATACTATATTCTTCTGTTTGACTCTCTTGACTTTTATTTGAAGGCAATTCGATAGCACTTGGAGATATTTCGTAAATCCGGACTATTAAAAGCCGGAAATCATTAATTACGATAATCCGCATAAGTAATATAATTAATCCTCCAGTCCAACTCCAGGACATTATCCACGACAAAATCTTAAAAGTGGATTAAAGATATTTAAAAATGAACTTCCGCGCGGTCGTATTAAAAGTAAAGACTTGCAAAGAATATAAAAAAATCACTGCATGAATTAACTATTTTGATTTCATATTGCAAAACCTGTAATCCGAGAAACATGCTGCATAAATCGTGTTCATGATTATTGTACATTTCCATATATGCCTGCACTATATCGCATTCGCTAGAATCATATATTTTTTATATAATATATATTTTTCGAATCATGAAAAATATTGAAATTTATCACTGTTTTACCCAACATTTACTTACTTATCTTTTAATACAGGTTTATGGGAAGCAGGCACCTCAAGGTAAAGTTCCTTTAAATCTCGACTAAATACAATATATCCACCCTCCATATTTTTGGTCGCATACATAGACATTATCGCGAGTGCAAAATTAAAACAAAACGCCGGTAAAACGATTCTCCATGGGGCATCAAATCTGTGTACCAATTTTCCGGATTATTTTTGTTAGTTCTACATGATTTCGGATACAAATTGAAACTACTTGCATTGCTACATCATATCCGCCCTTCCCACACATGGCAAATAATAATGACCATGTAATTCCAAATATGCAAGAAAGTAGGCAGGTAATGAAATAAATCTTGCATATGCCTTCATATTTTTGATGAAAAATAATATAATGTTTCCAATCGTTCATATTTGATTCCACCTGCCCCTTTAAATCTACATGTTCGTTGGCGACATCAGATTTTGATGTTATGTACGGGGTTAATTCTAATTCTGCCCATAAAGGACAATTTCCTCCAAAAATATCCTGCTATAAATATTACAAAATTATAATGTTATATGCATACATATTCGCATAATACCCATTTATCAATACTCCGTCAGCATGAAAAATGATTGTATGGATAAAGTTAATTCGGTGAGCTATTATACCCATAGTACATAGAAGAGGATACTACAAATGTATCCAGTAGTCGCACACAAAATGTAAAGAAATATTTGTCCAGCCTTCCAGAAAAATGATATCTCATTTGAATCACGCTCTATAAGTTCATGGTATTCTTCCAACAAATGCATCTTAATTTTAAACTAAGAACAGACGCTAGGATCTACAAAATACAGGGGCTGAACTATTTGAACCTTATTCAAAAATAAAGGAGGATCGTTTGAAAATCAAGCGCGCCGGGCTTCGTATGCCGAGATAAAAAAACATAATTCTTATTGGTTTTATGAATGAAGAGGGAAAATACGAATGATAAGGATTTGTATTTTAGAAAGATTAAAATCAATATTGAAATATATATTACAGTATGATGATAAAGGGATTCTTGTATAAGTTATGACGAAAATATTTATTTTTGCCACTCACATCTGTTAATTATAGGCAGGGATTTTGCAAAATATGAGTTGCTTTATGCCAGATAAAAAAGAAAATTGCTTAAAGGTTGCGTATACCGTATTCGGCGTAACTTACAAGTTTAAGGGAGATGTTGAAGACCGATCGTGGGAGTTGAACTGAGAAACGGAGGAACGCGCGGACCGCGAACCGCCACAGTGTTGTCGACTAGAAGATACACGAAGACGAGAATTTCTTGTTTTTTTACATCGGAAGATCGAAAATCACAAGGAAAAGGATGGTTGATGCACGTTCTAAAGAGTTGTCGAACCAATCAGCTTGATTACGGTGGAGACGTAAACCATTCGTGGATGAAGTGAAACACATGTGTCGGCCGAACCGTGTTTTCTACTATACAGTGCCCGTCCCGTGTTTGGTCCGTGAAAATCTCTCATACAGGAAGCCAAGTTGAACTCCACTTCGAATAATCCTCCGATAATCAACATCCTTATTATCAAAGTGGCCTGTTAAAGCAATGTGCCGCATTTTCGATACGAAATAGTCCTTTTTCAGAAGGCGGCAGTGCGTGGGTGGGTGGGTGTCTAAGCGACTGCCACTCATGTATATCAAATTCCTCTTGGAATTTTGCACGAAATTTTACCACTCTACCAATGATACTGCCTTTTTTTATTTGCTCTCATATCGATCAGCTGATACGTATTAATTGGTTCATTATGCAATCACCTATTTCTCTAAATGAGAAAAAAAATACCTCCTGAGTTTTGGAGCATAAGTGCTTCTCACTTGTCATTTTCTTTTACAATGTTATTTTGATTGTATCGAAAGAACAATATTAGTATAGTCATATTTATTGATTGCATCCCAATTGGGTTAGTGTAATAAGTGAATTGTATATATTTAAAATATAGTATCTTTTATACAATGACATTTCCTGAAGAGATGTTCTGATACAATACCTGGAAGTATTATTTGGAAATTATCTTTAGGATATAGTCTTGTTAGTTAAGTACTTCCAAGATTCATTCTGTTATGCCAATTTTTGGTGTGGAAAAAGATGTTTCGTCAAAATTGTGAAGGGAAATCTATTTAACAAGTCTTGGTCACTTGTACTTGGCAGTTATCCTTATTTCTCAAGAGAAGGACCTACTCAAGGTCCTGTCTCTTGTTTCTATCAGATATTAAGAGGCTGAAGTATGAGAGGCCAAGCGGAGGAAAATGGGTATCGGTAAAGTATCAGCATGCGTGAGAAGTCAGCAGAATGTCATGCTCACGCAGGTCACGTGAGGGGCACAACAGAAATGTGCTCACGTGATCCTCCTACATTGCACCCAACCCTTACCAAGGCAAATGGGAAGAATTCAAGTCCTCAACCGGCTCACCATACAGAACCACGCATTGACAGTGGTATACTTCCAACTCCTGGTGGACGTCTAAAATTTTTTAAGGATGGAAAATTTATTTTGGAGCTTTCACATCGCAGAGATGGAGAAAGAACTACATGGTTTCCTGTGCCAAAGAAAACTTTTTGGCCACCAGCTAGTACAACTCCAAATAGGCAAGAGAGTTCTACTTCTCTTAGTGGTAGGTTGAAGAATACTGTGTTATGTTTCTGTTGCTAATTAACATAAATGATTTGTTCTAACAATATTTTTGTTGCACTCTTTTCAGTCTCAGATGATAATTCATCGGTTCAGTCAAGCCCCTGGCAAAGGGATCACTGCTGGAAACAAGCTAACCCAAGACGCAGATTAACTACAGAGTTCAATTTCTATTATCACAGAAATCCAAAAAGTCGTCTATGTGCCCATCCACGTTTAATTGCAAGAAAACGTAGGCGTCCACTGGATCCTACTGCTTTATTAATCATCCCAGATTCAGTAACAAATTATTCCAAACCACTGCGTAAGGCAAATGACACATCATCAGGAAAAGTTTTAAGCGTGATTATTGATAAATTAGCACGGCTTCTTGATCCGAACGTTGTGTCGCCACGGAAACGCATTTTGCGCGAATTGGAAAGAGTTTCATTGGATGATCAGGCGTCTAAAAGACGGGCTACACCTCAGCCTATATGTACAACAAGTGCTCCAACTCCTTCTCCAAAACAATTGTCGTCATACAGTATAACAAGTATTTTGGGAGAAGATAAGCCAAGTCATGAGCCAGGTTTTTTGAGGAATTTATTGAAACCAGATGAAAGGCAAACTGTGAAATACTCATCAAGTAATTCATATCCAAGACTAAGAATGGATCCCTACATTGGTACTACGAACGCGCCTGTTCATCACCCTCTCTATGGGGTTCCTATGTTGCCTCCTGGACCATACAGAGCACCATTATGGATGCATTACCCATCACCCGTCCATTATCCACCTCCTATACCATTGTATGCACCACCACCTCCTCATCCTCCATCCCCTCCAGTTCATCATTACAAAGACTACAGGGAACAAACTCTCACACCTCCTTCAGGTAACATTCAGTGTCTATAACATTATTTCTTATCTATGCACTGAATGTTCCAAGGACCTATTACAAATATAGTCTATTTGCCTTAGATATGCCTCTGAATCTGTCGAAGCATGCGGGTTGAATCTCAGGATCCCAAAAGCTGGTGCCTTATCAATGGACAAAACTATGCAAACACTGCCCGTGCAACGACAATGCGATATATTAGTATTTTTTTATCCATAAACTATAGTATCATAGTGAGTAGAAATATGCAACCAGAGAACGAAGTCTGGGTGCTATACTTGTACATACAAATGCATAAACTGTCGACGTTGGCATAGATATTTTATATTAATATTATTGAGTTAAATCATGAGTAGTATAGCGAAATTTTGTGTTCTTTTAAATCTCAGAAATATGTATACTTTACATAATTTGTTTTTAGCTTTCTTTATTTAATCCATGAATCATAGTGAGACGAGCTTTTTATACACGCATCGTTAATCATTTAAAGAAATACATTTTAGCGAAGTAAACATTAAATACATTTTAGAAGAATAAACGAATTTCGCACATTTTATTCATTTGGTTTTACTCCTTGGCCATCACTTACTACTCATGGTTTCGATATCGCAATGAAGAAAGGACAAAAATGCACACTCTCATCTTGTGCATCTCATGTATGCATTATCTTGTTATTCTTATTAATGTTACTGTCACTATTGTCATTAATAAATGATACGACTATTCATTTTAAAAAATTCATAAGAAAGACATAGGATTATGTACAGAACAGATTATTGCTTATATTTAGTATAAATAATTATTTCTATCGATAGAAATACATTAATAAATTTAGGTTTAATAATATCCACAACAGTATACATTTATTTATATGATATTACTGAAGAGAACAAAATTTGCTTGATGAAAGATCGTGGGGTGTGCCTTAAATGACTATCTAAATTTCATGAAATTAAATTATGGATATTTTCGCGGTATTATTATTATTACATTATTAGTACTACTATGATTATTATTACTACCGCTACTATTATTACTATTATTACCGACCACTATTATTATTACTATGTACATATGAATATATCACTGTGTTACGTATTTGCATCAAATCGACATATTCGTCACTTTATTTATTGTTAGTCAGGCGCATTACCAAACATTTCATGAGAAAAGGCAAGCTCACACAGGCTCTACAAATTAGTGAATAATTTTAATTATCCATTTACATATACTTTTTATTCGATGCAGATGGATAGAGAAGTATGTGACTGCGCGTAAGCAATTGTATAGAAAGACTAATTTCGTAAATATAAATATTTCATATACTAAGCACAAGCTGTTTTTCCCTGTTATCTTGTATATCTTTAATTTTAAATCAGTTTATAGTACATTATTGTGGTATAGTCCAGCTATTATGTAAAAATTGTCTGTACAAAAAATATTAATATTTATCATATGAGTATACAGTTAATCATATTATTTATTCATTAGATTTTTATTAATGCGATTCATATTATTTAAGGGTAGAGGGGGGCGAGTTTGAATTTGGCGGTTCACGTTGGCGAGTGCGCTAAAAAATTGGCAGGTCGTAGAGTCCGGCAGGGTTCCCCCTCCTCGGGATGGGGTAACGCAGACGCTTTCGTGAACGCGCAATCGTCGGCTCTTGGTAGTATCCGATCCGTGGCCTTGTTTTGTGGTATTCGTCGGCCGGGTTGTATCGTCGGAGCCACGCGTTTTTTTCTCTTTCACGCGGTTCGTAAGGGTACGTTCCTCGTAATAGGGACGGGGTAAACGGTGGAGGCAAAAACGTCGGGATTATATTGTATCACAAGTGTTTCGAATGCACGCGGTTTTAAGGAGAGCAAGTGAACCCAGCACCGGTAGAGGGGAGCAGGCAGGCTTGCCTGATCGTGTATGTAGCCCGCTCGCCAAAATGAAAATGGCGGTGTTCCTGTATGAACGGAGCAACGGCCACTGACGATGCTCGTTACCGTAACGGACACGTGAGCCCTCGACTGTGTGTCTGTGCGATTTTCTTAAGTTTGGTGCGCGTGTCTACTATAATATAAGAGGAATTGTACAGTGGCGTATAATAATCATTCTAAAGGGTATTCAGTGCGGGTATTAAAGGAAGAGTAGTAACGTTCGGAGCTGTAACGCGGTTTGTATAGTCGAATGAGGGACAAACAAAACACGATGGAGTGACACCGCGTAGTGTTAACTCCGTGGACAAGTGGGTAGGTGTCGGCTGATAAATTCGCGTGATTGGAGGTACGAAAAGCCTTCATGCCGATGCCGGCCGAATACCACGAGCACCACGGTAACCACGAGAACGCTAATTTCGCTCTCGGGGCCACACAGGACGCCAGCAACATGACGGCCAACATGTACCGGGTGGGAGGTAAAGTAACCGCACCACATATACATATAAGTATACATTCCGCCGGCCCCGACGGTCCGCGACGGACCGACACGGCCACGCGTCGAGTCTCGAGCGCAGCTTTAATTAACCCGAGAAATTAATGTTTGCAAATGGCATCGCGATGGCGTCCCCTATCCCCCCGCATTACCCCCCTGCGCTCACGGGACCCCTCTTCTTTCCTCTCTTCATCTGGATCTCCCTTCTCCCTTTCCCCGCTTCCCTCGTAAAGCGTCCTGTACGTACGTCTGCTTTCCTTCTGCTCCCTCTTTACCCTCGCCCTCTCACCCTGACATCGACACTCTTCGCCTCTTCCTCATACCTCGTGTTAATTTCTTTCACGATGAATCGTAGATTATTCAAAGTTACGATTACCATTTGCAGAATTCGACATGCTTTTTGGATCCCCCGGTACCCCGTACCTCTAATTTTCGATATCCAAGATATCCTTGTACAATGATACAGCCAGCTTGGGATTACTTTCGTGTACGCGCCAATTGTCTCCGGGACTCGTTTTCCCCCGTGCGAGTCGATGTACTTTTCTGTTTTATATTAGTTTGTCTCCTTGATTGCATATCTATTGGTTCTAATGACGTTTATCGTATGTTATATATTTTCAAGAGTGTATTTATATTTTTTATCACGTATCTCTATAATGATCAATTTCCCCAAATCAATAATTATGTTGCTTGCTCTGCTACACGTAAAGTATTAATGTACGATTCCCTGCGAAGCTTTGTTTTACCAACTATAATTTATATATCATATACATATGTATTACTTCATTATGCAAATTTTTTACGACGGTTCTTTACTATGGCGCTAATTAGTTAAATTGTAACTACGAATATATATGGAATTGCTATGTCACTTGATTATAATGATGCAGTAAAATATATGGACGTTTTGCAATATACAGTTTCAGAAATATACTACGTGTATATAGCAGTGTATATAACGCTTTGTTTATGAGGAATAATATATTTTTTCAAAACCTCAGAATGAGTAAATACAACTTTTGCGTTTCTAGCGTTTGGCGTAGCGCATTTATAAAACGCAGTTTATGTTCACGACGTGCTCGTCGTTAAACACTTTGTGTTATCTTAGAACATTATAATTATGGTCTATAAACGCTATAGGAAATGATTCACTAACTTTGTTATCTGTATCATTTTTAGACTACGTATATTTTGAAACCTCTTCCACATCACCCTATCAAATCAGGAGGATAGAAGAATTAAATAAGGTAAGATTTACCTATCTGCTATTTAAGCACATTATTCGTTTCTATGATAATTACCTGAAAAAATACGTATTAAGCATAACTGAAGCAAATCCTCTAGAATGAAATAATTATTACATATGTGCAGTTTTTATTTTATTTAATTATCTGTAAGTGCGCGCATTAATATTTATATATTTCGAATACTTACGTACATTTATGTATAATACAAATGTAAAAAAAAGTATGGAATAATTTCTTTGATATAACGGAAGATACAGATTATTTGTAAGACTGTATAAGATAATATAAGCTTATATAATTCCGCAAATATATATCTTAGATGTTAACATTTTATTCTAGACGGCAAGTGGGAATGTTGAAGCAAAAGTCATGTGCTTCTTCAGGCGGAGGGATTTGCCTTCTACATTAATTATGCTTGCTGATAAACATCAATGTGAGTACAATATTCCTACTAAGTCTATACTCTGATCAATTTTAATGCCTGTTAAGACACATCCATCTAGTGATTTGTCGCTATATGATATCATATAAAATATATACCAAATATTGTTCTTATCCACGTAGTAAAAAATCGGGAAATCTTTCAACTACAATGGAGGAAATCTACAATGCCTAAGTAGAATGCGTACATCAAATGCACATTTTTACTAAGTTCTTAATACTTTGTAGACATGAATGTTTATTATAATTATTCCGAGATGTTGCTTCATAGCAGCACAGAATGAATCGCATTACGTCCGATTTTTTTTTTATCAAATTAAGGATTAGACAACATTAACGTACTAGAAATCGCTATCGAAAATGATGTCATTCGTTTTGCTTCACGCTACCGTGCAGATCGATAACCGTCCATAGCTGAAGAAAACTGAAACATTCGTCTTGTATCATGATTTATCTTTCCATATGTTTAAATAGGAAAGTTAAATACATACCAGAATGATACATAGTATTATTCTAATGTTGTATATGGCGTGTAATGCGATTTACGATCGAGAAGTCAAGAGATCGTAGTGAGTAGAAAAACGGCATGCTACGCACGCAGCGGCCGCAGGTAGCTGTGTATCCGTTATGATCGTTTCGGGATACTACTTATTGTAGGCTCAAATTTGAGTCATGCAAGGTAGTCAAAGGGAAAACCTCATTTCTTATATGAATACTCAAAAGATGCAAGTTTCACTTTTTACTTGCAAATAATGACACTTATTACTAAAAGCATGCTGCGAAGAACTTGATCTTACGAAGAAGAGACAAATCATTTTCGATACAGTCGATTCATCAACTGAAGTACAACATAGTGTCCAGGCCGCCACATTTGCATGCTCAGAAACGGCGTATAATTTAAACGCGTCTAATATCTATGAAAACAATATTTACTATATAAAACATTTGAATATATCTCTAGGGAAAATACTATTCTCGGATATATGCATCTTCGTGTATACGTCTCTGAGTCTTTCTCGATTTTTCCTTTGCAATGGCAAAGATAATGAGACGCGGGGATTTGGGGGTGGGAATGTATAATAAGTAAAGTTGGGGGTGGTAGAGGGGTGGAATGGGGGTTGTATCGATCTTCCGGGGGTGGGTTGGGGGTGGTGGTGGTGGTGCACCCGCTAGCCCACCCCACACCCCTCTTTCCACCACCCTCTCATCCATGTCCCCCCATTTCAACCCACCTTGCCTCCCCATCCCCCGCCATCCTCAACTAAATGAATGACTGACGCAGGGGTTGGTTTGCCTGTGTGTTACGTGTACTCGAGCACAGACACACCATGCATTGATAGTGCACATTCAAATCTGGCGCACATGTACGACCAATGGACAGAGAGAAGTTCGACGCACACATATATGCGTGTGTGCCTGGGCGAAAATGGTGGGCCCCACTAGCCATCTTCGTTTTAAGCATTTGCTCCCCCGTACTCTCCCCTCTTCCCTTCTTTCGTATCACGCGTATGTATGTGATGCGAATATACGTTCTCTCTTTTCCACCTCCCCACAACCCTCCTCATCCTCCACCCTCCACTCTTTCCTCCTCCTCCTCCACCTCCAGTTCCAGCTTTTCCTCCCTTACCCTTATTCTCTCTTTCTCTTTTCTCTTTCTCTCTCTTACCGGCTGTGGCTCTATGTGTCCGTCCAGTGGTATTTGCTTCGAATCGGGTTCCCCTCTGCCCTCTCCTCCCATTTCTGTACCTTGCGCTTCTGTACCTCGAATTTCGCGAAAAAAGAATATATACGTACCCTTGTCTTGCCGGAAGTCGATATTTTTGTACGCTCACTTGTATAAAAAGGTCACACCAAGGACGTCCGATAGAATTTGATAATTTTGTCAGGAGTTGTCAATATTTTAAATGGTCATAATTTAATCGTGTACTTCTTGATATATTTAACATGGACCAGAGGAATTAGGAATGCATTTTGCTGCTGTATTACACTCTTGCTTGATAACAGGTGCATACAGTCATTACTACTTCGATGGCTAGAACTTTCGAGGACCAATGGTTTTTGTTGCTTTGTAGCTTTTCTAATCATTCGTTGTTAAAGAATTCATGCTGTCCTGTAATACTAGCGACATTATCAGTACGCGACGACAGTAATCTTCCGAAGAAATAATTATCCACGATTATATTCTGTAAGAAATATATGAAATAGGATAAGGCTAACTGAATACACAGGCATGTTACTTCTTACGATATAATGGACGCGTACGCTATACATTTCTTTTCTAAAAAAGGGATACAATTCTATTTCTTTAATCATATATATGTGTAAGCAAAAAATGCATTGACTAATATTCGCACACGTACACACGGGTAAATAGAAACGCGGTTGGAATTGGATGACAGAATCAAAAATGTAACATCTCGAAACATTATTTGGCATTCGTCTCATCTGCTGGTATGTTAGGTAGAATTAAATTATGAATTAACATTTCGATAAATACCAATGAACTTGTATTTTCGTAAAGATGGTAGCAGATGATAACAGCATGTATTAAGTTAAATTGTATTGAAAAAAGGAAGAAAATATGAGAAATAGTGGAGTGGGTATCTATGATACAAATTGCAGTGGCAAGCGCGGAGCAGCAGAGGTCAGAATCCCCTGCGAGTACGCAGAGTCAGAAACTCGAGAATCCAGATACTACTAAGGAAATGACTAGTAAAGATGGGATCGGGCCAAAAGTGATGAACAAAGGGGGCGGGAAGGGGGGCTGGCTGAAGGCCCCACTATCGGAGGCCCAAGAGCCCCATGGTGAGTGAGCAGTCGATCAAAAGGTGACCTTTACGGATGAATCTCATTCATGTTAACCTGTTATGTAATCTACCTCTACAAAACGTTGGTGCATTCAAAATTAATTTCATCCTTAGGGAAAATGATCTTATTGATACTCGTACCATAATTATATGCTTATTGTTACTCTTGAAATGCCATCGATGTCTATGGCTTAACTTAATATTTACTCTTACTATAGTTTATGTTATTAAGGAACTTAATATCATACTATAATTATTATATTTAGAATGACATGCTTTTCTAGTTATGATGTCACGATTCATCAGTAACTGGCATAAAATATACACCTTTTGATTGTCTCGTTAGTCTGAAATAAAAGCCAGTGATGATATAAGGCTAATGATCTAGCGGCGGGATTTCTAAAGTTCTTTGTAATCTTGGTGTACGCCATAAGTATAGGTTTGATTCACTGTAAGGCCAAAGAAACATAAAATTGGGTTTAACTATCGAGCTTCGCCTTTTTAGATATATGGTAAGGGGTTTGGTAGTTGCTTTTCTGTAAATGTTATATTGTTTACAGAATCGCCCGTACATTTTTTATCTCATCAAACATAACATTATTTGTTATCACCTTGACAACCTCTCTCTTGGTAGTATACGTCTATTTATTTTATCACCTATCCTTGATAATCATCATAATGTACACCTTCATTACTTTCAGTCTTATTGTACATAATTAACTCATCATTCAATCATCATAATAAATCCCGCCGCATAAAATGATAATTCTTTAGTAATCTGAGGCTTCTCTACTAAAAAGAATCTTATACTTTCGGAAAATTACTTTTGTTTTTGTTACGATAGAAACTATATAAATTGCTGCTTTCGTTTCCTTTTTTGTTCCGCTCTTGCTAATATTTTTGGTTGCATATTGAAAGTGTTAAACGATTCTGCCACATCCCTGCGTTTCATTTACATTTTGTTCGTCTCTATTAAGATCGTTATAAATGCCAAAAATGTGTGAACAAGTTTTACTGATACTTTTCAAGAAAAAAATAACATTTTTATAATTAGAAAAGTGTCATTATTTATATTTTTAATGAGACATAAATTACTACGATATTTCGACAACCAATATTTGATTTAAGTCTTTAAAATATATTTCAGTCTTATACCAAGTTGCGCGACAATATAATATGTATTCTTTTTACTTTTCTATTTCAAGTAAATAATTTTTTTGATCAAAGCTTATTCTACTATATATTTTAAAAACAATTTATTAAGAATCTAAATTAACGTTACTTTCTTTATTACATACAGGGATGGAAGAGAGTGTAGTAGGTGCTGGTGGAGTCACCGAATTAAGTACTAAACAACGTCACCAAATGAAGCATAGAGAACTGTTTCTATCACGGCAGGTAGAAACGATGCCCGCCACACATATAAGGGGCAAATGTTGTGTGACTTTATTAAACGAAACCGAATCTTTATTAAGTTATCTAAACAAGGAAGATTCTTTCTTCTATTGTCTGGTATTTGATCCAGCTCAGCGTACGTTGCTCGCTGATAAAGGTGACTATTGTCTAATTACATACTATAGTCCTATATGATTAACTACGAATTTACATCATTATCAAAATGTATTTTTTGCAGGTGAAATCAGAGTAGGGAGTAGATACCAGGCTGATGGTATTGCTCCATCCCCTCTGACTCCGGCGGAAAGAGAAGCTGATCCCCGTAGGTTACAGGATTTAGAAACGTTAGTTTGGACACCACGACATTCACTGACAGATCGTCAAATCGATCAATTTCTTGTCGTCAGTAGATCTGTAGGCACATTTGCAAGAGCTTTGGACTGTTCGTCATCGGTGAAGCAGCCGTCGTTGCATATGTCTGCAGCAGCTGCATCTAGAGACATTACATTAGTGCGTAACTTAGTAATTTTTTAACGTACATCATTTATTGAATTTCAATTACTTATTCATATTTGCCTTATTATAGTTTCATGCAATGGATACTTTACATCGACATAACTATGACGTCGCAAAAGCTATGTCGTCTTTAGTGCCTAGCAGTGGCCCAGTATTATGCAGAGATGAAATGGAAGAATGGAGTGCATCTGAAGCAAACCTCTTCGAAGAGGCACTTGATAAGTATGGAAAGGATTTTTCCGATATACGTCAGGACTTTGTAAGTTTATACAGAATATCATATAAATTAAATAAACTAAAATGCAAGACAACATTTTTGATAATAAAGGTAAACTTAAATGTTTCAGTTACCGTGGAAAACTCTGAAAAACGTTATTGAGTACTATTACATGTGGAAAACGACAGATCGATACGTTCAACAAAAGAGGGTGAAGGCTGTCGAAGCTGAGAGCAAATTGAAACAAGTTTATATACCAAATTACAATAAAACAGCCCCTCCAACAACCGCACCATCTGCCGCAACAATTGTACCCTTGGGTAATAATAATAGCAACAGTAATGGCAAACCAACTAGTGTCCTGAATGGCAATAGTAACGGTAGTATGGCAACTGATAATACTGGAATCCTTATGGTTGGAGTTGGTGGTAAACCATGTGAAAGCTGTCAAATTATGCAAAGCCCGCAGTGGTATGCTTGGGGCCCTTCACATATGCAATGTCGACTTTGTCAGTCTTGCTGGATGTATTGGAAAAAATATGGTGGTCTTAAGGTACAAAATTATTATTTCTTCATACCTCAAGAATCACTACTATGTGTATTGTTTTAAAGATGTACTCTGTACTGTTTCAGGTCCCATCACGTATCGACGATGCGGACTTAGAAAGAAAAAGAGGTGGTACCGGTTCTGACGAAGAGAGTAAAGGAATCGGTGGTGCTCATAGACCACATCGTTGTAGCATTCCTTCTTGTGGTAAAGAATTCAAGCTTAAGGCACATCTTAGTCGTCATTATGCGAGTGCTCACGGAGTTGATCTACGCGGAAGTGGAGGAAGTGGAGGAGGCGGTGGTGGATCTCCCAGACCCGTAATGAAAACTCGATCTGCATTTTATTTACGTACTTCAGCATTAGCGCGAGCTGCACGACGACTATGTGCAGCACAATTACGTACACGTCATGCAGCGCGAGCACCGCATCAACCAGTTAATGCAACGCCACTGCGACATCTTTGCGCATCTCCACAGTTAACATCTAAAAGCCCTGCGGAATTGCGCATTTTAGCACGTGCAGTGCGTGCTCGACCACGTCCTCGTGTTACAGATATAGCAACGCGTTTAGGCGACCATCCTGCTCCCAGACAACCAGGGGATTGGGATTGGTTGGCTCTTACGGCACCCGCACAACGAAAACAACCGGACAGAGTCTCGTTTCCTAGACCACCCAAAGCACCTGGTATGTGTATAAAAATATGAGAATTTATATATGAAACAATAGATTGTGAAATGAAGATTTCTATAAAATGGTTATGGTTTGATGTATTGTGTTACAGACGGTAGTCTGTTATATGAAAGAGTACCAAATAAACCAGAAGTGGATAGGTTGACATTAACACCACCACAATCACAACCTCCAATGCAAGCACAGCAAACTATTTTAAAGCGCACAAGGCCTCCATTTGATGAGATTAATGGGTCAGATGGTAAGTTATAAAAGCATGTAATTTGCATTAAATCCTATTACTTTAAGACTTCACATCCCATTATTGAATGCGATCTCTGTTTACTGGCTTCTACTCTGATGTGGATTGGGATGAAGGTAAAAAATTCATTCAATGTATAATACACTAATGAATAAGTACACTACGAAAAAAATAATAAAGGTTATTCATTTGTAGAACAATTCAATAAGTAATTTTTTGGGTGATATACTACTAGCATTGTGACAAATTTATCTTTTTATAACATATCGTGTTACAAATTTTAAGCATATTCTCGAATTTCCGATAGGTATTGCCCTAAGTGCAGGGCTCCCTGGTGGACCTCCTGCTAAAAGGGCCCATCATTCTCAGCAATTACACCCGAAACACAATCTCGAACATACCGCGCCTGCTGTTCTTCCTCTTGCACCGCCCCTCAATGGAAGAGCTGCTCACCCACATACATTGCCACACGGTCCACCATTATCTAGAAGTAATGCACGTAAGCAAGTAATTTCATGGATGGACGCACCTGATGATGTTTACTTCCGTGCTTCGGATCAAACGAAGTTAGTATTTCTTCGTGGTACGGGAAAACAGAGTAGAATATTAATTAGCGAAGTTAGATGTCTTATCAATATTGTTGTTTACTTGCAGGAGGCTGAGAAGAACCCTCTCATCGGTAGAACTCCGAAGAGCTGCGCGCAAACCATGGCGTAGATTGCCAGCTCCAATACATCCTCCTCATCCACAGAGAGCGATCCGCGGAGATGACATGGTTGTCATCCTCGACTGAATCAATAATACAATCAATCAGGCAAACCGATAGGCGGCTTGTCGTCGTGAGGGAATCATACTGTTATTGTAATTTTAATGCCAGAGTGACCACAAGTGGAGATAATCCCCAGCTTAATGTATTGTCATTGGCAGCTCTGACGTTGAGCAAGGACTCTAATTCGCTGTTTTGGAATGTTTTGTTTTTTCAAATAAATCTTCGAAACAGCCAAGTCGCCGAAACCGAAGGCCTCGCTTAACCGAATTTCGTATGTTGCGCATTGACATCGCTGAGAAAAACAAGAGATAGAAACAAAAAATGCATACTTCACATGCATGGGACGAAGGACGACTACTCTGGAATTAACGCTCATCGAAGTTAAGGGGAAAAAAGAAATCAAGTCATTCACCGTGAAACATGATTTTCTATTCGTATTAATTAATTATTGTTGTTATTAATAATAATAATTATTAATAATTGAATGTACATATACATCATACCACACATTCATACATGCATAGCCAGGCAAAAAAAATACATACACACAGGTGTCCAACAGTGCTGGGCACGTCTTTTACGTCGGTAAAACGAGAAAAAAAATTGGCCCATACCACGCGCATCCGCTCACGAAAAAACGTGTTATTGGCCGTGCGCGTAACAGAGACGAATGTGAGAGAGAGAAAGGGATAAGTACGTACGGGAGAAAGAAAGAATGCTCATTGTGAATATTTTTATTAAATTTTCAAGTTTGATGACTTCCGTCGCAACAATTAATAAATAAACATAAGCATAAGTGGAAGAATGCACTAGTCCTTTTACCGCATTATCCAAACTCCTTTTGTATTAATATATATTAAAATTATTATATATATTATAAAACAATTTATAGACTGCAGTCAATAGTACATTGATCAATATTTTTCAAAGAAATGTCATAATTTTCACTGCTGTCGTAAATGTACATATGTTATTGAACTATTTGAACCCTTTGCCATCGGAACGCGCTGGGAAGTAGATGTCCCGCGGGTCGGAATTTTTATGAAACGGACGACGGGGCGTTTACTTTTAGCCAAAAATTATCTTATGAAATCAATTTTTTTAATTTTAAACGCTTTTTCCGTCCCCACTTGGCAACAATCGTTCATTTCTGTCTCACTTGGCGTGAGCTTTTACACGTGTTCCAGGCACAGCTAGACTTACGGCCACAAAGGGTTAATAGTCTTCAGTTTCACAAAAATCCCTCCACGGTAAGTAAGGACACTTTCAAAGAAAGATACACTCACTTCTCTTTTTACACGATAGATACGTTCCCAAAGAATACGTGTAAACAAATATTACTGTATCTATGAAAACTTTCGAATTTCCATTTCATTATTTGTAATCAAAAATTATTTTATTTTCACTTTTATTAAATTTTTGTAAAAAGTTCGTGTAAAAACAGAATTGGATATAATGTATGACTACTATTTATTCTGTTTATAGCGAAAAAAACAGTTGAAGAATATTTGATACTCTTTCGCAGAGGCAAGTAGTGAATCACATCATTGTTCGACCTCCCATTATTTTATTATTACATCTATAAAAAAAAGTGTATGGCATATCCGAGCATGAAAATAACGATTCGAACATATTGCAATAACTTTGTGCAAATTTCATTCAAATGCTACTAGTGCTTTTTATGTAAACATTTATTAGGATTCTGAGAATTGGTTAGTAAAATTGACATCAATTGTAATTTAATTAACTTAAAAATCAAGTTCATTAGTAAAGTTAATAGTATTTAATATAGCTCAATTAGATAAGATAAGCTTTCCCAAAGTTCTGCAAGTAACTTATTTAGCTGATACCGATTCTATTAATTTTTTGATTTTCGCAGGTTTTCATGAGTACTTTCAAATATTGCAAAAAGTAATATTAATTACTAGCGTTTAATGCAATTATTAGCATTAAAAATTATACTTTTTAACATTCACTTATTACTATGATTTAAATCCCATATTTTTGGGTCTACAATATACAAGTCTTGTATCTGTTCATTTTTTTATTTAATTTTGCTTGAAGTGTATATAGTTCGGACATTGGACAGAATAAATTCTATTCCATATCGTAAATTGAATTAGATAAACCACCATCACCAACGAGGTATAAGTGGACCAACCACGCAAACGAAACTGTAATTCCAGTTACTCAGTCCAAGAGCCCGGTAATGATTTTCGTTTCACTGGTGATGTTCCCACCAAACATAAAAAACCGCAGACCAGATATAAGTAGACCAAGCACGCAATACAATCTGTAATTCCAGAGTTACCGAGTTCTACAGCCCGGTGACGATTTTTGTGTCACGGATGACGTTACCCAACAAACACATAAAATAGCTGTTTTTTAATATTTATAGTTCTGAAAATGCAAAAATAAAACATGACATTATTTTTTCAAAAACTCTTACATTTGTAGCGTACACATTACTCGACATCTAACAGCATATATATGCAATGTGTATGTGTGTGATGTGTATATGCACGAGAATATGTATGCTAGCAAATGTATATTGTTCCATAGTTATTAAATAAATACGCCGCTATTTTATCATCATCGTGAGAATAAAATAAAATTATTACTTTTAAACAAAAATAAAGACAAAGTGGCTCAAAGTATTGAATAATTTATGTAAATAATAGTTTGTTTCAGCGTCTGAAATGAATATTAATCCGTAATTAATAATTGACAATATATCATCCGAGTTTATGTGCCACTTGGCACGTGTCTCATAAAATTAATTAAAATTACGATTCAAGTAGGTTGATGAAGTTGTTTAATTAACACTATATTAGTTCTTATTCTCTCCTTATAACTTAATGTTCCATATGGCGTAATAATGAATATTCGTTTGAGTCGTTTAATAAAAGGTAAATTAATCTTGCGAAATATTTTTGTATTTGCTATAAATTTTCTTTTGAATATCCAATAATATATTGCTTACAAATGTAAGAGACTTTGAAAAATAACACTGTCCAAGACAAAAAAGGTTGTAGCAACAACTACATGATCCTTATAGATTTTGACGCGCTGAAAACAAATCCACAAACCGTTTCTCTCCATCACTCAGTTTAAAAAAAAATCAATTTGGAAGAAAAGGGTCATTTTTGTCACTTGAACAGGATTTGTGACGAATATATAAAAGTTAGACAAGTTTCCTAAATTGTTAAGAATTTGTAGACTTTTGCGAATAAAATGATGCAAATCACTTTCCCAGTACGAATTTGCAAATATGTTTAAATATTAATTAAATGTGGCGAAACATGTATTGCGTTAATATTTTTAGAACATTCCTTGACATTTGAACAAGATTTGTGACGTCAGTTTAAAAGCGAAACAGTTTTTATTAGTGCAAAGAATTCTGAGGACTCTTGCGAATAAAATGATATGAGTTACTTTTGTAATATGTGTTTGCAAATATGACTAAACATTAGTTAAATATGCTGAAACACGTTCCGCGTGCACATTTTTATAACGTTCCTTGTAATTTGAACAAGATTTGTGACGTCTATATAAAAGTGAAACCGTTTTTGTTGAATGCAAAAAATGCTGTGGACTTTTGCGAATAAAGTGATATGAATTACATTTGTAATATGAATTCGGAAATATGTTTAAATATTAGTTAGATTTGGCGAGACACATTCCGCAGGGTGGTCAGTAACATTGGTAACAACACTTATATGGTGTGGAGCCTTATTGTTAGATATCGATAACAAATTTTTATTATTTTATAGAAACGTTATGTTTGTAAATAAAGAATGTTATTATTCATTATTCAACAATATATATGCATAACAATGTCATTTATGACAAAAACTATTTTTTTTTATTAAATTTCTGCATTTTACTAATTAATAAGAATAAAATTAAGAAATAAGGATAAGATAAACATAACGCGAGTATTAAATTATGCAATGTTCCGGTTAAACTTGTAAAAATTACGATTTAAAGTAGGTTGGCCGTTAACGTTGGCAACGTCAATGAACTGCCGGTTTGTCGGAACCCTAGGAGGGTTTGGTAAGCCCGCAAAACTGGCGACAACCGAATGCGTTAAAGGAGTTTTCTACTATTATCTCTCGGTGCTTATATCCCGTCGGTGCCTCTACTCTCCACATCGTCTATGACTATAGAAGATGCAATTGCTTTCTCTATAATGCAATGCTCTATAGTTTTTACTTTATTCATGCTTTGTTAAGCTTCATTATCAAGTACAAGTGGAATGGTTGTGCGTTGCTTCTGTTGTATATGGTTATTTGAGAATCTACAGTAACACAGCCCTTTTTACCAACTTATTGCATTGTGTTCAAACATCGACAGAAATATAGCTGGTTTATGTTATGCATTAGGGAATAGTGATACACAACAATAGAAATATGGAAGGTATACCGGGAATCGAGGTTAGTTTTGTTTCTATATTATATATAACTTCTGCATAATGTGCTTAATACTAGAACTAACGAACATATACTCACTTATGCTTACACATTTATTTATATATAAATTATGGCTGGAGGATTTAAGTGAATTAATGGATTCAATTATTCGCGTGTATAAAATAAAAGTATACAAAATCTCAAACAATCCGCCGTCATATGTTCAAATAATTTAACTAAAAATGGTAAACAAATTATCTTAATCCCCTTGATAGTTCTAGTGTTATATATTATCTTAATTTTGTATTAGATTTAACAGATAATTGCTATGACATTGTTCTTCATAACAGAATACACCTGTAGTACCCAGGATGGAACCACATCCAATGGCACCTATGATGGTTCCAAATAGTAATAACAGTAATCCATCAGTAATAGATCCTCCTAGATCTTTACCTAGTCTTTTAAGCTTGAAATTAGCACCACCAGGCGAAATGCCAGATAGTGCAGAAGAAGAGGAAGGAGATGGTGAATGTGTAAAATTACCAGCAGCTTTAGAGCAGGCACTTGCTTTTAAGACAGAACGTGCCAAAGAAGTAGGCTGTGATCCTAACGATGTTCTCGCAGTAGAGAAATCCCCCAATCATGATAGTGCAGATGATGTATCTCAAATAGTCGAAGGCATGCCTGTGTCAGACACAGCAATAGAAAGGGCAGATTCCAAGTCAAATAAAACTAAAAAGAAGAAGAAGAAAAAGAGGAAGAAGCATGGTATAGAAAAAAAAGATGACGAGAATAGAAAGGACAGTGCAGAGAATACAAAATCTAAAGATGACTTACCAGAAATTGAATATATTCAAGAGATTCCAAGCATTAATGACTTAGAACCTATGTATCGGCAATTTGCCAGAATATTTGAAGCTTTTAAATTGACAGAGCCAGAACCACGTGTTAACGAAGCTGATAAGGGTGAACCCATTGGGCAATATCCACCTGTTACAAGTATGCAAACAACTGGGAATGTTCCAAGCAAAGTTCCACCTTTGGATGATTTTGATGATGATACTGGCATTCAACAGCAACAACCGGGTACTGGGGAAAATGGTGCTCCCCGACTTTCCAAGAGGAAATTAAAGAGATTAACAAGATTAAGTGTTGCAGAATTAAAACAGCTTGTGGGCCGACCAGATGTTGTAGAAATGCATGATGTTACTGCAAGAGATCCAAAATTGCTTGTACAATTAAAGGCACATAGAAACACAGTACCAGTACCTAGGCATTGGTGTTTCAAAAGGAAATACTTGCAAGGCAAACGTGGTATAGAAAAGCCACCATTTGACTTACCAGATTTTATCAAACGTACTGGTATTACAGAAATGAGAGCAAGTTTGCAGGAAAGAGATGATACTCGTACACTAAAGGCCAAAATGAGAGAAAGAGCTAGGCCCAAGTTGGGTAAAATTGACATTGATTATCAAAAATTACATGATGCATTCTTTAAATGGCAAACGAAACCACGAATGACTATCCATGGAGATCTCTATTATGAAGGAAAAGAATTTGAAACGCGATTAAAAGAAAAAAAACCAGGCGAATTATCCGACGAATTACGAACAGCACTTGGTATGCCTGTCGGACCAAATTGCCATAAGGTGCCACCACCATGGCTAATTGCCATGCAGCGTTATGGTCCACCACCAAGTTACCCAAATCTAAAAATACCAGGTTTAAATGCACCAATTCCTGAAGGTTGTGCATTTGGTTATCATGCAGGCGGTTGGGGAAAACCTCCTGTTGATGAAACTGGAAGACCATTGTATGGTGATGTGTTTGGCATATCTCGTACTCCTGGTGGGGATGCCATGGATGAAGAAATAGACAGAGGCATGTGGGGTGAACCTGAATCAGAATCATCTGGAGAGGAAGACGAGGATGAGGATGCAGAAGAGGGTGGAGATGGAGAAGCAGATGGCAAAGATGGAGATGGAGATGCAAGTGGACTTGTTACACCTGGTGCTGAAGGATTAATAACACCAAGCGGTATTACATCAATTCCAGCTGGACTTGAAACACCTGAAACCATTGAGTTAAGAAAGAAAAAGATTGAAAGTGAAATGGAAGGAGGAGATACGCCTGCCCTATATACAGTCTTGCAAGAACGTCGTACAGAAGGTCTTGGGGCTAGTATGATGGGTAGTACACACGTTTACGATATGACCGGTGCAGCAGGAGGACAAGCGCCTCCATCAGTAATTGCTGCACGACGTGGTGCAAGTGGAGCAACATCGGATGGCAGAACAGAAAAGGACGGAGCGGTTGAGTTAGCATTAGATCCAAGCGAATTAGATTTAGACTCCGAGGCAATGGCCTCGCGATATGAAGAAACTATGAGATCACGACAGGCACATTTAAGAAGGGAAGACTTATCAGACATGCTCCAAGATCATGTACAGCGCCAAAAGGTATGGTCATTGTTTATTAATTAGTAACTCTGTGAAATTGATTGTGCATTGCTAAATGTGTTATACATGTATTAACCTTTTGTTCTATTTCAGAGTAAACGTAAACGGCAACAGACGCAGGAGACAAAAACTTCTAAGAAGTATAAGGAATTCAAATTTTAAATACAATATGAAAGTAGATGTTATGTATTATAAAAAAAACAACATTTATTAGACCATATTATGGAGTTAGTGAGATACGTTCAACAATGTTTTCTGTTTGATACATCTGTAATGATGTACAACATTAAAATCATATTAAATTCCATAATTCTAATAATGCTAATGTTATAATATTAAATGTATCACTTGTACTATAAACATAATTTGGACTACTGTTCTTATACAAAAGATGGAGCATTATAAAACCATTTTTGTAACTAACATAAGTAAAATAGAACTTTAAATTAATTATCGGTAATAAATCATGTGTATCAATACGTACACAGGGCATACAATCTCTTCACTCATTTCTACGTATTATGGTCTGTCGTATTAATTTAAAAACTGAATTCTACGTGACGCAATTCCCGAAAAATGATATAACTAAAATATAATTATAATTTTATATTTAGTATGGTACAGAAATATAAAGACCAGTATACAAATATTTTCTCTCACAATCCAGAAGGTTGGATGGGTAACACATTATATAGTGCAATTCAAACTGCTTATATTAAATAAAAGAAACATGATTTTTTTTATTACATGCTTTATTACAATTTTACTATACGACATGTTTCTTCTTGGGAACTAAATGAAATTCAATTTTCTTTGGATGAAATGTCATCAGCGGGTGTGACATGTAATGTAATAATAATAAAAGACACGGTAACGTAATAGCAATTGTAAATCTACTAATTGCACTACCAATATCTAGCCAACTTCCATGTGGGGTGACATAATACATTAAGGGCAGTGATAAACAATCTCCTAATAATAGAATTATTAAGAAATTTCTTGAAGAGCCAATAATATGAGTCATACATCCAATTAATATTAATGGAAAAGCAATCTTCAAAATTATTAATGAAAACATTATGAATGGCGAAAATAATGTGATAAAATGACGAGTCCAGGAAGGATCGAATGAACTTATACTTGCCATATTTCCAGTTCCAAAGAAGCATAATAAAGTATAAAACATCTGTACATTATTATTGAGGATATATATGAATTACGTTCAGTGACTGTTGTTTGACACATGGTAGTCGTTCATTAAAAAAGGATACGAAAAACGCTGCTTTGAGAAGTTCTTCCGTAGTCAAAAGATTTGCAGTAGAATTTTGTAGACGTGATACATTAAGTTGTGGCCAACAGAGTAAGTGTATTGCTAGTATTATGAAAAAGAATGGCTCGTAAGATGCAGATAATAATACCAGGGGGGAGAATAGACTTAATGCTATCCCAGGAATCCTGTCTTGTACTTTTGTAGAACAGGTCACAATGAACAATGGTGTAGTTATCAGGATACTCCAAGACACCCAACTTCGGCCGTCTATTAGTCGAACATACACTACTCCCGTAATTATTAATCGTACAAGCATCATTATTTTCCAGTATTTAGCTCGTACTCTTAGAACAGTTATTCCAATTGCTGCACATACACTTAGTAATCTGAATCAATCAGAATGTTATCGTTAGTATTTAATAAAAATATCATTCAGTTAATTTTATTAAATAAATAAGTTTTAACTTACACTATGTATTCCCGGGGATAGGGCTCCACAACTGGTAATATTGGAAAAATGGCCAGGGATATGGCCGTCCAGAATAAAAAATGCCGTGTACGTTTTAATAGCATGTTCTGAATAATTGCAGCGAATAACATTCCTATACTAAGAGCAAATCTAAATGTTAAGCCAGTAAACATTGTGATTAAAAACAAAATTGTTCCTACGATTTCTATGAAAGATTTCGTGTTTCTTTGTACTATTATTCCTGGTGAGTATATCACTGCCCTACGAACGGTCAACCATAATGAAATTACAGCAATTGATGCGTAACATGGCAGTCTCAAATTATTACATCTGTAAACTGTAGAAAAAAACAATGTGTTATAGAATACTACTTGGTCACAGAATTTTGAGATAACAACAGTATTTATTACCTCCATATCTGGCAAATATTAGAATTAGTAAAAGTGCAAAACTAATATCCGCTAATAATAAGTATTTCGTTTCAACAAGAGTTCGTGGGACACCAGCGATCTTGAGAAGTAAAAGCATAATCCAACTCAACCACATTATTGACAAATACATCAAAAATTCAGATCTTTGATACTGTCGAAAATACGACAATGATTTTTTGGCAAATTTGAGTGCTTTAATACCCTCCTGTATTGCCCCATGTATATTTCCTCCTTCTACATATTGTTCAGTTTGTGAAATTTTCTTATCTAATTCTATCTCTCTCCAATCTATGTATTTGTCATCACCACAATTTGTTGCACGATTTGCCTTCACTTGATGCATTAGTTGCTTCAAGTTGTTGAGTAAAGAGCGACTTCTGTATTCAGGATTAGATGAAATTAAATACTGCGATGGTAGAACACCCTAAAAAGCCATATTCAAAAATATCATTTTACAATTTACTAATTTTTAACTGTGAAACACAGGTATAATGAGCGTTGACCTAATTATCTGTATACAGATAACCATTGTACAACGCGGTTCATAAATTGTGGCGATCCTCGTATAACGCGGCACTTCTTCAGTGCGATTTCGAAATACTGTGAGTATGTAATTTGAGTCTCACATAATGCTATTCTTATAACCCGACCTTTCTCTGGAACCTAAGTTCTGCGTTATACGAGGGTTACCTGTACATAAGCAATAAAATAAACAAGCAATAATAACAACCTCATTATTGACAGGGATTGGTATACCAACTAAAGATGATATCAGAGGAGTAATATCTACTTGCTCCACATCTTGACTAGAATTAATTCGATTTACTCCAGCTCCCCAGACTACTAATGGTGTTTCAGTTTCATCCATTGATCCACTACCATGTGATCCCCAATTTGTCATTCCATGATCAGAGGTAAACATATAGGCAGTGGTACCATGTCCAAAAATATTTTCAGTCTTTTCTACAACTTCCTCTATTCTCTTATCAACATAGTTCATTATGTTTATATATTCCCTGCATAAACATGAAATTTTCAGCTAATAAAATTATGATATGATGGAGTATGCTCTTAAAATTAAATATTTAAAGTCTTAATCAGTAACTTTAATGTACCTGGATTGGGGCTTTGCAGTATGTCCAGTTGTATCACAGCCAAGGAGATGAAGAAATAATATAATACCATTTTGGTCTTTTACTGTGTTAGCTTCTTTTTCCAGCCAATTTTCATACTTGTCAAACACCCATGAGTCTAAACGCCATATTTGTCCCTTTATAATATCAAAGTCTTCCCATTCATGAGGATAAGTTTCTCCATGTACATTTCTCTTATTACCTGAAGATAATAAAATAGAATTTAACACTAGAACTACCAAAAGCATCAAAATGACTTATCTTTCATTTTTAGGTAAATTATTCAAATATATCACAGCACATTCTTTGAGATTTGATATACTTTTATTTTATATACATAATGTAAGTAATTGAATCCATTAATTAACTTATGTGTAAGCATAACTGAGAATATATTCTGCATTTCTTGTAGTAAATACAAAAGTACATTAAAGTAAGAATAAATGATTATAATTTATATCATACCTTTTGTAAAAATTGGCACAATATCTGGGCTACCCCAGGCCCATGTTTGATGGCTTTGGTTAAAGATGGAATCAAAATCAACTGGATTTTCCTTCCACCCTTTAAAAATAGCACTAGGATCTTCATATAATCCTGCACAAATGGCTATAATACCTGGCCTTGATTCTGTGGGTATTCTGGTGTGTGATATACCCCAACTACCTTTGTGAGTCATAATCTGCCTGTAGTAAAAACATACTTTTGATGAGATAAATTAATGTCATTAGAAAGAAATCTCTTTCTTATTCTGTTAATATCTTCAAAACAAATTTTCTGTAATAATTACTTGAGATATTTTGGTGGTGCCTCATTAAAAGTCCTATACCTCAAACCATCTGCTACAAATAAGACCAATCTTTTTGCTGCTGCAGACTTGGGTGCCGGAACATTTGGTAGGCCTTGTATAATAGGTGAATGAAAATTGACATCAAGGACGCCCCATAATAAAATCAGATGCATCATTAATCCCCATATTCCAAATACATAATTGTTTCCAATTTTATGAATCTTTTGATTGTAGAAATTTTTCATCATCTCTACTATATTCATTGTTATATCCAATAAACCTTCCATAAAGATGTTCCCTGTCCTTCTCGAGACAGATAGAATGAGATTCAATACATTAATCATTGGAGAACACCTTTCATGTAATAGTTGTCCACATATTTTTGAACTGGTATAGTTTCATATTCTTACAGAATTCATAATTTGATAAGATATGCCTTATCACAATTCAAATAAGTTGTAAAGTTCTAAATACTTTCTATTTCTTGGATGTATGTTATTTTCTGGTAGACTATTGATAAAAGAAAGGAAAATGTGAAATAATATTAATACGTGTGAAGAGAAGTTACTGTACCTTGCACTCTATTGTAATTAAAGTAGCCTAATAATTAATGTTGATCGCCGCTTACATTATCGATGCGGGCTACTACATCGTTATCGGAAAGTAATTAGTAAATCTAAAACCTGTCGTGTCTCGATGTGATTGTGTTTTAATCTAATTCGTAGAAAGATACAATTCAAGTGCAAAAAATTCATCTGCTTGTTAACATGTTTTTGGTAATTCCAGATAACCGGCGTTCAAGTACAAGACGTTTCAAGTAAAACCGATATGAAATGCGTACACATACATTGGTAGGTAAGCGTTTGATAGCTTCATTGTATAAGTATATACACTTGTGTATAATGTACGAAGCACAACAAATGTAATTCCAAAATTATTTGCATAACTTATTTCTGAAATAAATTTGCCTGTCATACAATGCACGTATAAAAATTGTTACATTATCATAGATAAGTGTATTAACCAAGAAAAGGTTACGATGCATTCATTTAATTTTAAACCTTTGTTATTGTGAATCAAACTATTATTCTCTCGACAATAGCCCACTGCAAATGAATAAATTGCATATCTTCTACTATGTAATCAGTAAGGGAACGCAAAAATGCCCGCCAAGTTTTATTATATAGTCAGTTTGTGGGTAGAAGGGGAAACTGACTTTTAATACTCGTGCATGATCAGCGGGGGTATCATCACTACACGATTATTGCAGTGTTTATTATATTTGTTTTATAAATAAATAAATATTATATGACACACGTGTATATTCAACCATTTCTTAAACATTCGATAATAAAAACAGGAATTAAAAAACGGGAGTCCTACCGTCATGGCAGTATGGCCGTCTGCTATACTCTGAGGTAATTTCAGAGGTGAGGTAATGAATCTTAATTATTATGTGACATGAATGATTTGACAGTAACATATCAATTATTTGTAAAAGAAAACAATTCTCTGATACCTGAACTATTCATGAGTATGAATGTTACACAGGTCGTGCAGGGAAATATGCAATTAAACCGCCCCTAATCATTATGACACACCATGGACTCTACATTTCTTGCGTTACGCTTTCAGATTTCGGAGAAAATAAGGGATTTTTGTAAGATTGATTTAATACTACAAAAGCAAGATGGTGGTGGGTGTATTCCCCGCTCTCAAATTGGGAGTATTATTTGTTAAACAAATAAGTAAACCCTTAGCTAAGTTTCTTGTTAATCAGGCTAAGAATCATCCTGTGTTCAGAACTTACTTTATTATACCACCAGCCCAATGTAAGTACTTATTCCTTCTAGGAATAGTAATAGTCAACATTAGAATTTTATATGGTACACTTTATGATTTGTTTTGCTTGCATGTGTGATTAATATGTATATAATTACAGTTTATCATTGGGCAGAAGTGAAAGCCAAGATGTATATAATGAATCTTGGAAAACCCACTAAGGTAGCCAAATTAAATGAAGCTATGGCAATTGAATTAGGTGCAAACCTCATGGGTGAGATTATTATCTTTAGTGTAGCTGGTGGTTGTTTGACTTTGGAATATAATAGGCAACAAACCAAGGAAACTAAAAGGGAAGAAGCACGACTTCAACAGATTCAAACATTTAAAGATGATATTGAGAATTTAAATCGAATTACATCTCAACAAGAAGCTGAAATCTATTACCTGCAGAATGCTATTGATTCATTGGCCAAACATACAAAATACAATCTACCAGTTAGACAACCAGTAGACACAGTTAATGCAAATAAGAGATCGCTAGAAACAGAAGAACAGTCTGACACAAATTCTGCAATCAAGCTGGAAACAGATGACACACAGCAAGGGAAAAAATCATTAATAGAAGAAGCTATAGTATATTATAAAAATAATGTAAAAGATAGACTTAGTTAACTGGGATTTTGTACATGTATTTTTTGTTAAAAATGTTGTGATATATTAGCTGATAATAATAGATGCTCTTGCAGTGATATTGTTTTTATATATATGAAAAACTCATTTCATAAATGTGCATCACATTACAAGATACTGTATGTAATTAAGAGGCCGTATACAGTAAAGTCTTAAGTATTTATATTTTGGTTTAAAATGGATTTTATTTTGTCTCTACTTATTGAATTTCTGTAAGTTATTAAACTTGTGATCTTACAAAATTTTATGACATAATATAACCATGAACTACAATATGCTATACATCTGTTGAAATGCAGAAATATATAAACATCCAGTTTATAGAGATTACCATCCAGAATTCAGTTAAAATTTATTCCTTCTTTTAGCATTCTTTGTAGAATCTGTATTCTTGACTCTAGATTTGCTAGATTAATTTCTATAATAACAATATAGAACTTATATAATGCGTTTATTATATATTATATAATAAAACCTTTAAATGTAGTGCCAACTGTAATACTAACTTGAATCTTTTAAGTCAATTTGATGGTATGATTTTAAATTCCTACAAGGAGATCGTCGTGTTCTAAATGTTTCTATGGGGCTACCTATAATAGTGAAAAAAGATGTAATACAATATTTGATTCCATCTTTTCTGATGTTTTATATACCTGAAGAAACAATAGAGCCTTTGACACGACCAGAAGAAGAAGACGACCGACTTCTATTTCTCCTATTATACGACAATCGCGATTCTGCAGAAAGGGGCCGCCTATATCGTTTTAACGCAGGACTACTGTCTCCGGGTTTTCTACTAGCAGATGCAATGAGCTGCTTTACTCTCTGTTTCAGAGCTACATTTTCAGTTCGAAGCTTTTGAATTTGTGATTGAAATGATATTCGTTCTTTAGCTACTTTATTTTCCAATGTTTTTATTGATCCTAGCAAGTGTTTCAAACTGTTTCCTAGATGTAGAAAACCATTTAAAAACGATGCTAACTACCATGCAGATTTTATTTATTGCTACCTTGGTTTGAGAGTTTGAAGTTTTCTTGGACAAGCCTTTGATTCACTATTATTAGTTCTTGAATACGTTTCTGTAGATCTTTATTTATTCCTGAAGATTGTAATCTTTCAATGTCACTTTGTAATCTTCTAATAGTAGCTTGTAGTATTACAGGATCCGGTAAACCACAATACTCCAAAGCCAATGGATAATGGATTCTTAAAGAGGTTGTTACAATGGGAAATATATATCTTCATAGAAATGATTTTTGACATGGTAATTGTGAATTCTCTATTCTTGTTACATATACAAACAAAATGGGTCCACAAAGGTAAACATTATATGTATAATATGTAATTAAAATATCCTTTATTCAGGGACACGCTATACATACAAATTTCAGGCGCTTACATCCAGTTGCACTTACCTATCAAATTCCACTGTATATGTTAAAATAAGATATCGACGATTGCTTTTCGCATTACTTAAACCTGACCGAACACCGTCGAGTCTCCGAGCTCGTAATGACTCCAAATCTTCAAAAGTTAATAAATCCAAACTTATGGAGTCACTAGTCTGTAACGAATACTCCAACCTACAGAATCTAATATCATTTAATTTATATAAATCTGAATACAAAGATTACCTTTAAAAAACCAGACTGTAGCATCGCCACGAAAACGTCAAAATGTTTGTAATTTCCAGTCTTTTGTGTTAAATTTTCAATATCTTCATAGTCAAAGATATAGTTTAATTGATTTAAGTAATGGAATCTTAACCTCGTGTATTAACCTTTACGATATACTGAAATTACTAATAATATTCTAAATCAAGAAAAACGAACATGCAGCGTCGTAAGAAGATTGCCAATCCTCCGCAGTATATTTATCAGTAATAGTAAGCTCTAAACTCCGCTGAGATCCTTTAAAAGCAATGACTTTCATTTTGACGATATACTCTTTGCCTCCCTTGAATGTATAGCTTGTCATTAAAGATGGACCCATTTCACTCATAGTCACACAGTTTTATTCATAAACCACCACCAAGTGAATCATATGTTGAAATAGGCACATCTAATGACATTATTCTCCTCTGCAAGGATAGAAGAAAATCGTAACGAAACACTAGTGTGCTGCTATCGGAAGTTCGGGCGCAAGTACGGGTGACGTACGCGCAATAATCACAAATCACAACCAGTATATAGGTTCATACATACTTAGATTGATGTGTAGCTGTCAATGACATCATGACTGGATATTAAATCGAACAATTACAAACCCGAGAATTTATGGTCACATTACAAGCCAAGTACAACAATGTGGTCCTTTTTCTCGAGAGATCCTACCAAAGATTTTCCTTACGAGATTGGTGAACCCGTTCCTGGATTAGATGATAAAAGTATATGGACACTACATAGAGCCAAAAGAAAGGTATCATAACCTGCTACAAAAACTAATGTTTGAATCATTAATTACTACGATTAAATAATGCGTCATATACACCATTATAAGGATGTTTGATTTTTTTCTAAATTTCTTTTAAACGAACTTGCCTTTGCAATTTTCCTGGATATAAGATCTATGGAGACAATATTTATCACCATATTAATGTAAATATTGTATTGCAATAAGTTTAATGATGATACTGTACATTGGTTTCAAATAAAATCATGACTACTAGATCCTGGCTAGGTTTTGGTGTTTACATAATTTATTATATTTTGTCCCAGGGTTCTGCAGGTGGTGAAGATGTCTCTGTATTTGTTTTTGAGCCAAAAAATGGGGGAGAATATCTCTTAAACATTGCTCGCTCAGCAGTCAAAAGGCTCAAAACTCTCAGGCATCCAAGTATCCTGGCATATCTTGACAGTCTTGAAGTATAGTTTAATATTAAGATGTTACTGTTACTTTTGTATGTTTATTATATTTGTACATTATATATTATTGAATAATTGGTACAGACAGATAAGATGGTTTATTTGGCTACTGAAAGAGTAGAGCCCCTATGCAACCGTTTATCAAGGAAATCTGATATTGATGAGGGTCTCAAGAGAGAGTTGTACTTTTCTTGGGGAATATTCCAAATTACGGTACGTAGGAAAAGATTAACATATATTAACTTGTTAAATAGAGTTTGTAACACAAATAGTGATTGATGTGTTTTGATAACAGAGAGCACTGAATTTTTTAAATAACGATGGAAATTTAAGACACAGCAATGTGAATCTATGGACTGTGTTTGTTAATGAAGAAAGTGGAGAATGGAAACTAGGAGGAGTTGACTATATGACAGGAGTGGACACCGTTTACAACCCATTGCCTTCTACATTCCAAGCATATGTTCCACCAGAAGCTAAAGAAAATATGAAACCTGCGTCTAAATGGTAAACTATACTTTCATCACAGAGGAAATAGGAAATTTTCTACTTTTGGTGTGGAATTAAAGCAGAATCTATAATAAAAATGCTATTATTATTTGCATACAGTAACATTTTACAGGCAGTGTATTTGTGAGGCTGTAACATATTTCGTATATAAAAATTTTTTATATAAACATTTCTACTGTGATGCCACTTTCCTCTATGCATAAATATTTTGTTTTATTATTAATTCTATGAAACTGTCAAATAAATACAAACACAGCTCAGTTGACATGTGGGGACTTGGCTGCTTGATCTGGGAAGCATTTAATGGATCACTTACTAATGCCTCTCAGTTGAAAAACGTTGACAAGGTTTGTGTATAGTTACTAGTATTAATGTTTTCTGAACTAATCCAAACAGACTAATCAACTATACATCATATTTTGTAAGATTCCAAAACAATTAATTACGATATATCGGGAGATGACGAGCATTACTGCGGAAGGAAGGCCAAATCCCGCTGATGTGATAGCGCGGTGTCGCAGTAATGGAGGGTTCTTTAAAAATGACCTTGTGGATGCACTTCTCTTTTTGGAAGAAATTCAAATGAAAGAGAAAGGGGAGAAGGGCCGATTTTTTTCACAACTTGCTGGTCAGTTAGAGTCATTTCCGGAAGGTGTCGGCAGATATAAAATTTTACCACAGTTATTGGCTGCCTTCGAATTTGGCGATGCTGGAAGTGCAGTATTACCTCCTCTCTTACAGCTTGGGTGCCAATTACCCGATGCTGAGTACCAACGAAGAGTTGTACCATGTGTCATTAAATTATTTGCATCTAATGATAGAGCAACAAGGCTGCGTTTATTACAGCAGTTAGACAGATTTGTTAACCACCTACAACCAGCTACTGTTAATGAAGCTATTTTTCCACAGGTGAACTTGTTTATTGCTTCCAAAATATGCATTTAATTACAATGATATATGCGTGTAGTTTAATAATAATATTTCGTTTGTTTAGGTGGCAAGAGGGTTCTTAGATACAAATCCTGCTATTAGGGAACAAACAATAAAATCGGTTGTACACTTAGCACCTAAGTTAGATTACAATAATTTAAACGTTGAGACGTTAAGATATTTTGCCAAATTACAATCAAAGGATGAACATGGTGGTATTCGTACAAATACTACAGTTTGCCTAGGAAAAATTGCACAACATCTCCATCCACAAATTAGGCAAAAAGTAAAACGAAATAAAACTAATTTATGCGAAATATATTATGATACAATAATATTCTATCATTATAGGTATTAATTGGTGCATTTATCCGAGGTACGCGAGATTCATTTCCGCCAGCTAGAACAGCAAGTATTCTAGCATTAGCTGCAACACAACAGTACTTTTTACTGCAGGAAGTAGCAAATCGAATTTTACCAGCTTTATGTCCGCTGACAACGGATATTGACAAAGGAGTAAGGGATAATGCATTTCGAACTATCCGTGGATTTTTATCAAAACTTGAAAAAGTTTCAGATGACCCTGGTCTCCGTGAATCAATGGGTACATTTACGTTTATACCTATGGCATTCAAGTTTAATACCTGTACTGTATTGCAATATATTCTTGCAAGAAAAAAAATTATTTTACATACTTAAAAGATTGTTATCAAATTACAGAGGCTGACGTAAATACAGCAACACCTAGTCTAAGTAATGCTGCAGCAACATGGGCAGGATGGGCAGTCACAGCTGTTACTGCCAAATTTTATCGTAGCCAATCGGATACTCCAAAGTCATCAAATCCCCATAATGTATCAAGGATTCTGTTAAATAAACCTGCATCTCTAGGTTTAGCCCATTGAAATATTTTAATTCTAACGTGAAATTGATATTATTTATATTCTATAACAGAATTTTTATGATTACAGAGCAAGCTAGTAGTTCACAAAGTAGTGCAAGTACAACTGCTACTACAAGCAGTGCTACAAGTATGACTTCTCTTGATCACGATCATGACCATGATCCTCAGAATACCGGAAATACCAATTCGGATTGTGATTGGGATTGTTGGGATGCAGACAATTGGGGAGATATGGAACTACAGTCTTCCACAATTACTACTGTGACACATGGAACTAGTAATATATCACCATCATCGCATTCACCAAAACCTAGTGATCAATGGACAAGTCTTGAGGAAGAACCGGTTTGTCTTAATTATTATGCAATTTTTTGTTAGTCAGTGTTCAATTTAAACTGATCAATATGAATTTGAATGATTTTATAAAAATGCGGCTAATATGTAATTATCTGGTAGATTAGTAAATCGTTTCTTTTTTACATTATTCTAAAGGAAGAGGAAGCAGCACAAGGTGTGGAGGATAAAAATGAATTATCTGAGACAGCATGGCAAGACTCAGAATTTCAACCTCTTGAAGATGTACAACCTCCAGATCTGTCAGGTATGCTTGCATTATTAATGTGAATATATAATTATTTACCTTTGATCTTTCATCTGTTATTTTGCTTCATTTGTCAGAACTATCTGTGGGGAATACAAGCATGCTCAGTGGAAGCAATAAATTTGAGGAAGCTAAGAGAAAAAGAGAGGAACGGAAATTGGCTAGGCAACAGCAAATGGAGGCGAAACGGGCAGTAAAATTGCGAACTACCGCTGCAGCTAAGAAAATCTAAATCGGTTAATCAATCGCCATAATTCAATGACTATTTGTCTTATTGTAATTTTGGAAAATTAAATATCTCAAATAACAGGAAATTAGTATTTCTAATAACGATTGATATGTCTTCATACAAATATTCATTTTTAAACGTTTTTCGATAATATTTATTATATTATATATTCATAAAAAAATATTATACATGCTTACAGTAAAATTGCATCACTTATGCATTACTTTTATGACCTATGAATCGTAGAATACACTCCTACTACAATAGAGGTTTTTTACACTGTGCAGTAAGAATAACGGCACATTTAATATTAAGTCTGTCTGCATAGGACGATTTGACATTTGTTATTTATTTAAAAAAATACGAGTTTCATTATTAATCAATATTACATGATTACTCCTGATATCTTTGTGAATCTTTGCACGCAAACATGTAAACTTTTGTATCAGATACACACAATTTTGTTTCCTATCATAAATGCGATTGTTCTGTTGTATTTTCGTTGGGAAAACGCATATTGAGACAATTGGCATTATTTGCCTCCCTTTTGAAACTCAAACTTTCATAGAATGGTATAAGATGATCTTGGCATTCAAGTGATAACTTATAGCAGTGTAGATAACGTGCTAATTGCAATATAATTTTTACTATTAATTTTCCCAAATGCTTGCCCCGGTAATTATTGTTCACAACCACGTCCTGCAGGCTTCCCCTCTGGAATAAATGTTGAAAAATTTTCAAAATCATGTTATTAAAAATGATTTATAACAGTAATACAATTCAATTATACTTTTTGTATACAGCTATAATCTAGACCAAATATAAAATAAGACCTTTATTTGAAACAGATACGTTTTGGCAATTGTTTTTTGCCTTCTTCAGTCGTAAACAGTTTAGTAAAGAAGTCTTAAACTAACACCAAACAAGTAAATAAGTCTTAAACTAACACCTAAGACATAAGTACCTAGGACAAAACTCTTACATTCCTAGGACTTCTTTTACTAAACTGTTTACGACTGAAGAGTGCAAAAAACAATTGCCAAAACATATCTGTTTTAAATAAAGGTCTTATTTTATATTTGGTCTACGTTATAGCTGTAACCAAAAAGTATAATTGATATACAATTAGGACCAATTAACATTTATAGAAAAAGAATAGTAATACAATTCCTAATTAACTAAGTTTACTAAGAGTCAAATGAATATAAGAGGAAGATAAATTAAAAATGAATGTTCTTATAATAAACGCAATAGTGTATTTACTACAAACAACAGAACTACTTTTATTAGAAAAACTATTGAGGTTGTTAAGAAAGTAGGTCATTCTGGACATACCAGTGAACAATTATGAATAAATTTTTGTTCAGCTACTAATGTTGCACATGCTATCACCTTTCCAATATTTAAATCTTCAATAACAACAATGTAATATCCACCTGCATTCTTCATTGTTTGGAATCTGTCTGAACATCCATATTAAAATAATAAGATTCAAGTAATGGTACAGCTTAAAATATCACAGTCACATTATACCTACTTAGGAACTGTTCTCTGCTGATATTTCCAACTTCTGTTAATTGAGCGAGAAGCTGAAGAAATCCTAAGAAGTTCATAAAAACATCAAATACAATTCTCATATATTAAGTTGTCTTTATTTTATTGTTAAATGTATAGTATGGAATATGGTATTACCTCTATCATAATCACTAGATTTTAATGGTCTTATTAACAATCCATCTATACGTGCTATGGATAGCCGTTCTAATATATTTGGGTTGAATAGATCCATTTCTTCATCTCCACTAAGCTTTTTCTGTAGTTAAGAAGATATGTATTAGTAAAACAATGATCATGGGGTTAAAGACATTAAAACTGCAAGTCTGCATGTCATTTATTAAAGAATTATATAAGTAAATGATGATTTAATATTCATCTATCAATATCCTGATTTGAAATTATTTATTTCTATTGTAAACTAACACGAAGGTATTTGGCAGCACATTTGTGAAATTTGATACATCTGCTAGTATCTCTTTTCCATTCACCTAATTCAATGTTATATTAGAAATGCTAAGTAATAAATAAATAAGTGACATTTCAAGTTCATACATCATTCACAGAAAACTGAATAAAATTACGCCAGAAAATGTTTGAATATCACAATATACAACCTGTGTGTTGCTCATGATAATTCCACGTATAAGTTGAGTTAACTCTCGTACTATAGCAATTGATTTTTTAAGTTCGACAACCGTTAGGAATTCGATGCACAAAACAATCTACACGAAATACCGAGAAGGTCCTTCGTGGCATAAGGTGACACTTTCACACGATTGCCTCGGGCTATCTTGATATTTTTTATGTTTCTCTCAAGGATTTCTACGATAAGCTGCCATTGAAAATCCCTTCCTTTCCCTGCTCAAGTGGAATATCCTCGAGGCATTAGCTATATAATCCGGGCGGTTTCTTAAGCGATTGTTTCGTTGAAAAATATAATCTGTTTGCTTAAGCGATGATGACACGATCAGATAAACAATGAGAATTATTGATACTTAACCATCGCAGTTTTAATGTAATACAAAATCTATAGTGTTTATGATATTTTACGTAATGACATTGATTATTTTTAACACTATTTTCTATGAAATTAACAAAACCAATTCGTTCCTGTCATTAAACTTGAATGAAAAGAAATCATATTCTTCTACTCGTGTTTGCCGCGTGTTTTTCGGTACACTATCGATCGTATAAAGATTTGAATAGTATTTTTGAAATCGAAATCGGGATCTTTTTACAAACATTCGACTATCGAAGTCGATTTTGTATTTAATAAGAGCATGTTACTGCGAATTAACAGACATATCAACTTATAATTCTTTATAATAAAAAAGAAACGTTTAAAACCCGATCTTTATACCAAATAGCACTAATGGTATAGACTCTACTTCGATCATGTTACAATTATTCGAAAATAACAATTCTATAAAAAAATACATCAAATATTAAAAATTGATATTGATATTGATATTGACCCGCCTACGCAAAACGCAACATATTTAAAAATATATATCTAGTACTTTTTGATAAAGTGCTGGACAAAGTATGGTCCAATAATTTTGCGAGCGATGGTAAGTTGAATGATAGACGAGATATAAACAGCCCAAGCACTAAATGGGCTTTCATGCTTTCACTAAAAAATTACCGACGCGGTAAAATTCACCACAGACCAGGTATAAGTAGACCAAGCACTAAATGGGCTTTCGTGATTCCACTCAAAAAATACCGACGCGGTAATATTCACCGCAACAAGAAGTGCCCTTTGTGGAAATAAGTAAAAAGCTGCAAACTATGCGCACTTAACAGTTTCTGCAATAAATACAGATAATAGTTAAAAAATCGTCAAAATTTCAAAAACGCCAATTTTGCTTCTAAATGGTCCGAATCGATGGTAGATGATCGCTAAATATGTTCTAGAACGATTTCGCGTCGAAACAAGTGTAATAGATATTTTTTTCGGTCAAAAAATAGGTCGACCCAAAATCGCAAAATTGGTAAAAAGTTAAAAGTCATCAATTTTGTTCCTAAATGGTCCAAATTGATGGTACATTGTAGATTAATATTAAATTTAATCCGCTCACAATAACGAATCCACAATTTACCAATCTTATGGATTGGTTATTTTACATTTATAAATCAAATGTTCATTCCACTTAGAAGTGTAAAATAACCGGCAGCCGATTAGCTCGCAATTATTTATGGTGTAATAAGATCGACAACTAAATTATAATGCTGGTACTTGCTCCGTAAAGGAATACGAAATAATGAGCTTCAAATACTATAATTTTACCTAAATTTGATACTGTAAAACAATGCCTTAAAATAATTTTCGTGTCATTATTACACGACAAATAATGCCAATTGCCCAGGTCTCACGATGCGGAGATTGCTGCTTTGAGACCCGCCCTATACGGAGGGCGGGAGGTAGAATCCTTACCTCATAACCATTTCAACAAAATTTTAACTCTAATTTATATTCAGCATACAAAAGTATATGCTGAACTGAACAAAATTCCCGGTTTACGCCAATGCATACCGTCTAATATAGTGCTGTGCACGAGTTATAAAAAGGTACTTGATTCGACCTACCCGAGACAAAGTTATTGCACTTAATTCTACCAGAATGCATTCTATTTAAGGACCATCCTCCCTTATCAGTATTTAATAATAATGATATCATCCGTTTTTCCTTAGCAAGTATTATATACAGGTAGCCCTCCTCTAACACGGTATCCTACAACACGGTTTCGCTATAACACGATTCGTAAATTGCGGGAAACCTCCTACAACACGGTATCCTACAACACGTTTTCGCTATAACGCGATGAGAAAACTGCAAATCCTTTGTACATACAACACTGTATGTACTTATACAGCCGCGGCGAGGCTTGCTGTCCTAAAGATACATCGTGGAAGCATGGAAGAAATTTTCCATCAAGCACTGCATCGATATCATATCTTTGTCACTGAATGAAATAAAAACATCAACATTAAATGCGTGTTGGAAGAAGATATGGCCCTCTGCAATTGAAACGGAAAACATACGTGAAACATTAGAAAATGAAATTGGTGCGATATTAGAAGTCGCTAAATCAATCGGAGGCGAAGGTTTTGTGGATATGGCTTCCAAAGACATTGAAGATTTATTAGTGGAAGAAGAAGTTGACGAAGCGGAATTAATCGAAATGGCATCCCTAGATGCAAATCAAATCGATTTTGAGGACGCTAGCTCTGACGAAGATTGTGCAGTCAAGAATTTAACATTAAAAAAATTACAAGAAGGCCTATGCTTAGCGGAAAATCTGGAATCATTTTTCTTGAATGAAGACCCTTCGACGGAAAGAAGTCGAAAATTCAAAAGGGAGCTGCAAAACTGTTTAGCTCCATACCGGGAAATTTACAATGATCTAATAAGAACCAGCAAGCAAAGTTCCATTACAGATTTTTTTTAAGAGGGGAAAACATACAAAAACTTTAAATAACGAAAAAAGTTCAGAAAGTGAAGGCGATGTCGTTCCACCGAAAAAACGTTCTCGCTTGATTATACTGAGCAGTGAATACGATTAAATTTATTAAATTATGGTTGCGTTAGATTAAAATATTTTTTTTATACTTTGTGTTGTACATACATTTATATTTTTAATAAAAATTACGTTGTTTATGTCGAATTAAGAAAAATATTTGTTTTTAATAAGTTTTTGGAACGTAACCCCCCTTTTTGCACTAGCTCTGGGTCTCATGTAACACGGTTTCACACAACACGGCATATTCTAGGAACCTATCTACCGTGTTGTAGGAGGGTTACCTGTACTTATAATTGCACTTATATGTTTAAAACTGTCATGTATTGAAATTGTGACCACTATTTCTTTCGATTGATTGATCGATCATTAGGTATACCATGTTTTATTAGATATTAGGTTTAGCGTTTTGTTGCACTATGTATTTATGTCTTGTTCGCATGCGCATTTTTCATATTGGGTTCCACTCCAATCTCGCAACCCTGGTCATATATTCAGTCTATCTTGTCCTTATCTTTCATTCAAACTCAATTAATCTGATAATTCAACTGCACTCTTCGACGATCATACATAATTACTAATTTAACACTTTCATACTCATAACTCTTCCCATTTTGTCCGCGATAATTTTTATATTAATAGAACTTACTCTTTAACGAGTGGACTGCTAAAACGCCAAGAAACTTTTTATATTAACTTCAGTTCAATTAGGAACTCTGTTCCATTGTGCATTCATTATTCTACGCAGATTTTATATTTCATACTTAACCCATAACTTGAATTTAAAACCTAAACTTGATCCGTTCTTCGGAAATTTCGCACTCAGATTAGATGAAGATCTGAAACAGCTCAAAAATTAAGCACACAGGAAATAGTAAACAATATGAACAAAATGATGAAACAATATGAAAATTGTCTCGTCGGTCGTTCCAAACACTACAAACGTCATCCCGGACGATTACGAAACGAAATTTGAAACCAAAATTCGATGAACTTATAAATACATTAATACATTAGCATATTGGCCAAGATATATTAAGGTATTAACAGTTCCCAGGTGACGGATATCACCTATTACGAAAACGCCTCGGCGTACTAACCGAAGGTGAATCCTCTGCCCTGTCCTTACATACTTAAAAACAAATCTTCACCATGCACACAAAGCTGCAGAAGGTATGCTACCTGCCTACCTAACGCTATATTTAAAAGTGGCAAAAAAGCAACTCAATCACACCAACACACCTCACTCCACATTTCTCATTCATGAGCCCTGGATGCAAAACCTGCTCTAGGTAGAAGGTATCACCAGGTCCAAAATTTACACTTATCAAACTCATTTAATATCAATAAAAATCAATAAAAATGTGTGTGTATCATTACTGCGAGAACAGTTTTACATACTTGATGAAAGCACGGAAAGTGCAAAATACAGAAAATTTCATTATAAACCATCAGTAATAAGATGTTTCAGCAATCTTATACAACGAAAATCAACCTTTTACAAACGCTTGGCTTTTTTACATACCGTAATTTTGACGGTTATATCAGTTTTCATTAAGCTAGCTTAACTCTTCAGAACCCTTTTTCACGCTACTTTATATTTCATTTCATTTCCATTATCAAAATTAAGTTCATTAATAATATGAATATATATCATATATATATGTGGAATTAATTACACTTTCTCTCTCATCAATATATAATCTTCGTATCATTATTATTTAGTAAGGAACATAATATATTTGAACCACATCGTTGATAACAAAGGGTTTATCCGGTTCAGGGGGTCAAAAGTGCCCCTAAACCAAATTCGACTTGTGACAGGTCATTCGATAGCTTATGAAAAAAGAATAATCTGTGCCACGTTTCAACTTTGTATCTCGACGGGGGGGGGGAAGCTATCGAATGACCCGTCGCAAGTCGAATTTGGTTTAGGGGCACTTTTGACCCCCTTAACCGGCTATACCCTTTATGTAATGGTACACCATAAAATTCACAAACACATTAGGTATATCCATTCTTATTGTTAGCAACGCACACTCTGCATCTTCTATGAGGATACTTTTTTTGCCACATGTAACGTTTGGACGAAGTTTAAGTTTTTTAAAATCCATTCTCATGGATTGGTGCCCGTTTTGTCCTCTCTATGTTGGTCAAAGGATCTTCTTTCATTATGGTTAAATTTTGAATTTTTCCTTCTTTTTCAAGTTCTATCGCAATATTGAGTAAAAAATATTTATATCTGGCCGAAATGTACCTAAATTCATATGTTATGTTTATATCGAAAGAGTGCAAAACGAAATGGGAAAATCTCCCCGCTTTATCGTATAGCGACATATTCCTAAACAGGGAGATCTGCCCGATCGATCGGCAAAGCCAGATAATAAAGAAAATTTAAGGATAATAAGTATGAGTCGAGTGTTTTTTCGTAGTATAGTTTTGCTATTAGTAAGTTGTTTTACCTTAGAAATATCTTATTGTAGAACAAATCCTCAGACTGTTTGATTCAAGTTACATATTAATTTTGGTGTAATGAAAAGTCTATTTTTTACAAGTGCAAACAATGTTCAGATATTTTATTACCATCTGCGATATCGTCAAGTTGTTTGTCTGTTCGATTGGTAATTGCATGGAACGTTATTTTAGAAGTTTTCGGTCTAGAGGTCTCTCTTAGGATACATGATGAACAATTATTCGAAACCTGGCAATGTTGGCATACAATAAGGTACTTTTTTAGGTCAGTGTGTAAAACAGCTGTGTTTATCTAGCTCCGTCTTTGCCCTTGATACATTATGCTTTTACTTACTTCCTAAAATTTTGACCCGTTATTGACAGTAATAACATTCTTAAAAAATGGCGTAGAATATTAATAGTATAAATAAATACTTTTCTTTTCGATTATACAAAGTTGCAAATATTTTCAAATAGCATCCATGCCGCTTATGTTTCAACTGTAATTGTAGAAGTAATAGTTACCACCAATTGTCAATCTGCTTCTTAAGACTGGCAAGGTCGATTACCCTTACAGATATGCGATTACGAAACACCACCATAGCCTTTAAAGAGAAAATGATAATGTACAAAAAAGGGGTATTTAAACAATAAAGTGTTTCTGCAGGCTTTCTAGATGGCAGCATGTTTCGTCGCAGGAGCTATTACGAAAAGTATTCCTCATCTACCTCTTCAGTACATACCAACAAAGTAGCAGCATATATGTATATTAAGCAAAACTATTCATGGGTTAATGGTTCTTCGGTGCAATGTTCGAAACTACTTTTGACTGAATGTATACTTTTGATGTGTGTACTTATAGAAACACACATACGAACGCATACATATGCGAGGTTCGTGAAAACTTGGGCCTCTTGCAAAAGGTTCATGTGTGACAACTCAGTTGTGCATTTCATGTATTCTCTGACAGATAGAGGTGTGTAAGTATTAAATACCAACTACTATTGCAGCTGATTCCCATCAACGACTACTACCTTGAGAGAATTTTTAAATCATTGCTTTTCGAGAGACAATCATGGGTCATAAACATCGCGGGGGTAGGGATAGAAGTATTTTGCGCAATGTCCTATAGACTGAGTTGAATGTTGTGAAAGGTTCTACTATAGATTCTGGTAAAATTCTGATACCGAGTTGAGTTACATGCTATATTAAGGTCAACAGATATATCAGGAATACACGCGGTAGCACCTTGCTTGTTCTTATTTGCCATTCCGCATTCGCTTTCCGTGAATTTGAAGTTGTATAATTTTCCGTTATATTTCATTAAAAGTAACCATTTTATATCAATTATCATAGAATTATGTAATCATTCTCAGATACTTGTATCGATTTCAATTGATATAGGAGTTTGAAGATTGATATAAATGGAAAACTTGCATTGTCAAGAAACACGGAAAACATTGTACTAATCACATTTTTATAGTCCGCCCTATTCAAGATCTCATCATAATCTTGCAATTCTTACGAAGCTCATATGGGAATTCGTACGAGTATATGATCTTAATAAAGGCTTATCATTATATTCAAATAACGTCCGATAAATCATCGTACGAAAAGAAAATATTTCCAGCAAGATCATTAAAGCTATCGTGTAGATATTGATTTCGTAATTTGTGTATTAACGCAGTTGATTACTTTGTTTCATTGTCATTAAATTAGTTGGTTGTTACTTTTATGAATGTAACCAAAAGCATATTCATGCAGATTCTTGGTGGATCATTAATATTTCCGGAAGGCAGAACAATGCACAAGTATAATATGTATTTAAACAATCTTTGGTTGTACCTATTCAGTACATATCCACGTAATACAGTAGATTGAAATAATTGAATATGAAACAATTCAATATCCTAAAGAATTTATTTCACCATAAATAATCTGTTCTGAAAATTTTTATTTTATGTTGATGTATGAAATCTAACAATTGAACAATTAATCGGACACGTAATACGCGTATTAATTGTATGACTTAACGCGACAGAATAACGAGCGTTGTAAGCTCGCGGATGATCCTTCCAAATTGAATTACGCGTTAAAGTATATATACATACATATATCATATTTGGGGTCTAGGAACAATTAAAATTACGTAAGGTTAAATTAAGTTAGTGAGTTACAAGCGGTAGACACGAAAGTGTTTGGGCTTGAAGATTTCGTTGCAATTGGAAAGGAAGACGCGATCCTTTCGGTAGAACGTGATAGTCGGTGGCTATTATCATTAATCTCTTCGGTACAATCGTCGACTGTAGTCGACAGCCACCAAATGCATACATTGTACGATCGTGCGTCGCCTTTAGTCGACTGTTTTTGCTCGTTGCAATCGTCGACTTTAACCAACAATCACCAAACGCATACATAAAGTCGTGCGTCGATTTTAGTCGACAATTTATGTTTATTTATTTAGTCATTTTGAGCACTTCATTGTACATTAGAAGACACGTGTTTTACGAAAATATTTCGTGAGCTACATACGTTGCTCTCGGACAGCAAATAGCAGTACGCGGTGCACATCCGCTGTACCGAAGAGGTTAAGAACAAGACTGCGACGAGCCATGGCTCTTCGCTTGCAGGGGAATCGAGTATATAGAATGCATTTACATGAGAGAGCTTGCTTGACGGAAAGTAGGTTTAAAACAAAGATAGCGCGTAGAAGACGCGCATTTATATCCAATTCAGTCCCTGGAGTAGGTACTATACTACGCAGAATTGTATCGTGCGAGCAGACCTGATGATGTCTCCCGGATTTTATTAAACCGACACGGACATTTCGTCTATTTTTGCGCCCATTATTTTTCAACCTTCTCGCATACCACGCGCTACCTATCGTACGGGAAGGAAGTATTCACGATTAATTATATTCAATCCCCAATTTTTACTCTGCACGTATACATACCAATAAAGCGTACTATTAATCTTAATTATATTAAGAGGGGAATAAGAAACATTACTTTAGATGGTATCAGTAATAAATATGAAAATATTCTGATATAACGTAATGCTATAAAAGATATGTTTAAATGGAATATATTTAGACGATTCAAGATACAGATCTTGAAGTTCCTACAGATAGGAAGTGTAGATGGTCTTGACTAAAGACTCAAGACTCTTTAGCAACCAAACTCTAATCAATAAAGGCAAGTTGTCGTAGGTGTTTCGATTCCCTCGAAAAACTTTCAGGTTTATCAGTATAATTGGCTTGCTGCTTATGCAAAATAAATGTGAGAGAGTAGATTGCAATATTAATTCTAAAGTACACCGTTCGGAACTATATAAATCTTACACATGATTACCTGAGAAAACGACCGTGAAAGTATAGTCCTCTCAGCTTACAACTGATATGCAATCTCAATGTTACATTTGTTTTAATGGAATACACTTTCACGATACCATGAAAAATAAATTTATGAAAGTGATTTTGAGACAATTGATGTCTTAAAAAATTACTTATAGACAGGCAACTAGTTGAGCAATAAAATTCCAATGTGACATTCAATGGTGTATAAAATATAAAAAACGTGGCAATATGTTATTCCTCCGTAATTAACGTGCACAAAACGAACCAAAAAAATGCGCATTTGAAGAAAAATGACTCGGAAGGTGGTACAAGAGTCCCCTACATAGAAAACGTATTTATAGTTGAGTTTGTCACGTACTATATTGCTCCCATCTCGGATAGGTGGTATACACTTTAGTACATGAAATACTGACATGTAATCACTATAATTCTTTCCCTATTATTGTATAAATCAGTCAGTAAATACGCGAACTTAATGTACCGCATCCCATCGCGATATCGATTCGCTTCTCATTGAAAACAATTAATCGGAACGTTAACAGGATGCCTTATAATGGAAAACCTGTTAGCGATGTGTAAAATCTTTTCGTTCGATTCAATTGTACATTTAATTATTTATTTGTCCTGTTAGATTAGAAATTAATGTAGCAAGTCTCTAGTGATCATGAACTGTAAGTATAAAAACTGATTATATTTAAGTATATATTATATAAGGCAAATAACACCATTTTGCAAGCCTTTATCTGTGAAGGGTTCAATTTCGATATAAAAAATGCGAGTCGCTTAGCTAAAATATTTAGTAATTTCTTTAACACTGGTAAAACACATTTATAAATTACGTAAAAGTGCTCACTTTAATGTAGACGCAGCAAGGAAACAACCGGCAGCTATCTTGATAATTGCAAAAATTTGAGTAGATTACCGATAATATTTATTTCGTTTTACGAAATATTCATTTTCTTTTATTTTTAGTAGGAAGATAAGCTGAAAATAGGAACACGGCGAATGAAATTTCTATTAGACGCGATATCGGAAAGAAGGGATTTCTAACATCGTAAAAAGTATTGCGATATTGTGTGTATATCTTATTTGCGTTTATTTGAAGCACGAGGTATCGTACATTAATTATCTCGTAAATATAAGCCCGATTGAATTATGGAGCGAGCGAGGGAAGGGAGAATCGCTTATAAACATTCCTTTATTTTTGTCCTCGGAACGTAAAAGTTGGACACTTGGAATTCCATATCAGGAAACGCAGAAGTCCAATTGTCATTTGGAACTACTAATTAAGTGGAAAATATTATGTATGTTCTATATCTCCTGATTCTTTCACAAGAACTTGGGTTATTCTAAAAATACATAATTAATTTAATGAAACGTATTGCCATTTATAGAATGGCGTCAAAGCTCTATTCGAGTGTGTACTTTTGAAAAGATGGCGCGCATTTACATTCTTTACGAAAATGAAATTTCATTTATAATATTTGATTTGGTGTGTAAATATTTATTCCTTTGAAAGGTTAAAAGCTCGTTATTTTGAATTACACGGGGACGACGATCATGCATAATTGGATTAGGAATATCTTGTGCAAATAAGAATACTAAATATGCGTAGTTTTGCACTTGCTACATTTTATTCAGCTATCATCACTAATAATACCATCATACAGCCTGGAACAGTGTTATATTAAGTACAATTAACGGCTTACAAAATAGCGAGATGTTGAAAATAGGCTTTTCGTGTTATTACTTCAACTTTTTTACAAAAGATAATGTTGCATTTCCCTTCATTTATATAATTATGAAACTAATGATAACATTAAAGTGACTACAATTACGGAGTTATATCGCAAATTCTTAGACGATTTCTTTCAACTGTCTATCTCTTGAGATACCGTTTATTTAGGCAGGTTATAATTTTATATTAAGTTGCAAGCAAAATCTGTTGGAACAATGGCACAAGAAAATTTAATAACACCTTTCTCGTCGTAACTTAAATATGTAATTAGTAAACGCAAATGTAGAGGTACGAATCGTAAGCAGCTTATTATAGCTTTTCGCAAACTCGTAATACTCGATTTTTCGCGTGCAACGCGCGGAACGGGTGTCCTACTGAATACCAACATTATGGGAAGTTTTGCGATTTCCACTAATGAAAAAGTTATTTTGCTTTTCATTGCCGTGAAAACGGGGAGTATGTTTTGCGAAATTAAGGTGCAGAAGAATATTTTAAAAATTTGATATTTTAACTAGAAAAATTGCACAGAGCTATGCCATGGTGTTGTCATCTTTGTAAGTACACATCTGTGTCGCATTGTTTCGGGGACAGTGAAATGTATATGCACGCGTAAGGAAATGAAAACAAAATCCGGATGCAGTTATCCGATGACAAAGTATGAAATTGAGTCTGTATAATAAGCCATAATGCAATTACATGCAACTACGAGTAAAGTAGGTCGACATGTATATATCGCGCTCGAAACACAGCACTTCGATTTAGCAAATGGCATAGCTACAATGCATCTGCCCGTTTTCCTTACGATTTACTTCTCTTTTGAAGTCCTCTCTATTTTTCTTATCTGTTATAACCTCCGTTCACTGTCAGAAAATCCCATATTTTCTTATTGAAACATCCAATTTTTAAATTCAACAAGTAGTCTGTTTCAAATTAACAACTGAGTCCGAATTTATTCCTCAGATTTAATGTCGATATGCTTTAATACTGAATCGTAGTCAGCATTCCAAAGTTATATAAATTATTATTGCAATTTATAGTGTCTACTTCAGTGATTAGGGGTTAACGATCATATAAACTTGTTCGAGTTACGTATCGTAAGAACAAATACAAAATCCCCGTCCGTATGTACCTGTAGAATGGAAAAAAATATGTCTGTATACAAGTACAGATGTAACCTGACGAACACAGTTGCACGTTTCGTATGAAACCGGGAGAAACATTATATCTAATTAAATACCAGTAGCTCCATGAAAAGACAGGCACTTTCTACTTACAATTTACAAGCCAAGTCTACTCAACACGATATGACCAGTGTCAGAATAAAAGGTTTCCTATTTAATGCATTTATTTGGCCGGCAGAAATGTGTATAAAATACATCCTCATTACGCATCTTACATATGGAGTATATTATATGTTACGAATATACCAAAGAAACTATCTTTGGATAAAAGTGCATTTTCTCTCGCTAATACAGACGCGATTTGCACGTTACGTCAATTATATTATGCTTTGGAGCAAGAAGACTCTATTAATAAATACTCCATTACAATTATCATCGATTTCAGACAAGCATTCTTAATGATTCCAAATTTAGTACAAACGTGTCATATATTCGATGGAGAACAACCAGTAGCATAATCCATCGAAATCGTAACGATACAATGATAACATGTGCATTCACAATAGCAGTAGGGCATCCTAGGTTTTCTATTTGATAGTCCATTCTTTGTGATATACATAAAATTAACGGTGCAAGGGTGCAATGTGCAAGAAAGAGAAGAAGCCACAGTTTCTCAGGGAACATAAGAGTAGCTGGAGGATGAGGATCGTTTTGGTGGGGAGAGAATATATATTCCCCACTCCTTTGGATTTGTATTCTTTCGGCCCTCTCTCTTTTTTCTCTTCGGTTGGTTGCTCTCTCTCTCTCTCACTCTCTCTTATACGGGCAAACGGATTGTCTCTCTTTCCCTCGTTTATCTCTATTTTTCTGTCCTCTCTTTCTCTCTCCAACGAGCCCCACAAAACGTTAGCACGTCGCGGCGCTCTGCTATCGCACGGAATCACGGACAAATCAAACATGGCGATTCAGTCGCTGTTTACCGTGAAAGCGTACGGATCGTAGAGCAGAAGCAGAAGGTTGTGGCGGACAAGATAGTGTTTTTAGTGGTGATGTGTGCTTGTGCCAGCACAAATCGCTGGTTTTTCGTAAATATTTCGAATATGGAGGAGCATGTGGTTCAAAGAATGAGCGAGAAAGTCGCGAACGGCAATGATGGAGTACGTGACGTGAAGGGCGTAAAAGCGGAGCCGACGCCTGCGGCGTCATCGCTATCAGCTCCTTCGAAGCTAGCAGCGCGCCCTAGCGGCGAGAAGGGCGGCAAAAACGACTACCTCAGCGGCAAGACCGTAAGAAATATTTCAATTTTTAATAGATCATGTTAAACATATAATAACGCATATCAATGACAATCCCATACGATTATCGAGTGAATCGATTGAGAAATTTATGGATTCAAACATTCATATCGATTTATATGCCTGCCCGATGATCAATCACATTATTTTAAATAGTTGCTATTAAATTTTACAATTGGCTTGGTACATATGGAAAGAGATAAATGAAAACATTGAATTATGGTATTAAGGTGATTACTATTGTAATTATTGACCTTAAGAAAAATGCGCACAGTTTTGCGTTTTTTTTATTGCACAATGTTTATTCATTTAACATCATATCAAAGTTTTGATGAGCATCTCGTGAAATGAATGATGATTTATATAATAACATGATAATTTTCATTTCAGTGCCCTAAATCAATTGCCATAAATAATGGCAAATTTGAAAGCGGTAGTGGTAGTGGAGATCAGGATGGTGGTCAGAATGAAGATGGCATAGATATAGCAGCTAAGAAGAGAAAGACTCGTAGAGGTAAACCTAAACATAGAAAGTTAAAGCCATATTCGAAACAGCAATTATCTTATCAACAACAGCTGCGATATATATCTAGAGGAAGGCTAGCAAAGACTGGCAGGCAACCACCAGCACCATACAATACCACCCAATTTCTTATGGACGATCACAGTGATCTTCCAGATTTGGAGCAAAAGCTCTCCAAAGCAGCTTCTTCTGCAATACCTGCCACTTTTCAAAAACCACCAGCCCCAGCTCGTACTAGAGATTCTAGTTTTAGCGTGGATTCAGATGAAGATTATTTCTATTCCTCTCCAGAGGACGAGGAAGATTTCTTAACAAAAGAGTTTTCGACTGCATATGAAGATCTTCATGCAGAGAGATTGAGTACATTAAGTAAATCAGAATTAATACAGGAGTATATACAGTTAGAGGCCAAAGTAGATTTACTGACAAAACGATTAAGAGCCAAAAACATTCATCAAATGGAGGATCGAGATTTGGAAAGCAACAATGGTAGTAGTATCATGGATTCAGAATCTGCAAAAAAGTTAAAAGTTTGTCAGCAAAGGATTGATGATTTAGTTCAACAAAATGAACAGCTCAGACGAGAGAATGAATCTTTAAGAGCACAAAGGCATGGTAGTCCCGTTTCTAGCGTTGATAGCGAGAGCGACAGTGATAGTACAAGTAACGGAAATAGGAGGTGTGACTGTTCTTTTTCAAGTTCTGAATCTTCACCAGATACGGGTTATACGTCTAGGGTTGACAACGTTCAGAGAAAAGACATTTCTGTGTCTAGTACCGACAGTAAAAGCGATAGCGGCGATACTAGTTAAATCAGAAGTTCTAAGGTATCTACAACATCTATTAATCTCACAAATGGTCATTCTACTATGAGAAATTGATGGCCTCCCGTCATGTGTTTCTATGACAGCTGTTTTTATATTGAAAGTCTACTAGATGGGATTGGAGCATTAACATATGAATCAGGCTAAATGTAACGTTGCTTCTGCATATTTGCTTTAATCCTACCGATTTTAATATGCAAGACTGGTTTCGATAAAACTCTGTTGCGTCTGATAATAGTAAATGATTCTCTTCCAGATACAGAATAATGTAACCATTAGAATATCCTTTAACATGCTCTTACAAGTCACACCCTTCCTTATGTCCCTTAAGACAGTTTTCGTGTATGCAACTCAAACGTGTATTGATATAAGAAATATATACACAATTAATCTTATGGAAGAGCAAATCTTGTATTGGTACATGCTATTTTGTTATTCGCTTAAGAAAGTCTAAAAAACGTCCGACAAATGCTCTAATGTAATTGCAATGTGCGGTAAACTTTTCCGTCTACTTGTTTCGTTTAATGTCCTGTCGCAACGCCGTCGATTTAGTAATTGCACCCTCGTATTTCTATCTTTCTGTTTATGTACTGCCAATTAGAAAACAGAACATGCTGATTATACAAATCCGAGGTCAACAGACCATCAACTAACAAGAACCTGTCAGATTTCGCGCACGGGTAAGATGTGCGATACGATTTAGTAATTACAATGAAAAGAAAACAAAGTATTATACTGTAGATATAATGCTGATATTGTGATGATTTATATCGTAAGAATTTCAACATCTTTGTACAATTGTATAGAATTTAGAAAATAAGATTAGATGTTAGTTTATGGTCTGAATGTACAATGTATTAAAGTATTTCACAATTTAAATTTTTAATAAATCTTAAGTTTTGCGTCCTGTTTTATCTGATATAAAAGAATTGTTATCCTAATGTATTATTATCCGAAAGAAAAAAATATGCATTTGCGAAAAGTGAATCAGAATTTTTAACAGGTTTTTACTACTCTTGGTCAAAGTCGATTGAAAATTATTAATCGTGATAGATAGTTTTATTATAAATTGTTTTTGCTCAGACAAGAAGAATTTAATTGCACATTAGTCGCCGTAGGATCACGGTAATACCAAAAAGATGGCTGCCACCGCATTTCCGGTACCCTTTATCGACATCTAAACTATAAGTCAGAATCTAATTTAATATTAAAAAGCGCATCACTAAAGATCAAACCTAGGCTCTCAATGTGTTAAATTCTGCTGAAAAGAATATTTTGTTGATTGTATAAAACGTGTTAGTACTATAATATTGCAGTATCAAATTAAATGTATGTTTTAAACAATTACGCATAATAAGCAGGAATGATTATCACAGAAATCCTGATTTATTTTTATTTCGAGTCCTGCTAGTGAACATTTTAAAGATTAAGAGAAATATTTTATGCAGTTTCAGTTTCATGGACCTGCATTGCCGTATACATAATTTAGTGTTACAAGTCAATTTTGAACAAAAATAGTACAGAATTGTTAGGCAAACTTCTCATAACACATTCTATTTCTTAAATCTTGACATGAAAATTAACATTCTTGATTCACTTAATGCATTTCAGATAAATCAGGGGTGAAACTGACGGCTTTACAAATCGCAGAAAATACGAAAGATTGTAATATATGACAATGTTTTATACATAAAATTATTCAGAACCTAACAAATCCATATCAATTCAATTTTTATACAAAATTATGTAGACTGTATGAAAAATTGAATTGGTTTACATTATATGCGTAAAGGGTTAAAAATGATTTTCCCTTCTCTTAGTGAACGTGAACATTGCTTCAGTTGACCGCGAATGCTTGCTAACTTCGTGGCGCGTGAAATTGAAAAACACGCAAGGCCAAAGCTCGGTGTCGAACTTATGCCTGTACGAAATTAAGAGATATACAGGGGATCGAAAGAGAGTAAAATATTATGAAAGCAATGTCTCACCATTATGTCGTTACGGCACACAAGCCCACGGCTGTCACGGCCTGTGTGACAGGTGAGTAAGACCTGTTCCCCGAAATTAAAAAGATTCGTGAAGATTCTATTCTGTTCGTTTCATTTACGAAGGTAATTTCACATCACCTACGGATTTAAACCTTATCCTGGCAAAGAATGTACGTCTGGAAATATATCTCGTTACACCAGAAGGCTTAAGGCCTCTAAAAGAAGTTGGGATTTATGGGAAAATCGCAGTTGTTAAATTTTTCAGACCACCGGTAAGGTTATACGAGATTGCATGTTTTACAACAACATGAAAATCAACTGTTTATTATACTTCTGCACTTTCAATCTAACTGTGGCCGAATGATGTTTGCAATTCATAACAATTAAGAGATTGTTTTGTAATTTCGGTTAAAATCATTTCTTAATGTAACTAATATATTTAATATGGACATCAGTTTCTTGGTAATATAGTACAAAATTTGCATCAAGCAACTTCATTGATAAATTGTATTAGACAGAAAAGCATGGTCATTTTAGTTATTAAGTTATTTTAATTTCATATAGCATGAAAAGAAGGATCTATTATTTTTATTGACCACAAGATACAATGCCATGATATTAGAATGTATTGGGGAAGGAGAGGATATAGAAATTATAACCAAAGCACATGGCAATGTTGCGGATCGTATAGGAAAAGCCTCGGAGACTGGGATAAAAGCTGTTATTGATCCTAAAGCAAGAGTAATTGGTCTTAGATTATATGATGGCCTATTTAAAATTATTCCCCTTGATAAAGACAATCCAGAATTAAAAGCATCATCAATACGTATGGATGAACAACAAGTACAAGATATTAATTTTCTACACGGATGTGCAAATCCTACCTTGATCCTAATTCATCAGGATATTAATGGTAGACATGTAAAGACCCATGAAATATCCTTAAGAGATAAAGAGTTTGTAAAAATACCTTGGAGGCAAGATAATGTAGAGAGAGAAGCTATGATGGTTATTCCAGTACCTTCTCCCATCTGTGGCGCAATAATAATAGGACAAGAAAGTATATTATACCATGATGGAACTACATATGTTGCTGTTGTGCCCCCAATTATTAAACAGAGTACAATTACATGTTATGCCAAAGTTGATAATCAAGGTCTTAGATATTTACTGGGAGATATGGCTGGTCATTTATTCATGTTATTTTTGGAGCAAGAAAAAAAGCCAGATGGTACTCAAGTAGTAAAAGACTTGAAGGTGGAACTGTTGGGTGAGATTAGCATACCCGAATGTATCACATATTTGGATAATGGTGTAATATTTGTTGGTAGTCGGCTTGGTGATTCTCAGTTAATTAAACTAATTACAAAAGCTGATGAAAATGGTTCTTATTGTGTTCCAATGGAAACATTTACCAACCTGGCACCAATAGTAGACATGGCTGTTGTTGATCTGGAGAGACAAGGACAAGGGCAAATGGTTACTTGCTCTGGTGCTTTTAAGGAAGGTTCTCTTAGAATTATTAGAAATGGTATAGGCATTGAAGAACATGCAAGTATTGATTTACCTGGAATTAAGGGTATGTGGGCTCTAAAAGTTGGCAGTGGTAATTTTGACAATACATTGGTATTATCCTTTGTGGGACAAACAAGAATACTAACATTAAATGGAGAAGAAGTTGAAGAAACAGACATCCCAGGATTTGTATCAGATGAACAAACTTTCCACACTGGAAACGTTACGTCTGATTTATTTATTCAGATAACACCCACATCTGCCAGATTAATTTCTCGCGAAACAGAAAGTTTTGTCTCTGAATGGGAACCGGAGAATAAAAAGACCATAAGTGTGGTTGCTTGCAATGGCACACAAGTACTTTGTGCTACTGGTAATGATTTATTTTACATGGAAATTGAGGGTAATCAAATAGTACCGAAAGGATATACCACTTTACAACATGAAGTAGCTTGTTTGGATATATCTCCTTTAGATGGTGTCACGGAAGCACGAATTGTTGCAGTAGGTTTATGGACAGATATTTCGGTTCGTATTTTAACTCTTCCTGCATTGGAAGAAATTAATAAAGAATTACTGGGTGGTGAAATTATTCCCAGATCTATTCTAATGACATGTTTTGAGGGTAACACATACCTCCTTTGTGCTCTTGGAGATGGTAGCATGTACTACTTCACTTTACACAAAGAAACTGGTATTCTTTCTGACAAGAAGAAAGTTACCTTAGGCACACAACCAACAGTGCTGAGAACATTCAGATCTCTTTCAACAACTAATGTTTTTGCATGTTCTGACAGACCTACTGTAATTTACTCCTCAAATCATAAACTAGTATTCAGTAATGTCAATCTAAAGGAAGTAAATCATATGTGTTCTCTAAATGCTGAATCATATCCAGACAGTCTAGCCCTAGCAACAGATAGTACTGTCACAATAGGAACGATTGACGAAATACAAAAATTACACATACGAACTGTTCCACTTGGAGAATCACCAAGACGAATTGCTTATCAAGAAAGTTCCCAAACATTTGGGGTGATCACGATGCGCGTTGATATTCAAGATAACAGCGGCGTCAGTATTGTAAGACACTCAGCATCCACGCAAGCTGCATCTACATCTAACAGCAGTCATATAGCTTCTCATAACAAACCAACAGGGCATACAGCTAGTGATATCAGCCAAGAAATAGAAGTACATAATCTTCTAATCATAGATCAACATACTTTCGAAGTGTTGCACGCCCATACGTTAATGCCGACCGAATATGCTTTATCATTAATATCAACTAAATTAGGCGAAGATCCCACGTCATATTTCGTAGTTGGAACGGCACTCATTAATCCTGACGAGACTGAGCCCAAAATGGGCAGAATACTTTTATATCATTGGAATGATGGAAAACTTACGCAAGTCGCCGAAAAAGAAATTAAAGGCTCTTGTTATTCTCTCGTCGAATTTAATGGAAAGCTACTGGCTAGTATCAACAGTACTGTACGATTGTTTGAATGGACAGCAGAAAAAGAATTGCGATTGGAGTGCAGTCATTTCAATAATATTATCGCTCTATATTTAAAGACAAAAGGAGATTTTGTATTAGTCGGCGATCTTATGAGATCTTTTACTTTGTTGCAATACAAAACTATGGAAGGTAGTTTCGAAGAAATAGCCAGAGATTATAATCCAAATTGGATGACTGCTATTGAAATTTTGGATGATGACACTTTCCTGGGTGCTGAAAATTGCTTCAACCTCTTTGTCTGTCAAAAGGATAGGTAAATTTTTCAATACAGTAGTCTCTGTTATGTTAGAATATAAGGTGGAACACTGTCCTACAAATAATTATAATCTACAGTGCAGCAACTTCTGAAGATGAAAGGCAGCAAATGCAGGAAGTTGGACAATTCCATTTGGGTGATATGGTGAACGTCTTCAGACACGGATCTTTGGTGATGCAAAACTTAGGTGAATCAAGTACGCCCACTCAGGGTTGTGTACTTTTTGGAACCGTCAGTGGTGCGATTGGGCTGGTTACACAAATTCCATTTCCATTTTATGAATTCTTGCGAAATCTTGAAGACCGGTTGACAAATGTCATAAAAAGCGTAGGAAAAATTGATCATAATTTTTGGAGAAGCTTTAACACTGAGTTGAAGATAGAGCAGTGCGAGGGATTCATAGATGGAGATTTAATTGAAAGTTTTCTCGATTTAAACCATGATAAAATGGCGGAGGTTGCTATGGGTGTGATGGTGAGTAAAAAAAAGCTTGTGAAATGCATTGTATTCTACCATCTAGATTATAATATAAATGAATATCATTTTTTATTTCTAGATTGACGATGGTAGCGGCATGAAAAAGGAAGCAACAGTTGATGATCTGGTAAAAATAGTGGAAGACCTAACAAGAATACATTAAAAGTGATACTGTGCGACTGATATGTACAGTCTATTATAGTTTGGGAAGGCTCACAGAAAGCCAGCAAATCAATAAGAGCCGAGTCTCGAGAGTTTGGAAAACAATTGAAAGCATAAATGTATATACAGTTACCTATTTATCAGTAACGATATTAAGATGCAGAATGGTGCATTTTTTCTCAAAAAGATTCCTCTTCGATATGTGCTGTGCACTTGATCTTGGCTTATGTTAACATTTCTCCATAATACTTTGAGTGACACATACCAACGTATATAAGTTCCTCAATTTATTTAAAAAAAAGACGCGTATTCAAAAGGTCAATTGAATAAAGTTATCAATCTGTTCAGCGCCTATATGGCAACTTTAAACAGTTTTCTTTCTCTAAAGTCAGTGACGACTTCTCAAGCATGAATGTTAATATATATAAATATATATACACACACATACATAAACTTATCATGAAATTTTTATTCCTATAAATTAGCGTTACATTTTACGTATAACAGTATTTTTACTTAGAAATTAATACAATAATACAACAAAGATTGATAATGAGATGTCTAAAAGGAAAGAATTAGTTGTGGAATGTGGCCACCTATTGTACCCTTTTATCTTTGTAATATTGAGTGTAAATAAATAGTATCATCCATTTTCAGGTAGAATTATTTCGTTTGTGATTGATTAATCTCATTTGTTTGCATTTGTTGCAGCTCTTAAAGTGGCCGGATCAAAAAGCCACTTTCTTAAGTCTTCCACCCCTTGACCAGTCATTCCACTGGTTTCCAAAATACATAATTCTTGGGTAACTTCCCTTTGTAAGCGTGAAAACTGAAGCATTAACAATGCTTCATTGCGCATTTGACGATAAGACAGATCCATTTTATTCAGAATTAACGCTACTTTTATATTCTGCAATCTGGGGTCGACCAAAAGTGAATATAACAATACTCCAGCTGCACTTATTTGACAAAGATTGCTCGCATCTACTACATAAATTATTTTTCGAGCCTTGGAGTAATATAAAAAATTATACATGTTAGAATATTTCATCCTTCAAAACTTGTTATCTCACTTGTTTCAGATAGATTACCTTATCAAAGTAATGCTTCCATATTGGAGCCATACTACCACCTATTTCTCGAATTACCATATCGAACTCTTCAGTAGCATTTTTTACGGTAAATAGATTTATACCATTTGTAGAA